>CAMRHE010001183.1:42500-184790 GCA_947044405.1 Leptodactylus fallax | reverse complement strand
TTCAATCAGTTTTATTAAGTTTTCAAAGATTAAATAACAGTGCATACAAGAAAGATACTAGCATATATTCAAGTCGAGTAACTATAGGTTACAATATATATATACTGATCAATGGAACGACTTGCAAAGGGTTATATTCTATTACTTGGAAGCTAAAAAGTCTCTTGACCAATGTACTGGAGTGAAGGCTGTTGTAGAGTAACCTAGATTAACAAAAAACAAAAAAACAAAGAAAAAAACAAAACAAAAAAAAAAAAACCATTAGAAATAGTAAAATTAATGTGATACTACAGAAGAAGGTTCAAGGCTGGGATAAATAAGGACAGTTTTACAGCGGTTGGGTGTGGGCAGTTAGTGTCCATGGAAGCCAGTTCCTCTCAAACTTGCTGTCTCCAAAGACTCCATGGGAGAGGATCTTTTCATGTTGATACGTCTGTTCCACCATTTTCTCCAGATCTCTCCGAGACGGAATGGTAGCTGATTTCCAGTTCCGTAAAAGAGCCAATGTTGCTGCTAGTAAGGCATGACCAATCATCACTCTATAGGCTGTCGGGAAGGAATCAATCTGCAGGAATAGTAAGGCTAAGGCTGGGGAGGGAAGAATAGAGAATCCAACCAAGGATGAAATCCATCGGAAAACGTCTTGCCAGTATAGCTCCAGCTGAGGGCATGTCCACAGTATATGGAATAGAGACCCTTTCTCGCCGCATCCTCTCCAACAAGCGTCCGAGGCCTGTGAGTACATTCGGTGGAGTCGCTCTGGGGTATAGTACCAGTGTAGGAGAATTTTGGTGGTGGTTTCATAGTGGGTCACGCACCTGAAGGTCTTCTTAGTAAAAGCCAAAGCTTTCTGCCATTGCAAGGTCGAATATGTTCGTTTGAATTGAGCTTCCCAGCTAAGCAGTGGTGTGGATTTGATCAAGTGGTTTTTGGAACCCATGGTGTTGTAGATAGAGCTGAGAATTTTGGTAGAGGGATTCGGAGTTTTGAGAAGATCCAATAAAGATTTATTATAGGTCACCTGTTTATTGTGATTGGAGGATAGAAAGTGTTTGACTCTCAGATAAGGAAAGAGGCAGTTAGATGGTAAGGAGAAGGTAGATTGCAAAGACTGAAATGGGATTATCGAATCTGCACTCCATATCTGTGAGATAGAAGTAATGCCGCATGCTCTCCACTGAGACAAGTCCAGGTCTAGGATTGCTTGTTCCAATAATTCAATCGGGGCTTGCGTGATGCTTAATATCTGTTTCTTGCCAGTCGCATGGTGAGTGTGGCGCCATCTGTCCGTGAGGTGTTGTAGAATAGGGGATGGGAGAAAAAGCGCCTCCTCCGTCAAAAGTGAATAAATGAGCCAAGATTTAAGATTGTGCTGTAGTATCATATGGGACTCAAGATGTATCCAGGATTTATGAGTATTGTTGTGCCACCAGTCCTTTAAAGTAGAAAGATGGGCGGCTACGTAGTAATCGAAGATGTTGGGCACTCCTATGCCTCCTACACCCCGCTTCCTGTATAGGATAGAGGACGGAAGTCTTGGTTTTTTAGAATTCCAGATGAACTTATTGAGTATAGCGTTGATCTTTTGAAGGAATACGAGAGGAGGTGCTACAGGGATAGTTCTAAATAAATATAGTAGTTTTGGGAGTAGTATCATTTGAAATGCAGAAATTCTTCCTAACCATGACAGGTTATATTTTGCGTAGGCCTGAATTTCCTTTTCCAAACCAATCAGTCGTGGGGTATAGTTGACTTTGGACACCAGTGCAATGGAGGGAGTGATCTTGATCCCCAAATAATCCAATTCAGTTGATCTCCAATCATAAGGAAAGTTCTTCCTGAGAAGCTCCAGAAGTGGCGCGGGAATGTTTAGAGGAAGTATTTGTGTTTTAGATTCATTAATTTTGTAGAAGGAGAGGGCTCCATATTGTTTAAGAGTTTCGATAGCCGCTGGTAACGATGTTTCTGGCTGAGTTAGAGATAGTATGATGTCATCCGCGTATAAGGAGATAAGATGAGAAGAGTCTGCCACTTTCACTCCCTGCACTCTCTCATGTTGCCTCAGGGTCTGTGCTAAAGGTTCCATGGTGAGTATGAATATCAGTGGGGAAAGAGGGCATCCCTGTCTTGTTCCGTTTCTGATGTTAAAGCTGTCTGATAGCGTATTGTTAACAAATACCCTAGCCGACGGAGAAGAATAGAGATTCGAAATAGCGTTGAGAATAGGGCCAGAAAATCTCAATTTCTGTAGGACCGAGAAGGCGAACGTCCAGTTGATCCTGTCAAACGCCTTCTCGGCGTCCAAGGCGACCATGAGGGATGGAATCTTTCTGCGCTCCAATAGTTCCACCAGATGGAGGACACGCCTGGTGTTGTCTGGGGCTTGACGACCTTTCACAAAGCCCACCTGATCCGTGCCAACTAGGTCTGGAAGGATAGGAGCCAGACGAGATGCCAGTATCTTTGCGTATAGTTTAAGGTCCGAATTCAATAACGAAATTGGTCTGAAGTTTTGTGGGACATCGGCTGTTTTGCCAGGTTTGGGAAGAGTGACAATCAGCGCTGCTAGAGACTCATGCGGAAGCGGTGCGCCCGACATAGCATGGTTAAGGAACTTTAGAAGAGATGGAGCAAGTGCTTGTTGAAAGTGTTGTAGGTATTCATTGGAGAAACCATCTGGTCCTGGGGATTTACCCTTAGGTAAAGACTTTATGGTGTTCATCACTTCTGTGAGAGTGATAGGCGCACTTAATCCCACAAGATGATCGTCTGTAAGACTTGGTAGTCTAACGTTGTTTAGGAAACTAGACACCAAGGTGGCGTGATCTGTTGGGAGAGGGGTATGTTCCTGTAAATTGTAGAGTCGCGCGTAGTAATCCTTGAAAGAGTTGGCAATGTCTCTAGGGTCTGTGAAATGCATTCCGGTAAAAGGATGTTTAATGTATGGGATCCTTGATTTGATTGTTCTAGCTCGCAGTTGTCTTGCTAATAATCTACCAGCCTTGTTGCTTTGGGAGTAAAAACGAGCTTTGGATTTTTTCAGAGCTTTTTCGTAGTCTTGTAGAAGGAAAAGACGTAGATGTTGTCTGGCCTGAAAGATTTGTTCAGAGGTAGCCGAGTTGGGATTGGCTTTGTTTGTAGCTTCTAGGGTACGGAGTGTTACCAACGCAGCATTGACTTTTTCCTGACGTTCCTGCTTGTTTCTATGTGCAATTTTAATAAGGGTACCGCGGATGTATGCTTTATGTGCATTCCATAGAATATAGGGGTTGTCTGTAGAAGAGGAATTATTCTGGAAGTAATCCTTGAGGTCTTTTTCTATCATTGGACGATAGTTAGGATGGCTTAAGAGGTACGTGTTATTTCTCCATAATCTAGTAGCAGAGGGTGTAATCTTCTCCTCTATTGTAAGAGTGATGGATGCGTGATCGGACCAGGTGATTGATTCAATTGTTGATTGTTTCGAGCTCATGAGGGTATGGAAGTCTGCCAAGAACATGTCAATGCGGGAGTAGGAGCTGTGAGCTGCTGAGAAATATGTATAATCCCTTTCACCCGCATGTTGCGCTCTCCAGATATCGTAGAGATTTCCATGGAGCTGAAATTGGTATAGGCAGGAGGAGTCATCTCTGCAAGTGTTGGTCGAGTCCATAGAGGGGTCCATTATGTTATTGAAGTCGCCACAGATGATTAATGCACCTTGTTGGATATCTCTAAGTTGTCTTTGGACTTTGTGGAGAAATGCCAGGGTCTTACGTTGTGGGGCGTAGATATTAACTATGGTGTAAGGAACGTTGTTGATAAGACCTACAATTATGAGGAATCTGCCTTGGGGGTCTGCCCTTTGCGTCATCAGTGAGAATGCCAATGTATCCCTGAAAGCGACAAGGACTCCACGTTTCTTCGATTGATAATGGGCATGGTATATTGCCGGGAAGGAGGGGTGCCTTAGTCTGAAAGCGTCTTTTTGTACGAGGTGGGTTTCTTGGGCGCAGAATATATCTGCGGATAGTGAGACAGCTTCTTTCCAAAAGTAAGAGCGCTTCCGTGGACTATTTAGGCCTCGGACATTAAGAGATGCCAGTTTGAGCACCATGTTGCCACTTTAGGGTAAAGATATCAAAAGTATAGTGGAGTCAGCAGAGGAAGGGGGTGTAGTATCACAAGTAGTGTGGTCAATAAACAAAATATAGAAACGAATATTTCAGAGACAGATACAGGTTCACTGTATGGTTTTGGAGGGTCTTGTTCAGAGACTAGCCGGATAAGCTGTCAAAACAAGGGGAGGCATGCACCATATTAGAAGAGTGGTAGCCCTTTTGGAACATCAATTGCGACTTGGAGGAGATAGACGTCCAGGATCTGGACGGGAAGTAGGATTATCTGCATCTTGGGGGGAGAGATACTGACATCTTCCATGTCGATAGCAACGCCGTTCCCTGCTTTAAGTCGCGAATAGTGAAGGTGGTCCCGTCTTTCATAATAAGCAGCTTCACAGGAAACCCCCATCTGTATTGGATTTTGTTCCGGCGGAGTGCTGTTGTAACCGGGAGCAGCTCCCTGCGAAGGCGGAGAGTTGTTGCTGAGAGATCTGAGTAAAGTTGTATATCTTGAAATTTGGGGGGCCAGGTTGACCGTTTGCGAGCGGCGTCTAGCAGTTTTTCCTTTACATGGTAGAAGTGGAATCTTGCCAACACGTCTCTCGGAACATCGTCTCCTAGATGTCTAGGTCGAGGGAGTCTGTGTACTCTATCGATGATGGTTTCCATTGTTGGAGTATCAGGGAGTAGGAGCTTGACATATTCTTGCAAGTAGGGGAGCAGCTCAGATGGTAAGACTTGTTCAGATATGCTTCTAAATTTTATGTTGTTTCTTCGGGAACGGTCCTCCATATCAGCCAATTTCGCCTTCAGGCCCTCGACATCTTCCGCTATATCGTTGTGAGCGTCGATGATTTTGTTGTGTGACGTAGCCAAGTCACCCATCTTAGTTTCGATGTGAGTTACCCTTCCGTCTAGAGCCTTAACGGATGATTGAATTGGTTGAAGTAGTTGTGACATGTCCGTTTGAAGGGAACTACGGAGAGCCAAAAGCATTTCTCTTAAGGTATGTTCAGAAGCCGGACCACTAGTAGTTTGGAAGTTATCCAGGTCAGTTGTTGGGAGAGGTAAAGGAGCACTAGGAGAAGTCTGATCTTCGGAGAGGTCTAAGTCTCCAGAGAGTTCTATACGTGGTCTTTGCTTTATCGGGCTTGTGCTTGGAGATAGTGAGTAGCGTGAGGGATTTTGCTCCGCAGAGGATTGAGATGAGGCACTGGGGCATTTTTTGTGCCACCGCACGTATGTCTTCAGGAGTTGGAGGAAAATGTAAAGCCGGCGTATTTACGGAGTGCGCGGGGGCTGCTTCATGCCCCGGCGCCGCCATGATGGTTACTGCAGACATGGGTGTTGGTGGTGTGAGCTCCACATGGTCCGAGTGCGAAGTGCCTGGGTCTCCCTCTCCGCTACGGTCCCAATCAAAATAGTTAGTCAGATTATTGTCCGGTCGTCTTATAGATTTCCTACCTTTCACCATAGTGCCAGTTATGAGTATCCTACAAGAAGCGTCTCAAAGAGAGATATTCCAATACAGGCTGTTAGTCGCTGAGTGTTGCTAGAAGGTGCACTTAATCCCCAGAGTTAAGTTGCCATAGTGTAAAGAGAAGGGTACCACTGAGAAATCGGTGTAGGGGATGCAGACTGCAGCTTACTGCTACTATAGCCAGGAAGCTATATTTCTAGACCCAGTTTCGGCCTATATGCATGCACGGTGCAATGAGGATGGAGATCCGTGCAGGGCCCGTTCCTCGCTGACCAGCAGCAGAGGAAACAGTTTCCCGTTTTGCGATGTTTGCAGAGCTACGGATGTGCGTACTACACACCTGGTTGGGGTATAGAGGAGGCCCCTTGTTATGGCAGGGAGGAGTGAGGATTCCCCCAGATGCTGGAGTAGGGTCTCCGCACTCCTTTCTCCCCACGCGTTGGTGATTCACCCCCCACCCGGGCGTCACTTCAGGGGGCTAGGATACGAGAAGCCGCCCGCAGACACAGCCACGCTACCTCCGCTTGTGGTAAGGTCTCCCGTATCCCAGGACGCATCAGCAAGGCCCCAAGATGGCGGCCTCCGCCCGGACGGGCCGTCGTTTCTGTGTCCCACGTAGCACTCGGTATCAACCAGAGCCACCGCCGAGCCAGATGACCGTGTCCCCGAGCCGGGAGCACCAGCGTTGGAGGCGGGTAAGGCAGCGGGGATCCGCCGCGGCGCTCCGACGGGCCCCCGCGCGTGCAGGTAAGATGGCGGGTGAAGAGGGGAGGTATGGATAGGCCTCAGTCCCAGATTTTCGCTGTAGTGGCTGCAGTAGGAGCGATACACCCAGAATATACTGACTCGGGCACGGGGGAATGCCCCTGGGTGTGTTTGGGTCCTAGATGGGTGAGATTCTCGTGGTTGGAAGGAGATAGCAACAGGGTCCAACAGGAGCTATGGGATACACGTCCTGTCGTTGCTCCGGCTAGCCACGCCCCCCCTGTTAGTGTCTTTTTTTTAATAAAAAAAAAAAATAAATTTTATTGGTAGAGGGGACAAAAAATAAATAAAATAGGGGGGGGGGGGGGAAACAAAAAAAAAAAAAAGGGAGTATTAAACATCTAATTTTAAACTTCCAAAAAAAATGTATCTCACACTGGGTCGGTCCAAATAGGTGTGGGTTTTTTTTTTTCAACACAATTTTGTAAAAGGGGGGGGGGGGGTGAAAGGGGGGGGGCACATTGGGTGTTGTGTCACAAAATTTTCTTTTGTTATGTGCGTGGAAATGGTCTGGGCAGAGATAGAGAGGTGTGTAATGAAGGTGTCACCTGTGTGGTGGACAAAGAAACTTAGATATGCTCATACTTGTTAACAGATTAAACAATTCTCTCTACTGGTGGTCTGTCTGTGCCATCCAGAGGCTGTTTGCTGAGTGTGCGCCATCATGTAACCACAGTTCCCAATACTTTTAACAGCTAGGACAGAGCGGCCTAGATGATGGGTACTTCATTTAAATGAACATCCTGCTTCTTTCAGTCCAAAGATGCACCCCCTCAAAGTCTGTAAAATGGGCAAAATGTATTTGAGGTACATCACAAAGGCAATTCTAGAAGTCAAGAGGTACACTACCCGAGAATAGTCTCTTACTGCCTTTTTACAGGGCAGCGGGGGAAGTACTTTTATGTCCTTTTGTGGCAAGACCAGGGGAGAATCTGAGTGGACCCCAAAGCTCCCTCTGCCACTTTAAACATAACAGTATTCTAAATAGCACATAGTATTTTAGAGCCCCATTATAAATTTTGTACTGAGGCTTAGGAGCTTCAAGATACACCTTTGTGCAAGACTCAGTGTCTAATAAGACCACATCTGTAACCATTAAGTATCTGATCGAGACATAACTGCATTCTGCAATCTGAAATTTCTATCTGGGTACGTTATTTTTGTGTCAATGAATTGTATATGCTTTAATACTTGTAGGTTTTTGTTTAAGCTTCTAATTTTCACTCAATTAATAATTTAGTATAGTAGCCAGCAAACTGCTCTAGTCATCTGTTTATGGATAAAGCAAGATTGCTGCAACAAGTTTCTTTTGCTCCTCAGGGTGGCATAAGAATTGTCCTGTATAAGAGATGTCAGCCTGTATAGAAATAACATGCATAGTTGTCCTAAGGCTCTATTCACACTAATGAGAGAAATGGTTGTACTACTATTGTTTTCTTAATGTCACATGGCTGTACTTACATCAATGCATTCCTATGGAGCTATACACATCCGTTTTTTTGACGGATAGTGTGACGGATGTCCTATTATGCCCATTTTCATGGATTACTCAAAGGACTCAAGTGTATGAGGGATCCATGAAAATATAGTTGAAACCAGAAGTTTACATACACTATATAAAAAGACACATATGCATGTTTTTCTCACTATCTGGTCAATTAGGATTACCAACATTATTTATATTTGCCAAATGCCAGAATAATGAGAGAGAGAGAGAATTTTTAAGGCATTTTTATTACTTTCTGCAAAGTCAAAAGTTTACATACATTTCATTAGTATTTGGTACCATTGCCCTTAAACTGTATGACTTGGGTCAAATATTTTGGATATCCTTCCACAAGCTTCTCACAATAGTTGGAAGGAATTTGGGCCCATTCCTCCTGACAGAACTGGTGTAACTGAGCCATGTTTGTAGGCCGCCTTGCTCGCACCTGCCTTTTCAGCTTTGCCCATAAATTTTCAATAGGCTTGAGATCAGGGCTTTGTGATGGCCACTCCAAAACATTGACTTTGTTATCCTTAAGCCACTTTGTAACCAGTTTGGCAGTATGCTTCGGGTCATTGTCCATTTGGAAGATCCATTTGCGCCTAAGCTTTAACTTCCTGGCTGATGTCTTGAGATGTTGCTTCAGTATTGCCACATAATGTTCTTTCCTCATGATGCTATCTATTTTGTGAAGTGCACCAGTCCCTCCTGCAGCAAAACAACCCCACAACATGATGCTGCCACCCCCGTGTTCCACAGTTGGGATGATGTTCTTAGGTTTGCAAGCTTCTCCCTTTTTCCTCCAAACGTAATGATGGTCATTATGGCCAAACAGTTCAATTTTAGTTTCGTCAGACCACAGGACATGTCTCCAGAAATGAAGGTCTTTGTTCCTGTGTGCATTTGCAAACATTAATCTGGCTTTTTTATGTTTCTTTTGGAGTAATGGCTTTTTCCTGGCAGAGTGGCCTTTCAGCCCATGTCGATACAGTATTCATTTCACTGTGGATGATGACACACTCTTACGAGCTTCAGCCAGCATCTTCACAAGGTCTTTTGCTTTTGTTATTGGGTTGATATGCACATTTCGTACCAAAGCACGTTCATCTCTGTGACACAGAACCTGTCTCCTTCCTGAGCGGTTTGATGGCTGGACATTCCCATCTTGTTTGTACTTGCGTATAATTATTTGTACAGATGAACGAGGCAGCTTCAGGTATCTGGAAATTGCACCCAAGGATGAACCAGACTTGTGCAAGTCCACAATTCTCTTCCTGATATCTTGACTGATTTCTTTAGACTTTCCCATGATGTTACACAAAGAAGCAGTGTGTTTCAGGTGTGCCTTAAAATACATCCACAGGTGTGTCTCTAATTAACTCAGATGTTGCCAATAAACCTATCAGAAGCTTCCAAAGACATGACATCATCATATGGGCTGTCCCAAATTTTTTAAAGGCAAAGTAATCTTAGTGTATGTAAACTTTTGACTTTGCAGAAAGTAATAAAAATGCCTTAAAACATTTTCTCTCGCTCATTATTCTGGCATTTGGCAAATATAAATAATTTTAGTAATCTTAATTGACCTAAAACGGGAAAGGTTTATTCTGATTTCAAGTGTAGGTATGGCGGTGTATGTTTTTCACGGCCAATTTGCATCACAGATCTATACATAAGCCCTAAATGAATGTGGGAATCTGAGGGTGGTTATTAAACATGTACATGCATAGACAGTGTAAGTTGGACCATGTTTAAGACAGTTCTATCACCAATATATGACACATCTATTACATGGAACTAATTAATATAAAGTGTTTTAATGCATAGAGATATTCTCTTCTATTTTATTCTATTGGAAATTCTGTATCTGCAGCTCATCTAGTAAATTCTTTCAAATTTTTAGTTAAACATCAGATGCTGTCATATAGCTGGGCTAGAAATGAACAGTATATAACCAGTATATATCTGTAATTGACATCTAATGCCACTCACAGCAACCTATATATGGCTAGTCCTGTTCTCAGCTCAGAAATGTAGATACAATTGTATCAGCCTAAACAATTGCAGAGCAGTCTCTAGTTAGAACTAGATACACCGCCTGTGCCTGCGGATTTAATTCATTTCTGCAGTTTTTATACTAATCTCTACATACACTTATTATTTTAATGTAGTTTCAAAGGTTGTGCACTTTTTATTATATAAAGTCTATTAACATGAACTGCTAGAGTATACCGTCAGTCCTATCATTGCTATATAGTAAGGCATATGACATCTATGGTTCCAGATTATACCACTTATAACCAACAGGATAGAAACACCATAGAAAATAATGGGTCAGTGTACAAGCTGTTAAAAACACGACTAGCACACTGACAAAGAATACGGTCGTGCGCAGGGAGCCTAATTATTAGTAAATCTGGGCCAGTGAATCATCTCGTGGGTGAAAGAAAGCCAAGCTACTACTTATCATATGAATTGATGAACTATAGATATAGTTTCCTGAGATTCATAAGACGTATGTTATTTGCCATTCTGACCAATAACTATTATATCAACTTATGGTACTGTGACAACTTGGGGGAATTAGTCTCAAAATGGCGGCAGACTCCTGGTCCGGACAGCGGTGGTTCGTGGTACTGGGTGCCAGATAGATAGCGCTCAGGCGGTCCAAGTGTAAAATAAAACTGGCTTTATTCAGCTTAACTGCAACATAACAAAACAACAAACATCTAGGCCACAGTTAGGGCACTAACTCACTCCTTGAGCCCCTAACTAGCCTGACTATTGCTCAGCTCCAGCAACAGTCCCCTGTGGACCCCAGCCCTTCTGGGACAGAGCCTCTCTCTCTGTCCTTGGCTGGTCCGCCATCTCCTGCTCCCTGCAGGATACTCCAGCCTTCTGGAGTTACGCGCCTCCCAAAGGTGTGGCTGAGGGCCTTTTCAGGGCTGGCCTGGGTCAATCCCTAGCGCCCTCTAGGTTCACATCCTCACAGTACTTTCCAAACCTTCTTATCTTAGCATTGTACCTTCACCATGGGTGCACACGTTATCAATTAGACAAGATTTCGTTTATAAACAGGATAAAAATGGACCAATGTAATTGTCAGATGTTAATATTTAATATTTCTATTTCAAAGTAGAATTATATATTTGATATCTCATATAGAAATAATAAAGAGTTAGAAAGATAACTGATTTGAGCTACACTAAGCTATATTAAGCATATATCCAGCTAAGATGCTCATGAATTCTTGCTCCTGTACAGTAACATTTAACTCTAGACTTCTTCACACTTAAAGGAAGTCTATCACTGCCCCAAGCTACTTTAAACCTCTCCCATAGTGCTGGATCGAATATTGTGGAAAAAAAACTCCAAAAAGATGATGGGTCCGCGCTTGTTCGATGGATAATACTCTTTTATTAATGCACAAACACTACATAGAAAAACGTTTCGGGGTTCAAGCGCGGACCCATCATCTTTTTGGAGTTTTTTTTTCCACAATCCATTGTTTGTCATCCGGATCCCTGTCCTGGGGCGAGTTGATGTCCAGCTGCCTGATTGGTGCTAGTGCCTATCCATTCATGCTGCTTTAGTGGTTGTGACTTATCACAACCATAGAAGGTGAGCGTACATCTTGACCACCTAAGAACCTTTTTTGCGCGAGTGTTTCTCACCTCCTACTACTTTTTCTTTCACTTTGAACTTCACTTTCCAACAGCATTACGCTATGTGCCGCGCGGCTTTTTGTTTTTTGTATTTGTAGAACCATAGTGCTGGATATGCTGTTAGTAGAATAAAGTTAATCCTCACACTGCCCAGGGGGACGAGCTGAATGCAGGATGGGCATATCTAGTGATGATGCAGCAGAGCTCAGTAATAGAAGAAAACTCCCCCTGTGCTCTAAGATCCTCGTTTGAATAAAGAATAAAAGTGTTTTTCTCCCCATCCCTGGTTTTTATTCTGCTAACGCATCTACAGCATTATGGGAGCAGTTTAAAGTAGCTGGGGGCAGTGATAGACTCCCTTTTCACAAGGTTTATGCTATCTGATGTGAGGGCCATAAATAAAAGGAACAGAGACCCTGATTCCAGTGCTAGGTCACTTACTGGTGTACTGTACTTGCTGTCATTTTCATAACACATTATTTTGCCTGCTGCAGCACTGCTACTCTGCTAAATAAGGGGTGAGTGCTGTGTAGTCCTCTGTATTTATCAACTTTGGCTCCCCCTTGTTGATTGACAACTTTCTGCCTATTCTAATGGTATACTGTGGAGCTCTATGGGAAACATGCGCTAGATGTGTCATGTCTGCCTATAACAGAGAAATAACATCAGTGTCATTAATGATATCATCATCATCATCATGTGTTATTGTCATCAATATTAGCAACATTCTCTTCATCAGTGTCACTATCATCAACAATAACATTGTCTTCAGTGTCACTATCATCATAATCATCAATAAAATTAATAGAATCACTATTAATATCAATATCAACATCGATATCAATGCCATCAGTAACGTCATGGACAACATCATAAGTATCACTATAATTTATTATCAGTTACCATTATCTATATATTTAATAAAATCATCAACATTATTAAAGGGGCTGTCCGGGATAAATTAAAAATTAAACACTAAACTAAACCCCCTCACCCTGCCTAACTTCTAATTTACTTTGTTAAAAAAAAAATCTATATTTACCCATATCCCTGGGCCATCATACTTCTCTGCCTTCAGTCTTCTGGCAGGAAACGTCACTTCCTCTGCTTCTGCCGGCGCCTGCACAATAGAGCTCTATTGTACACTCGCCGGCAGAAGTGAAGAGTGCCTTCCACACATGCGCAAGAAGTCCACAGAAGGAGGAGCCGATGGGACAGAAGAAACTGATCTCCAGGACACAGAAGACAGGTAAGTATGATGGGGTGTGGAGGTGAGCTGAGTTAGTTAGGTAGGTACGGTTAGTAGTCCGCGAGCTAGCTAAGGAAACAGGGAGGGGAAGGGAGTGAGAGGGGGATCATGGTAGCTGTAGGCCAAGACAGCAGGAAGCTACCCATGTAAACAAATGCAGAGGAGGCCAGGAGTTCCCAGATAAACTCAGAAATCACTCAAAACACTGCTATAGGTATTTTGGTGCACTTATTACCCCATTAATAACACTAAAATACCTTTTTAAAAAAAAAAAGGTTTTTTTGCCTGGAAAACCCCTTTAACAATATCAGTATTATCAGCAACTCCACCATCTTAACATGAAAATCATGATCATAATCGTGTCTCTCTAGGACCTCAGCCTCACCCAGAGATTACAATCATTGGGAATTTATTACACACTTGGATCAAAGTGACATTGATCTCTGTGGTTTATTGTTTAAAAGCTGACAGAAGCAAAAGGATTTGGTGTTCAGTGACACTAAACACTAGATTATGTAAATGTAAAGCACCATGGAATTAATGGTGCTATATAAATAAACAATAATAATAATAATAATATTACTTTTTTTAAATTGGAGAAGAAGTGCAGGTCCAGTCCGATGGATTAAACTGAATTTCCAGTTTGATTGAGCTTGAAAGTCAATTTTCGTAAAAAGTAATGTTATCTAACCGTAATGTCCAATACTGCTTTCTACCTGCACATGTACTGTTCTCTGGATACTTGTACTGCATGAACAGGACTTGTATATTACACTCTGCATATGGATACTTGTACTGCATGTACAGAAGTTGTGTACTGCTCTCTGGATACTTGTACTGCATGAACAGAAGTTGTGTACTGCTCTCTGGATACTTGTACTGCATGAATAGAAGTTGTGTACTGCTCTCTAGATACTTGTACTGCATGAACAGAACTTGTGTACTGCTCTCTGGATACTTGTACTGCACTTACAGAACTTGTGTACTGCTCTCTGGATACTTGTACTGCATGTACAGAACTTGTGTATTATTTTGGATTATGCATACTGATCATGACCCTGAAGTAGCTGTTGTCCTCTGTACAAAAAGCGATTTGAATCTTCCAGCCTCTTTTCTGTAATTGCTTTCCTTGTATTAGTCATCTGCTTACTTTGCTATTACAGTAGTGACCTCTATGGAGTGGCAGAACTGACTCACTGCAGCTAAGTGACCATTCAAATGAACAGGGTTGATCTGCAGTACCTGGTCTGGCCATTACACAGAACAGCACTGTCTTCTTCCTGCTCAATTCTCCTTGTATAATCTTCTGAGCACAGTTGATCATTGAAAGTGTCAGGCATCAGACCCCCACGGATCTAGAATTGATAACCTATCTTTAGGACTGCTCACCAATATTGTTAGCTCAGAAAAGCCCATTCAGGCTAAGGCCCAACATGACAGAAAAGCTGCTTTTTAGTTGCAGATTTTGCTGCTTTTTTTTTTTCTTTTTAAGCCAAAGCCAGGTGTGGATTAAGCAGAAGTATATATGTTCCCATTGTATTTCTCATTTCTTTTGTAGCAGCTTTTCCACAATATGGGGCTTTAGCCTAACTCTTGCTTACCACAGCAAAGTACCAATGCTAACAAGACCTACAAGTGACTTTGTGTGCTTTCTTCAGCAAACCTTAGCAAGCATCCTGCTGTCCTGTCCTTGGGTAGACCAGCGTCGGAGGGAGCCATGTACACACACCCTTGTGGGCCACAACACTGGATGGGTTTCAGACCTCTTCTATAAAGATTGATACGTACCTCACTGATCTCCTGCCGTTTCCATTCCAAAGAACAGCGAGGCAAGTACTGGTTCTTTTATTTTTTTAAACCCACTTTGAGCCCGCTACCACATTTTTTTTCTTTTCTAGCTGATAAACCTTCAGTATTGAGGGACCACAGCATTGTTAAGTACTTTTGTTCCCTGATAGATGGCATCACCTTCACAAGTTCACTTCCATTTTCCCTATCCATTTGTTTACTCTGAACTAGCATCATTAGAATGGATTTATTGTTGACGCAGTTGCAGCTCTGTACCAGTGTAGGTGCCATCTCTCTGTTCTTTCATTTAACCTTTCAGAACTTTTCTCTGCTCTACATTCATCTAGTCTGCATCCAACAAGAAAAACTTCTCAGGGTCATTCAAGGGACTGGTAAATCTGTCTCTCTGAATAATAGAAAGACATCTGACAATTTAGTATGCGACAGTCAATGTGACATTAAATAAGCAGTTAAGAGTGTAAAATAGAAATAATTCATTATATACTGACACACTGACATTCTGAAAAGATACCAGAGTGCTTCCATTTAAAACAATGTTGTTATAGCGATATGAGTGATGATTTAAGAACACACGCTGACCCGACAGGTTATATGTAGTGTTCAACAACTGTTACCACTCCGAGAATTTTATCTGTCACATTCTATTAATACCATGTATACATTGGCGTGAATAATGGTAGTTTTTCCACAGTCGGTCATAATATTCCTCAAATTTTAATGTAAAAAGCCTCATTTTCTTCACTACTGTAATATTTAGAAGCAATCTCTGTTATGAAACTGGAGAGCAAATTAGGAAATCAAATAAGTATAAAAGCTAACTAACTATCCTAAATTTAAAAAAAAAAATCCCCATCATAAAGTCCATAGAATTGAAGAGTTATTCCGATAATACCAATTGTCCCCAATCCACTGAACAGGAGATAACTGCTAGACTGGTGGGGGTCTGACCATTGGAAACCCCTTGATCAGAAAAACTAGCCAAACATTCACAGTACTACTCCATTCAAAGTCTATGGCACAGTTGAATATAGCTGCACACTGTATCCAACTACCTATGTCAGTCCAGTAGACAGTAAAAGGAGTGGTAGTGCAACTTGGAACCAGTTGGTACCCCAATCCACTGGATAGATGATAACCTATTACTGGAATGGCCCTTTAAATGGGGTTTGGTTGCTAGTATCCCAACCAATTCTGTATATGAGAAGTTTATCAGCTACTGGTAAACCATACAGGCCTACTGAAAGTATTGTACTGATTTAATGTCGAGTAATTTTTTTTTTTTTTTTTTTTGGGGGGGGGGGCAAGACAAATATTTCAATGAGAATTGTATTAAAATATCCTAGTTACAAGACAGTTTCTAAGCCTTAAAAATTAATAAGAAAGCCTATACTAGACTGGCCTCAAAAACTGTTCAAAAACAGGTGAGGGGCACCAAAAGACAAAGGGGCAGACTGTGCATACATCTATAGGCCAAGTGCTTCCCTAGGTGCAATTATGTAGGATTATTATTTACATATACCTGAAGCTGTGCCTGGATTAATGAAAAGAAACAAAGGAAAACTGGGATTTCTAGAGTCTAACCATCATTAGACTTAATAAGCAAACAAATAAGGTTCAGTATGGCTCACCCAACCATGTGTTCACGAGGCAGGACATGCAGGGTAGTTCTTGCCTATGCGTTTTGATCTAACACGATCTCATAACATCTCTAGAGTTACTATAATGCTTTCTGATACTCTAGGGTTAATACTGGGTAATCAGATATCTTTCTGTTATTTCATTGGAGATGGTAGACACAGGTAAGGTTACTATTAAGATTAATAAGATGATTTCTAAATTTATGGCGAATACCTATAGTACATGCAGCCATAAACATCAGCCTACACTCTGTTCACAGAGCTCTGTCTTATAGTTTGAATACAGAAATCATATTAAAGTAAGACTCCGCTCTTTTTTTTCTTTAGTTAAAAGAATAGGTAAGAACAAATCTCAGACCACTACCCTATGAATCGATATGGCCGAAGAAAACAGTCACAACATGCACGTGTGTGAAAATCTTTTAATTTAAAACAGTTTGTGGATCTATTCCAGAGTAACACTTTCCATATTAAGATGAAAAAATAAATCCAATACAGTAATAGAATTGTGCTGGACATCGCCATGGCTGATTTGCTATAGAATCATTTAACCTTTAAAAGATGCTTTGCATAGTACATCTGTGCTGTCACAGTGCATTGTGGATAAACCAATATGATGTTGTGTCTGTTCGCTGGTTGCCCAAAGATTTGAAAAAAAAAAAAAAAAAAAAAAAGTGGCCTGTGTTGTATGTATTTAATAGGAAACTGCTTTTCATGTCATCTAAATAGTGTTTAGTTGCAAACGTCAATACGTCATAATGTCAGCTCTTCCTATGGCATCCTTATGATCTACATTACAAATATGTACCAATAAATACTAGTGAGGCTAACAGTAATTGCAGTTACTATGTGCTTAGGATTCATATCTGGGTAATTTATAGCATATCTACAGGATATGCCATAAATATCCAAAACAGCAGTTGTCCAGCCCCATCTCGTGGCTACGCGTGCTTGACTCTTCATTCACTTCTATGGGAGTTCTGGGTTCATCTAAGACAGCAACTGCGAGACAAGAGTGGATACCCCTGTTCTCAAAATGGGAATATCCCTTCAATATAGTTTACAAAAGAACTGATCTTCCTGCTCTCTCTTGTGCATGCTGTATAAATCTTTACATCATCTCCGTAGGCTTTCTTACTTTACCTCAAATAGGTTAATAAACCAAGAAAAAAGAAATATATCAGTGCGAATAAGGAAACTATGGAGAAAAAGGCAGAGATCTGTACAGAATTACATGGTGGTTACAGCAGACAGCTGCAGGATCAATATCTATGCAAAATATATTAAATTATATGGCAGGTTTACTACATCAAGGAGGTTGCCCTACCACAATTCACCAACTATCCACATAACAGGTGCAAGTGTCTGATTACTGGGGGGCTCCGCTGCTGGGATCCCCACCAATCATGACCACAGGGGTCCAATGTCCCTTGTGTAAACAAAGCAACAGCTGCACATGTACACTGGTGCTCCAAAGTCTAAAAAACTGACGAAGATAGCCAAGTGATGTCAGTCCTGTAGAGACTGAATGGATTATCAGCGCACATGCATTGCCACCACTCCATTCAAATGGGTGACACAGGACCCTCATTCTCGACTCCTAGTGGTGGGACCTTCAGTAACCAGTCACTTATCACCTAATCTGTGGATAGGTAATAAGTTGCTATAATGGAACAACCCTTTTAGTGTCTTGTATTTTACAGGAATGCACACTTTAACCCTTTAAATATTTTTACATAATAAAGTTTTTTGGGTTTTGTGTAAATTGTGTTTGACATTACTTGCATTAAATCTTGCATCGATATTATAATCCCAGGTACAGAGTATTGTTACAATGTGGAATATGGCAAAAGAAGAACACAGAAGTTGAAACTTGCAGTACATTGCAGTACATAGCCCAACCATCTAGCTCATTCTTATGTTAGCGATGTGAAGAAGGAACTGGTAGATTTCAGGCCTAGGAGTTATAAATCCTTCTATTTCAGCACGGTTACTGTATGGTGATATTTTATTGGTCTGTGGACTAGTGCTAGAAAAGACACAGAAACAGGATTGTGTTCTAGGAACCAAAGTGCCCCAAGAGATGAATTATTGCAGTGTTCTGTGCCTGGAGACTTCCCAACATCAATCCCATCCTCAGAGAAAAGATTGGATTAGGATTTATGTGACTGCCAGAGATATTGAGAGCATCCATCAAATGATATTACAATACTTTACAATGTATACACAAATCAGTATCATGATACACACACGCACACACATAGAGCATCTCTACCATCACTATCAACCTCTTGCACGCCGGTATCAACGTCTTGCACACACATTACCTTATACCTCAAATGTTACATCAGGAAAATGTAAATCTCTTGGCTGCTAAATGAGTGTCTATGTAATATTCATGGTCATGACATTTCAGAACACTGTTCCAAAAAACAAAGCTGTCCCTACATTTCTATTAGCTGGTTGTGGTCAAGAGAGTTACAACACATTACATATTTGTTCACTCCTTGGCTCTATTTATAAAAGGGGTAGTCTGGTTTTAGCCAATACAGAATAATAGTTAATGAAATTGTATGATAAACTTTCCGTATCAATTCCTCAAGAAGCCTGTAAAATTTGACAAGTTACAAAACTAACTCTCAAAACCATATAGTGTATCCAGCGTAGTACATGTATCTCATGATGAGAATGAAGGCTCTTAGTTCTAGAATAAGTTCTATATGGTTTTGAGAGCTCTTATTCTAGAACTTCAGCAGAGAACCTGGAAATCATAAGGAACTGATGCTCAAGAATTCAATAAAATTCCACAACTTATACCTGCTCAAACTGGAAAGTGCCATTTAAGTGTTAAGTATAAAATACAGACAAAGCCAAAATGATGATGACAAAGTGGAGTTGACATTTTGGTAAATGTCGCACTATATGGCGATATGTATCACTGATTCTTTCTCTAAGCTTGTTGGCAGGCTGGTCACAACCTATAAATGCCTTCATAATCCTGACTGCATGTGATTGTTTTAGACAAGACTCTGCAAATGAAGGCAAGAGGCAATGGCTCCTGTGCATAGTCAGGAGAATTAATGTTATATTCTAGGCAGGTATTCTGACTCTACAAGAACTTGAGTCAGCAAGTAAAGTGGATGTAAAGTATATGTGTCAGTCAAACTGTGTATTCTCAGCATTATTCATCGCTACTCACGGTTTAGTTACAGAAAAGAGTTTCAGTATTAAATACTAAAACATTGTGGCACAAACCACAAAGAAAAGTTGTCAAAGGGTTGTCCAGCCCAGAAAAATGTATTGGCAAAAAGCTTATCAAGCTTAACATAATAAAGCAATACAAAAAGCAGATGTAAAACAATACAAGTAAAGTCAATTTAAAGGGAATCTGTCTGCAAGAAAATCTGTATCAAACTAATGACAGTACCTTGTAAGGCGACTTCTACACTTTCCAAAGAGGTCTTTCTTATTCTGCATTGCAGCTCCATTTTCATGAAAACCAGTGTTTCACTCTTACACAAATTAGATGAAAAGGGCTTTAGGGGAGTTTATTCTCCTGCCAGGGCTTCACTCTCCATTCTAGATAGTCACCCCTAACTGCAGACAAAGTGTGACAAAGTGGAAGATGTCACACAAGTAGTGGGGGCAGAACTGGGCGGCAGATACAGGCAGTTATCTAGAGCAGAGAGTGAAGCCCCAGCAGGAGAAGAAACACCCCTAATTTGCATAAAAGTAAAAATATTTTCATGAAAAGGAAGCTGCAATGCAGACTAAGTAAGGTATCTTTGAAAAGTGGAGAAGCAACTCAAGAAGGTACTGTCATTAGTTTGCTAAAGATTTTCCTGTTGACAGACTCTCTTTAAAGTAATAAAACAAAAGAAAAATACTCACCTCACTGAACCCCCACTTCCTGGTTCAGATCCAGTCCTGATATCTGTACTTACTTGTACAGCAATGACGTCCAAAACACGGCCATGTGTCCACTACAGTGAATCCATGTCTATAATGGGTCACATCTGCAGTCAGTGACAGACTGCAGCAGTGACATGGTCTCACTGTGACATTGTACATTGTGGTAAAGTGAAAAAGCACTGGGAAACAAGTGATAAGTGAGGTTAATGTGTTTTCTTCTATTAATATAAAGCTGCTAAGCTGTATGCCAATAAATTAGTCCAGGCTGTCCAACCCTTTAACTGGCTTTTTCAGACAGGATGACCCATCTTCAGGATAGGTCATCAGTATCAGATTATGACACCCAAACCCCACACTGATCAGCTGTTCCTGGCAAACCTCTGGTGCTGGATACCTATCCAGGAGATGCATTTGGAAGTAGAAACCTCTATCTACTGTATAGGAGTTGTACAAGAGTACTGCATCTCTTATCCTAGTCACCTGAACAGGTGCAAAGCTGCAGAACTCCAGCACCACCACTAGACAGCGTACAGAGCTTTCTGCTTCCAGCTCTGTCCCCTGTATAGGCTTCTGGTACAAGGGTTGCTTATAACAGCCTTTTTGGTGATGGGGCCTAAGTGACCGATCTGATAGCAAGGATAGATCATCAGTAACAAAAATGGCCCCCAGCTTGGAAAACCCCTTTAAGGGTGTGTGCACATATACATACAGTTTGTTGAAGTTTCCCTCCGGCATGGTACAGAAAAGCTAGAGGGAAACTGATGTCAGAACAGCGACACCTTCCATCCATACAGCAGTCCAGGTATGGGCCAAATGTCAAGGAACTGGACAGAAAAACGCTACAGGTAATGTTTTGCATCCAGCACAATAACTAATTCACCCGATATCCGAACAGATCCCATAGAAAACAATGGGATCCATTACAGCATCATTTTCCCTCTAGCTTTTCAGTACCAGGGAAACAAACAACATGTATATGTGATCACACCCCAGCAATACCTCATTGTGTTACAATGCTTCAGTATTCAGTGCTAATAATAATGTTCTGTACATAAAATGGAAGTAACAATGAATAATGCTGAAAGCACAGGCGGAGGATGAGCAAACAGAATGGGTCTCCTTTTGGCTGTTTGCCAATAATTTTTTCCAGGCTGGACCTTTAACAATTCTGCTTTCAGCGCAGATCGTAAATAGTTCGTTTGTGCACAGATTTAATTACTACTCAGAATAACAGGTGACATCTAGGCCTCAACCTTTTTGGTCTGCAACCAAGTCGGCCGCCATCCCTTTGTGCATAATTAACTGCTGGATGACAGATCATTATTAGCATTTTGCTGGATAAAACGGTTACTTATCTGCTTCTGTATAAATAGATAGGGGAATTTCAAGGTCATAGCTCATGTTATATTAACTATTATATACAAGATAATTATATTTGATTTATGATTAGGGACAAAACTGTTATATCACTGACTATATAGTGCACAATAAAAGGTGTATACTAATGGTGGGCCATATAAAAAATGCAGGTCTACAGGGGAAAAAAATGGGTTAAAACTAGGATCCCATAGAGAAACACAGTTAAATAACACTGTGGAAAAAAAAAACAGTTTCACTGCATTTTTTTCCAGAGTTATTGCTGTATTTTTCTCTCCTTTTTTTTTCTTGTTTAGTAAAAACACTCACGAGTATGAGGCTAAAATGAACATGCCGCATTTTACAAAAATACAACTTTTCCACAGCTATTTTTCCTGCAAAATCTCTTCACTTTGCTGGTTGTGTAAAACTCTGACTCTGATCAGAAAGATGGGGTCATAGCTTGGCTGTGCACAGTTTCCCCTATATTTCAGAAACTGGGAGGGGTCTCATCAAAGAAGAAAAACTGCTGACATGTCATCCTTTCTGGTGACTGCCACTATGATATGTTAACAGAAGCTGCAGAATAAGGCTACTTTTATGGTTAAAGAACATGTATAGACCAACATCCAAAACAATATAATGCATCTGTAGAGTGTCTTCTGGGAAAGAGTCCAGGGAGCCTGTGGCTTTACTGAAATGTCCTGGAGTACAGATACAGCAAACACTGATAACTTGCTGCAGTGTGATCTGTTATCACAGAACATAGCAAAAGCCATTGAAAAACCAAATGGTGTCAAGTTAAACTCTGTTACATCTGCACCTCCACTGACTGCCTTTACAATTTAAGTTGTATACAGACAAGGTGGAACAGACAGGCAAGTATAGGAAAATCTGGAATTCTGGGCTTGGACTAAGAGTCCAGTGCTAATGCAGACCTTCCAGCTGTTCTGACCACAGCTAGTGATATATACTAGTGTATTTATAAAAAATATTTGCCCAAACTTAAGCACCACTAGGATTTTTTTAATAGCCAAGATAAATTTGCAGCCGATGGCCTCAATAGATAGGACTCCTAAAAGATAGGGGCCAGTAGACATATACTTTTTATTTCATAATTTAGGACACAACAAAGCCAGAAAATAGAAGGGACAGACATTACCTACCTGTTAAGTATCAGATCTACAGAGTTTGCTTTGCTTGGTATTGTGCTCTATGAGAATAGACATTCCAAGCTCTGTGATGGGGTATATGACAAAATCAATACATGGGCGTTCAGGATGTGTCAAATATTGCATAGCTGCGACATAACATGCTGTTATTAAGATCACTCTAGGTAACATAGCAGAGCAGTATTTTTCTACTTCTTCAGAGTGTTTCTGCTCCAGTTCAGCATGCTTATAATTCCAAATATATTATCTCTGTTAGGGCGATAACAAATAAACAGTAAACAATACAATTGAAAGCTGCGAAGGAGTTCGCAACTATACGACTCGGAAAGTGCTCTGTAATCCTGGCTGAGCCTCCGGGTGATTCAGTACGCCTGTTTTAGATGGTAAGTAATCCTACTTACTGCCTTGGGTTCACAGAAGGGAATCACATGAAATTGTAAGTGCATATTCTCAAAAGGTTCTAATACTGAACTACATCTATAACTTTGCCAGCAAAGTACACAGATTGCAAAGAAGGACTTAGCAGAGGCTTAAGGGAGATTACTAAAACAAAAGAATAAGAGATGGAGAACTGGATACATTGCACTCTCTGTATATATCCCTATCTATTTATATTCCTGCCTATCTATTCAATTGGGAACATTTGCATATTATATCTACATGGGGTGAATGTAAGTTATTGGTGACAAGTTATAAGGCTGTTTCAGCTACTCTATAACCCAGATCAGATACAGAATTCCACTCTGTATCCAGACATACAGTAACAGCGCCACCTCCTGAACATTATTGACAACTGCAGGGGAATGGAAGCTAATATAGTAGATTCATTGTGTTAAGTGAAAGCTTTCATGTTTCATACATTTCCAGTTATCAGCTCTTCCAAGAGATAATATCCCTAATGTTTCCAGTAACGTAAAAGGTAACACACTCATCCATTCCCATTTAAAATTGCACAAAACAATGTATGTTTTTGTGAAGTCGAATTTTCCAGTATTACGCTTAACAAAGCATCAAACATTAGTTTTCTTTAAATAAACCATAAATACTGTAGATTTCTCTTGGCGTTCTGGCAGTCCGGCACTCCTATGCTTATGTATGTCTTTCTTGAGCTGGTATGGACTCTCTCTGGCGTTCTATAGGCCTGGGAGTTCCCTTAGTTAAGGCTTAACAAGCTATCCTATGATAGAAGTAAAGATAGCCCAAGTCTTTAGGTGGTCGTTCAGATGCTGAAACTTTATGGTCATTGTAAATCACCCATCTGTAAAAACAATAAAATAAAATCAGAAAAATTTTAGTTCAGGGATTGTCCAGTGGGTAAAAAAAATGGACAACTCAAAATTATAAAATTTAAAGCATAACTAAACATGTATTTTTTTTTTCATAAATCATAGTTCAGATAACGATGACACACTTTGTAATATACTTTATATAAGAGAAGTATTTCTCCACCTATTTGCCTCCTACCACTGATCAAATCTGTAAAATAGAACTCTATGGAGAGAGGAGGAGGAGGAGGAGGAGGAATAGGAGAGCTCCTCAAAACAGACAGACATCTGCACTATAGAGAGAAAGTTCTTTTTCACAATACAGCTGGCTTATCAGGAATTATACCCAGCCTGTGCTTGGCTGAACAGTCATTTCTTGTTAAAGACTGACAAGGACCCAGCAAGCATCAGAACAGGAAAGTCAGGTGATCGGTCAGTATTGCTTATTTTATTTTTTTTTAACTTATTCTAAGGCATTGACAAGTCTCTTACCCGTGCCGGACAAGCTCTTTAATCCACTGGTCAATATAAAACAGTAGATCCTTGTACATACAGACATGAACTTGCTCATTTGTATGACTGACTGAACACTAAAGCAGTGAGTGGACATATATCAAATGTTTCCTTTCCTCTAAGTGCACTATGAAGAGAAGCTATAACACCAAAATGTGGAAATTTGGCTAATCTGCACTTGGCATACACTAAATTATGCAAATATGATTTTTAAAGTTTCCTATACACAATGTTACTTGGCAACCATTGTACCCAGCAGCTGTGCATTACTCAATGAGCCCATCTAGAGCCAGACTGATGATAGCATCAGATGTGAATATTTGGAAGTAACACCAGCAGAATAACACAACCAATAAAGATTTTAACTATAGCAGAGAATATCATGTCTGAGCACCAATCTTTACTTATATTTACCTGCCTTCCTTTTTGATATGACACACATAATGCCCAGACATTGTCGATGTTCCGATATGACTGATAAAGGCAAACAGTTCATACCCTAGGGAGAAAAACAGTTGTCACATTAAAGGGAGTCTGTCAGCAGTTTTGACCCTGTAAAACCACTGATGGTGTTTGGGGAGGAGCCCTGGAGAGCTGTTTAAACATACCTTGGTGTGTGATTAGGTGCAACAAACTTTCAATTCATGGCTGCAGGTCCTTCAAGTCCTCTGAAGGTGGTCCTTCACCCTGAAGTGCTCCCTGCATTGAGCTACTCAGCTGTCCTTCCATTCGGTTGTGAGTAAAAGGTGTAGAATCCAGCCAGGAGCCTGCTACAGCTTTCACTCAGAACAGGGAGGAGAGGTTCAGAGCAGCTGAATACAGAGAGCACATGAGGACGAAGGACCTCCCTCAGTGGCTTTGCAGGACCTGCAGCCATAGGATTAAAACTATTATTTTCATACACTAGTCTTATGGAGTCTTATTTTACTCCCAGCAGCCAAACACAGAGTTTGGATGGTCTACCATGAAACTATGGTATGGTCTTTCTAGGAATGAAGTGGTAAGAAGGAGCACTATAGTTTGGTGACTATTATCTGGATACATCTGTCAGATGTAAACTTCCGCCAAAGTGTCAGATATGCAGATCACTGGGAAACACCTTCACTCAGTTCTCAAACCAAACAACTACTATTTGTACCAATACAGTTCTGTGTAGCACTTAGATGTATTGTAGTAGCTGTTTAAATTCGGGAGGTTGGCTTTTAATGATAAGCCTCTGACCAAAATAGTAGGAATTTAAAGAGAATGCGTTATATTCAAAAGGCAATCGTAATCATCCCTGAGTTTGCAGTAGGACCACCCACTGGACACTTAAGCCCAGAAATATCAAATATTTGAAACAATATATGACAAGTTATACTGAATTGTTTATTACAAAACTATATATCAGTCTGCTCAGCTTCATCTTCTGCATAACACACTGCCTGCACATTGGAGTGAATATTCAATAAGGTAAGTTAGCTTTAACATTAGTAAGAATTTGCATTCCCTTCTTACTTCCATTCCCATCTTTAACTCGAGGTCCTTCCTGTTCATTGTTGGTTAGGATTCCATTTGACTGCGGATTGTTTTCATCATCCACAGACTGAGAAGTATTAGCAGCTTCATCTTCACATTCAGGGTGAGAGAATATCCAGTCCAGGGCTCGCTCCAGATTGTTATTCTAGAATGGAGTGGATCAGAACAAGTTTAAGAGAACTTTTTAATGTCCATATTTAGAATGTCCATATTTAGAATGTCAGATGGCTGCTGACACATAGTGCAAATACATTGTGAAAGTACAGAGAAAGCTTCAAAAATCCCCAGAAACATAATAGCAATATACTTAGAACTTAATTCATGAGCCTAACATGCATTGTTTTGATGTTTTTTTTCTCATGTGTTATTACAACTATGTTGTGGCATTGTGTTGGTTTTTCTTCATATTTTAAATACCTTTTTCCTAAATACATTGCTTTAGCAATGCTGCTTCACACATCATTGTCAAAGCCTGTTCTATCTCCTTATCTAGGCTTATAGGACGTAGGATGTGACTCTATTACATTCAGAGCTGTTATTTATTGCTCTCTTCCATCCAGGCAACCAGTTGAGCTAATTTCAGTTTGCTGATAAAGGTTCGGACAGAGAACAGAGAGTTTACTGCACATCACTTGTTTGTCTTGGTAAGATGCAAGTGTCCAACCTTGGATAATGCAATATACATTTACTGTGCATATTTGATCTGCATTTATATTAGATTTCTAGTAATCATAATAAATAATCTCTCATGAATATCAGATGCTTCTCGGGCCTGTACCTCCCCCGTAGACCTACAGTGGGATGCTCTGGCTTTTATAGCTAACTGATAGGTTACCTGTTTAGGACTATTATTGACCCTCTGGCCTTGCTCCTTGTGGAGGTTTATTGCTCTTTCTGATGAAGAATTTTCGATTGCTTGCACCCCTGGGTTCCTCCCCTGGACCCGGACACTGTTGCTGTATAGTCCCAATTCCCCCCCCCCCCCTTTTTTTCGTTCCTTCTTTCTTCCCTCTCATTCTGTGTTTGTTTTTGTTGTCTCGCTGCTCCTGTTCCTTCCTCATCCTTTCTTCTCTCCTTACCCTCCTCTGGACTCTACTCGGGGATCTCCCTGTTATCTACAGTATAAAATTTTGATAAAAGCTTCCTGTCCATCAAACAGCCTTCCTCCAGCTTGCTGAAGAATGCAGAAAGTGAGAAGAAGAGACAGCAAAGTGTTGATAGAGGGAGATAGGAAAACCCCTTTAAAGGTCATCTGACTGTAATGGCAATTTTTATTCCCCAATTCGGTCCATACGTTCTAAATATATCTTCCTAAATTTGATTATATAAATGAGTCTCTGGTGCTCCAGACTGCTCCTGGCTGCTGGATTTTCAGATGTGACAGGGCCAGGCAGAGATGCTGAAGTCTCTGCTGATTGTGTGATTCATTGTGCGACTGAGACTACAGGGCCAGGCGAGACTTCGGCATCTCTGTCTGGCCCTGTTACTCTGGAAAGAGCAGTCGCAAGGCGGCCAATGAAAATGCAGTAGGAGGGAGCAGTCTGGAGTGCCGAAGATACCCTTTAGAATGGACCACCGAATGGGGAAATAAAAATCACCATTACAATCTGGTGACCTTAATTTATCTAGCTGTGTGTTTACTTATATCGGTTCATCCCTGGTAACAGACTCCCTTTAATAGATATTGTTTGCAGAGTACCTGTCACCAAGTACAAAATGCTACATAATTCCATTGCGACTGTGCCCCTGATCAGTTTGGTGTTTGGCATTTGAAACGGGTAGACAGATTTCAAAAAACAAACTGCGACAGTGGGGGCAGTGATGCTACCAGTTAGTACTGTGGTGTTTGGCATTTATGCTTAGGTATTTTGTCTTTTGAGTGGTGTAAACTAGACAATCTAACATTTGGAAAATGTATCAAAGCTTCTAATGTTGTTTGATAAATCTGGCACAAGTTGAAACTGTCTATTCTAAGCTTGCGCTGTCTAAACCAGTACAGTATTTATAAATCTGCCCCAGAGTATCCTTTGGAAAGAGTAAAAAATATGACTATTCATGTCCTATCCAGTTACATTGAGCCATCATTCAGGGAGATTAAGGGGTCGTTCACACTACCATTATAAGTGTCCGTTATAGCATGAGAGCAACAGACTCTGACAGCAATAGAGTGACAGATGCAGTCCCCTCTGTCTGTCATCCTGTCCCATTCCCTCTAATGTAAAAACATGACATAAGCTTTCTTCCATCGTGTGTGTTTACTTTGGTAAGAAAAGAAAAGGTCCTGCATGGGCAACTCTTTCTCCTGTCAGAAAAGTAAAACATGAAACAAAAGCTTCTGTCAGGTTATTACAGAATGCGCTCCATGGTCATGTGATGGACACACAGGTGCACAGCTTGTAACAGTCACAGCACAGTAATCAGACATCTGCCTGGTAACGAGCCGTGCACCTGTGTGTCCATCACATGACCATGGACCGTAAATCACATGACCATGGACTGGAAGTAAAAGAATGAATGACAGCAAATAGAGATCTAGAAAACTGTGAGGAATTGATACAGAAAGTATAATGGAAAATTGTACAACTTTTTATTATACAAACAATAACATCTGTCCCTGAATATTGGTCTTAAAAGTGTTGTGAAGCAAGTTTTTGTGTGTTTTATATTACGTTGCATAGTAACTTACTGTTGCTCTTAATGCCTGAAAAGCCTGATTTCTCTGGAAACCCATGGATGTGATCAGAGCTACGATTTCTTCTGGTGGTTGGTTGATCTGTGCAGCAAGTCCATAGGAAGTCTGGGCAGATGCAGCTGCACATCCAGGGACATTTAATGGTTCTGCAAAATCTAATAAAGGACAAGGAAAACATATATTTTACTCCAAAATTATTACAAAGAAAAGTTCTATGTTCTCAAATTCAAACTGAAATAAAAAGTTGTTTTTTTTTTTATTGTACCTCAACTGAACCGAAGTCCCAAACCGAAGTCCCGAAGTAACTTAAAAAGGGGTTGGTGCCATTTGGAGAATCTGTTCATATGCCCTATTCCCTATTTGGTGTGTATTAAAAGGAACTAACCTCATTTCCCCATTATTTCCAGGAGCGTTTTCTTTAAAATTGTGGCCCTCGGAAATTCTGCGTTAACACTAAAAGCAGAGCAGTTTAACCCTTGCTTGTGCACAGCCTTATGTTACATTTTACTGACCAGGATCTTCCATGTGTGCAATTATCCAGTTGAAAGCTAATTCTGCACCCATGCTTCCAGTGTAGTACACGGCCTTCCGACAAGCCTCCAGTGGAAAACCCATCTCAGCCAGCTGCATGACTGAAGACTCGTCAATGTCAGGAGCTGAAATAACACGCAGGAGAGGCTATTCAGTATTCTAGTAACTGGAGCTAGTGCTATATGCTACCTAACCTACCTAGCGATAAGTGGCAACAAGGAATATATGTATAGCCAATGCCACATAATATAGATGTAGCAGCCATTACACAAACAGTTATATGTTCATTCACTCACCTTGTATGACAGAAGCCATCTTATAATGTGCTATAGCATAAACATGGCATAAAGAATGGTCATTTAACTATGGCTACATTTGTATTTTCAACATCAGCACTGCAGCTGCAGTTTAGGCTACGTTCACATCTGTGTCAGAGTCACTGTTCGTAGACTCAGTAGTCACAGTGTCCATCTAAAAAGAAAAGTCCTGCATGCACAACTTTCTTGTCCGAAGTGCTCTGTTAAAAAAGAGACACCCAACAGACCCCATTATAGACAATGGAGTCAGTCAGGTTCTGTATGTGTCCACTATTTTAGCGGTCCATTTGTCCGTTGTTCTGGTCCTCTGATGGACCAGAAAAACAGACACCCCAACGCAGGTATAAACCTAGCATAACTAGAATAATGTTTATCATTATCAATAATGTTTGTCCTAGCTGCAAACCTTTATAAAATTACTCACAGAATATTATATTATAACAAGGACAGTATTAATGTAATGCTGTAATTGTTAAAGTTTTTTTTATATTAGCAATCATATACAGGTGCATCTCAATAAATTAGAATATTTTTGAAACATTTCATTCATTTCAATGATTCAGTAATTCAATTCATAATCAGCGTCTTCCATGATTGTGTGTCCTACTGAACCAGACTGAGGGACCATTTAAAGGCTTAGGAAACCTTGGCAGGTGACACACTAAATTTACAATACTGAACTTTTTTACAATATTTTTTTCTTAGATTTTGGTTTTCATTAGCTGTAATCTATAATCAACATTTACAGAAATAAAACACTTGAAATAGAACACTCTGTGTGTAAAGAATCTAGAAAATATAGGAGGTCTCTTTTTTAATTCAATTATTGAAAGAAATAAACGTTTCAAAGATATTCTAATTTATTGAGATGCACCTGTACGTCAACATGATTCTCAATCTCTCCTCATTGTTAAAGAGATTGTTCAGTCATTTAACATTTATTGAAACAGATTAGAATTTTATAAAATACAGAGGTTATATTTACTTTACCAATCCCCTGCTGCTCCCATTCTGATGCTACCCGGTACCCTGCCATTTTTAGTTGCCCCCTAACATGGACCTGTCACTGCTGCAGATATTATATTATGGGAAATATAATTGCTGTATTTACTAAAATAGACATCCGAGTAGAGCTGACCTTTTTAAAAGGGAACTTGTAAGGGAGATTTGGGACTAAACTACCCACAGGTCATTAAGGACTGGGGGTTTAGTTTCCCAAATCCCCCTGTTGTAAAGTCATACATGCCCCACACTAAAAATAATAAAAAGCTTTATTCTCACCCTGCTGCTGTACTCCCCGCACTGGTGCAGTTCTTCACTGAAGTCAGAGGAGTATACATCGTGAAGGTGGGAAGTGTCGGGAGCACCAGAGAGGAGTCCTATGAGACTCATCTCTAGGCAAGTATAACGGTTTGTTTGTTTTTTTAAAAAGCAGACACGGATGGCTTTAAAAAAAAAAAAAAAAAAAAAAAAAGCAATTTGGAACACTAAACCCTTGAGTCCATAAGGTCCTGTGGGTGTCCCAAATCGACCTGACAGGTTCTCTGTCTCAAAATTCCCAAATAGGGCATTTTAAAATGCTTTTTTAACCAGGCAAACACTTTAAGAAAAAAAGTGTTTGTACTAAGTATTAAATTTATAAAGTACTAGCAGAAGGACCTGGCTTCGCACAGGTATATTTCATTTTTTGTTTGTGTAGTTACCCCATAAGAATTGGCCAGTTTTGCACTTGACATCCAGTATGGCAGTCCAGTATAAGTACAGTCTATTTATGGCTGTGTTGCAATGTAAACCTGGTAAATGAAATGTGAACTTATTGGGTGATGCACGTCATGGGGAGCCTCATGACTGAATATTTAAGGACCTGCGAACTGATATTGACTCATACAGGTCATAAATAACTTGGTTGCTATGGAAACCTGGTGTAAAGCTGTGTGTATGTCAAGACTGAAGAACCTGCGATTTTCCATTGGTCCATAAGCATCATGTGATCATGTGTATCTCAGTTTGGATATCAGTGAAAGACCTGCGATCGGTTGTTATGGAAAACCTGGAGTAAAGGTGTGTGTATGTGACCTTGTGTAACAGTAGTATAATGTTGTACCGTGTTAGCCATTGAAAGTAGTGGAAGAGTGAAGAAATCAGGTGATACCTTTTAGAGGCTAACTGAGTATATTTATAAGTAAGCTTTCAGGAGTGCTCGCTCCCTTCATCAGACATGGTGTGATACAAGAACTGAAAATTAACAGATTTTTATACACATGGTTTTCAAAGCATTTTAGAGTCCTTAAAAAAAATTGCAATCTAAGTAGAGAAGTTATTTACAACAGGTCAAAAAAAAACAGTCTGGAAACTTGTGGTGCGTGACGGAGGGATCAGTAATTCTTGCTGTTATCTGTTTGCTATCAGGAGGTGATTTGTGACCCTCCAAGCTATATCCAGGACACCACTGACCTTCTTAACAAACTGAATGCCCTGGGCCCTCTACCTGAGGGTACCATTTTGGCCACCATGGATGTGGAATCCCTGTATACCAACATTCCCCACAAGGATGGAGTTGCAGCATGTCGGGTACACCTGGCAAAACAAAACCTCCCAACAGAACCAGTAACGCAGCTCATACAATTCATCCTTAGCCACAACCATTTTACCTTTGGAGAGGATCTATATCTACAGCGAATGGGAACTTCAATGGGGACCAGATGTGCACCCCAATATGCAAATCTCTTTATGGCAGAAATGGAAGGAACATATTTATCAACATGCACCACCAAACCTATGATTTACCTTCGTTATATCGATGATATCCTTGTCATCTGGACTGCAGGTGAGGAGGCCCTACTTCAATTCCATAATGACTTCAATGACTTTCACCCGACCATCAACCTTAAACTTAGCTATTCAGGGAGTGAAATTCACTTTCTGGATACCACAATATACATTAAAGACCACCGGCTACTCACATCAATATACCACAAACCCACAGACAGAAAGGCCTACCTGAGAAACGACAGCTTCCACCCCAAGCACACAAGACAATCTATAATCTACAGCCAGGCTATACGATACAATCGTATTTGCTCCGACAAAACAGACCTGGACAAGCACCTCCTGGATCTGAGGATGAAATTTCTCAGATTGGGATACAAACCAAAAGTGACAGACGGCCAATTAAACAAAGCAGCAGCCATTAACAGAGACAGTCTGCTCACATATAGAGAGACCCAGAAAGATGCCCGAGTGCCCCTAGTTGTCACCTACAACCCACAGCTGGAGATCCTACGAAGGATTGCCAAGGAGCTCCAACCTGTGCTGCATAGGGACAACAGACTCAAGGACATATTTCCAGTCCCCCCTCTCCTCTCCTTTCGACAACCACCAAACCTGAGGCGCATTATCGTCCGGAGTGCCCTGAAGGCCCCAACTGAAAATGGCACCTCACCTTGCCTACATAAAAGGTGCATGACCTGCAAGCACATCCACACCGCTGACAGTGTACCTATCCCTCAGTCACAACAGGTGCACAAAATTAGGGGGACATTTTCCTGCAGGTCTTCCAATGTGGTGTACCTCATAATGTGTGTGCAATGTCCCACCACAGGCCTCTATGTGGGGGAAACAGGGCAGAGACTCAGTCAAAGAATGAACTCACACAGATCCACCATTAATAACAGCAGAACCGATCTCCCAGTGGCCGCACATTTCTCCGGAGAAAACCACTCTATTGAAGATTTGCGGGTTGTGGTTTTAATGGGACATTTTAAGACACAGGAGAAAAGGAAAGAAATGGAGTATAAATTTATGCAAAAATTTCAAACTCTGCAATTTGGACTTAATATTCATGCCAGCTTCATGTCACACTATGTTTGAACCATGAACTGAACTCAATATTCATGCCAGCTTCAAATCACACTATGTGTGACCTGTGAGGGTCACAAATCACCTCCTGATAGCAAACAGATAACAGCAAGAATTACTGATCCCTCCGTCACGCACCACAAGTTTCCAGACTGTTTTTTTTGACCTGTTGTAAATAACTTCTCTACTTAGATTGCAATTTTTTTTAAGGACTCTAAAATGCTTTGAAAACCATGTGTATAAAAATCTGTTAATTTTCAGTTCTTGTATCACACCATGTCTGATGAAGGGAGCGAGCACTCCTGAAAGCTTACTTATAAATATACTCAGTTAGCCTCTAAAAGGTATCGCCTGATTTCTTCACTGTTCCACTTGTGTAACAGTGTCATCCACAGCGCCCTGCCCCTTTAAAGCTTACCTACAGCAGTGAAGAAAAATGGCTGGGTTGTTATGGAAACATAGAGTGCAGCTGTGTGCATGTGGCTGACAATGCCTTGTCAAATTAGAGACAGGCTTGGGTCTGCTGAGAGTTTTCATTAGCTCGAGCAGCAGCCATGCGTTTTGCTGCAGGGGGCATGAGTAGTTTAAAAACGTTTCAATTTATAAGAATGCTGAAATCCAGTATGGCAATTCAGTCAGTGGCGTAAATACCGGGGTAGCAGTGATAGCGGCTGCCACAGGGCCCGGGACATTAGGGGTCTTGGCGGGCCCTTGATTTTTTTTTTTTTTTTTTTTTTAAATAGGCCGTTACCTGCTGGTGTAACACTGGTGTAATAGGCCTGCGGGCCGTGAACCCCACAAACACTGCTATCATTATACTCTGGGGTCTTTTCAGCAGGCTTCGGGCCTCCTTGGTGACGTCCCAGACGTTGGTGGGCCAGTCCGATGTCATTATGCGTCGCAATGCATGCCCGGCTCACGTGACATCTGGTTCAACATTGAAGAGGTAGCGGGGAGTGCACATAATACTATATGAAGGGGCCACTATGATACTGTGTGCAGGGGCCACTATGGGGCAGAATACTGTGTGCAAGGGCCACTATAGGGCATAATAGTGTGTGCAGGAATGCAGTTTGTGCGGGGGGGCCCCCATGTCAAATGTTCGCCTTGGGGCCCAGCCATTGCTAGTTACACCACTGAGTCCAGTATAGGTACAGTCTATTTATGGCTGTGTTGTTATGGAAACCTTGTAAATTAAATGTGAACTTATATTGGCTGATACATGTGATATGACTGAATATTTAAGGACCTGCAAACTGCTATTGACTAATACAGGTCATAAATAGCTTGGTTGCTATGGAAACCTGTGTGCCTGAGGAGAGTAAGTGCCTGCGAGCTCTTATTGGCTGATAAGGGACATGTGACCGTGTGTATGGCAGTTGGAATATGAGTGAAAGACTTGCAGGTTTGTATTTGCTAATGTTGGTCATTTTTTGGGAATACTGTATCTCAGGAATGGTACGTCCAAGAGAGCTGAGACCCAGTCTAAAATATTCCCGGACACCTGATGTATATGTGTGCCAAATTTGGTGAGGATCGGTCCAGTCGTTTGGTCGCGCATAAAGAACAGACAGATAGACACTCATTTTTATATATATAAGAGACTAGCAGAAGGACCCAGCTTCACACGGGTATATTTCATTTTTTGTTTGTGTATTGACCCCATAAGAATTGGCCAGTTTTGCACTTGACATCCAGTATGGCAGTCCAGTATAGGTATAGTCTATTTATGGCTGTGTTGCTATGGAAACCTGTTAAATGAAATGTGAACTTATATTGGCTGATGCACGTGATATGACTGAATATTTAAGGACCTGCGAACCGCTATTGACTCATACAGGTCATAAATAGCTTGGTTGCTAACGGAAACCTGGTGTAAAGCTGTGTGTATGTCAAGACTGAAGAACCTGTGATTTTTCCATTGGTCCATAAGCGTCATGTGATCATGTGTATCTCAGTTTGGATATCAGTGAAAGACCTGCGATCGGTTGTTATGGAAAACCTGGAGTAAAGGTGTGTGTATGTGACTTTGTGTAACAGTGTCATCCACAGCGCCCTGCCCCTTTAAAGCTGACCCACAGCAGTGAAGAAAAATGGCTGGGTTGTTATGGAAACATGGAGTGCAGCTGTGTGCATGTGGCTGACAATGCCTTGTCAGATTGGAGACGGGCTTGGGTCTGCTGAGAGTTTTCATTAGCTCGAGCAGCAGCCATGCGTTTTGCTGCAGGGGGCATGAGTAGTTTAAAAACGTTTCAATTTATAAGAATGCTGAAATCCAGTATGGCAGTCCAGTCAGTGGCGTAAATACCGGGGTAGCAATGTTAGCGGCTGCCACAGGGCCCGGCGGGCCCTGATGTTTTTGTTTTTTTTAATAGGTCCTATTTACTTACCGATCCCCGCTCCTGCTCACGGCCATCTGCGCTTCACCTTCTGCAGAGGTGGCTGTGAGCAGGAGCGGGGATCAGTAAGTAAGGCCTGCGGGCCGTGAACCCCACAAACTCTGCTATCATTATACTCTGGGGTCTTTTTAGCAGGCTTTGGGCCTCCTTGGTGACGTCCCAGACGTCGGTGGGCCAGTCTGACGTCATTATGTGTCGCGATGCATGCCTGGCTCACGTGACATCTGGTCCAACATTGAAGAGGTAGCAGTGAGTGCGTATAATATTATATGAAGGGGCCACTATGATACTGTGTGCAGGGGCCACTATGGGGCAGAATACTGTGTGCAAGGGCCACTATCGGGCCTAATAGTGTGTGCAGGGGCCACTATGGGGCATAATAGTGTGTGCAGGAATGCAGTTTCTGCGGGGGGGGGGGCGGTTACCGAGGGGGGGGTCCCATGTCAAATGTTCACCTTGGGGCCCAGCCATTGCTAGTTACACCACTGAGTCCAGTATAGGTACAGTCTATTTATGGCGGTGTTGTTATGGAAACCTGGTAAATTAAATGTGAACTTATATTGGATGATACATGTGATATGATTGAATATTTAAGGACCTGCGAACTGCTATTGACTAATACAGGTCATAAATAGCTTGCTTGCTATGGAAACCTGTGTGCCTGAGGAGAGTAAGCGCCTGCGAGCTCTTATTGGCTGATAAGGGACATGTGACCGTGTGTATGGCAGTTGGAATATGAGTGAAAGACTTGCAGGCTTGTATTAGCTAATGCTGGTCATTTTTTGGGAATACTGTATCTCAGGAATGGTACGTCCAAGAGAGGAGACCCAGTCTAAAATATTCCCGGACACCTGATGTACATGTGTGCCAAATTTGGTGAGGATCGGTCCAGTCATTTGGTCACGCATAAAGAACAGACAGACAGACAGAAACTTATTTTTATATATATATAAGAGATATGGAAGCATTTGTATTAATATCTGTGTACTTTTACAGTCGGTTGCACACAACCATATGAATGGTCCTATTCCTGTCAGATTTTGTGGCCGTGCTACCCCGGCTCCTATTCATTGAATGAAAGGGGCCACAGAAGCACAGCCGGTGCCGCCTGTGCCGTTCATTCACAGCCGACGGTTAGCACATGGTTATGTGCAAAAGGCTTAAGCAATTGGTTTCTCCCCTGAAACAGGATTATTTTATCAAATATGATGTATTGTTAAAGATTGGAAAATTACTTATTTTACCAGTGGTACATTGCAGATGCATTAGTATATTGAGGATAGATTAATTTCCTTTTAAAAACAGGGTATTTTTACGAATAATGTCTTTCCAAAGGTAGGCTAAAGATGTGCCACACATCAAATCTGCATGCTGTTTGGACACTTTTGTCTACCTTATTGATAGGCTTACTTTATGTGCCACAGTTTGGCACCAAATGTTGGAAAGTTTTTGGTGCACGTTGGTGCATCTTACGTTTCACACTTTTCCTGCTAGGCCACACCCCTTCTATTAAGTCACAACCCCTTTTTGAGCCAGGCACAAAGTGTTTAAAACACATAAAAAATAAAATGTAGAGCACAGCATGTACGCCATTATTTGGCTCGAATTTAGGTAAAATTCTGGTGCATTTAGCTTAGTAAATTTTCCCCATTGTTCCCAAGCAATTCCTTTCTACTATATTATACTGCATATTATATACACACATATATTGTAATCTCTGTGAAATAAGACTAAACACATACCGTCCATGAAATGGTTCCTAAAAGGATCTGAAAATGAACAGAAGAATTAAAACATGCCTTCAATGCAAAAAGTACAAACAAAAGTCTTATGCTACACTACAGTATCCTGGTAGGTAAAGAAAAACTTAATTTTTTTCATGGTAGACAGTTCTTGGAAAATTTTAAGATGCCTAAACATTTATCCCAGTTTCAGGCATTTCTATATCACTTGCTATAGTATGACTAGGGGAGGCCGTGATGTGGGAGTTTCACATATAGCTCTCTTCCAATGAAGGTCTATATTTATTTAACTATATTATGCACTCCTAAATCTTCTACATGCAGTCTTCCTCCATTGACAGGGTCAAAATAGAAGACTGTTTTATAAGCCCAAATCAACTTATTCCACCTCTCAAGTGCAAGCATCATAAATAAAAAGTAAAATAATAGTACAGAGCATTTCCTCATACCTTTGGGGTCATCTGGAATAACAATAGGGGGAGCAATGTTTGGGAGCTCTTCCTCTCCTGGCTGCAGACCTTTTGCTCGGAGAGGATTAACATCCAGGATATCAGGCATATCCACTGCTACATCTAACAGAAAAGTAAAAGAAATTAAAAAAAAAAAAAACACGTATTCAAAATAAATATTACTTTACAAAGGAGGATATAAAATAAAACTTATGCAAGATATATGAAACAGTATCTAAAGTCACTTACCAAGTTTTTTGGGTACCCAGTCAAGTCCAAATGTAAACTTCTTTATCTGGATTACCAGGTATTCTGGGAATGAAGCAAAACGAGATGTCCTACAAAAGAACAGAAATTGTGCATTTAAGTCACTAACCTATACTGCAACCGTATTCCCAGTATGGCCGCGCACAACATTACAATAGTTTCCAACCACCATCTTTACAGGACAATGGATAAAACAGACTTTCCTAAATCATGCAGGACACTTGTGTCCATTAAAATAAACGGTTTCATGACGGACGTCAAGCATCCGTTATTTTTTAAGTCTATGGGTAACGGACAGGTGTCTGTTATACGGTCTGGTTTTTTTTTTCTGTGCATGCTCAGAAAGCAGAATCAAAAAAAAAAAAAAAAAACACACACACACACACACACACACACACACACACACACACACACACACACACACACACCACAAAAGCAAAAAAACAGACAGTAAAAAAACAGACACTAACTGATGCTAATGTGTCTGTTTTTTTAACTGATCCATTAAATGGATCAGTTAAAAAAATGGACACATTAACATCAGTTAGTGTCCGTTATGAGAGGTGTCCATTTTTTTTTTTTTTTTTTTAACGGACACTATCAGAACGGATATCCAACGGTAGTGTGAACCGAGCCTTACATTCCAGATCATTGTTTCAGAAACAAGTGTTAAACTATGGCAATTGTTAGAGTAATGGCTCATGTACACAGTCATATCACAGCAATGTTTTGCATGTGCATGCAGCCATGATAGGCCTCTACCATATCTTTGCGTCTGATTCCATATAAAAAATAAATGGCCTCCTTCATTAAAATCCGTATTTATAGATTTATATCAGTTTGTTGCTTTTGTTTTACAATGGGTCTCTGAGAAATGAGAGCTGGAATCAGACTGCTTGTTATGGGCAACTGTTCCACTTTTCCCTTCCATCAATTTTGAGAAATCTCACCGCTAATCCATTAAATTACATTTTCCCCACACACCTCTTCATTTTCCTGAATTGTGCCAGTGAATAAATGTTGTTCAATGGCGTGTCAAGTGAGGATCTGAGTTTCTACTTAGAATGTTAAAACCATTTCCTTTTATTGTGTTCCAAAAATCCAATGTCCCGGCTTTAAGTCAACTATCAAATGCCACTGAAAAGCTATGTGACCTAATGCAGACAGCATTCCTTCACAGCAACCAGGATCCTGGGACATTTGGCAGATGACTGGTACTTATAGGGCTCTACAGAGAAGTGGCAACAGCAGCAGCTTAGATAAGGGTTGAATCTTTTATGATTAACCCCGAGACGTGACAACAGATAAGTAATTCAGTGATAACCCAGAAAGAAAATAAATTCCCCAGTGATGGCTTCAGCCGTAACAGAATACTCACTCAACCATGAGACAGCAAATACCCTGAAAGATGTCTTTTAGCTCAACAGAAGGTAGATATAGAATAAGAGCTCCGCATGTGCAGCTTTCAATGGCCACACTGAAAAGTGTGCTGGATATACATTCCACAACTTTTGCAACTCTTATACAAAGGTATGTCTTTTATCTGTAATGTGCTCTGTAACATGGTGGTGGCAGTTCAAAATGCTTGGGGGAGGTGGTGGACTGACTTTAAAAGGTGTTGTCCAGGAATTGGAGCAACCCATGCGGAGGCCAGGGAGGTTTAAAATAAAAAAAAAATAAAGCATACTAACCTGTTCCAGTGTCCATTTGGTCTTGAGCCAATTCATTGATGCCAGAAGTCTTCAACCTCACATGACGGCCTCATGGTTGATGGCTAAGAACTGGTGATTTCATCAGTCGATCTCCAGAGACCAATGAGGCCACTTATTGGTCTCAGCGGTCACGTGAGGCTGAGGACTTCTGGCATCACTGCACCAGCATGAGACTGAATGGACACCGGCAGCAGACAACAGAGCACTGGAGAAAGGAGAGTATGCTTTATTTTACACCTCCCTCAGGCCCCACATGGGTTGCTCAAATTCCTGAACAATTCCTTTAACCGCTTCCGTACCGCCCATAGACTATATATGTCCAGAAAAAATTCAGCAACTGCACAAAAACGTGCAGATGCTGAAACGGGGAGCCGGATGTAACTTCAGCCGGAGCTCCCATAGAGAAGGCAGGGAAGGTTTATTACCTCCCCTGCCATCCCGATCGCCGTGTATACAGCGCTCAATGTGCGCTGTATACAGCACTATGGGCGCCGCCATCTTGCGGCTCCCCTCCGACCCGGCGGTCATGTGATCCGCCAGGATCAGCGTCTGTTAGAGCTGCTGGGTCCTACAGGACCCAGATCAGGTCTATAGTTATGTGAAAGCAACGTGCAGGAGGCTGTATTCCTCCGGCAACTGGGGTTAAATGCACCAGCCCCACTTACAGGGGAAATCAGCCTCCCGAAAAAAAAAAAAAACACTCTCAGATGTCACCAAAGGTCCATTATGACCTTATGGGGACACAATGTAAAAAAAAAAAAAAAAAAGTATAGAAAAATGTAAATAAAATAATTAAAAAAATAAATAAAATAATACGCCAATAAAACGCCCTTATTACAGGTTATAGCCCCGCCCCCGACAACATCATAAATAATAATTACCATAACGGAGAGGAAAAACTATTTTATAAAGTTTTTTAGTAGTTTTTTGTGTTATTTAATAAAAAAAAAATGAAAAGTGAAAAATAGACACGTTTTCCCTCCTCTTTTGTTTATATTTTCCTGGATATAAAAAAAAAATTAACACACATGCAAAAATAAAAACAACATAAAAATAAAGCCCTATGTGTCACCGAAAAAAGACGCAGAAATTAGTTGAATAACGCAAATGATAAAAATGTTGTAGCCCTCCAAATCCGCACATACAAAAAACTTGAAAATGTGCCTGGTATGGAAGTGGTTAAGAAAACTAAAGCTTTTATTAAACAAATGCTGAGATGAATATCACTCATGAGCTGGTATAAATATTTATGCAAATTCATAATAGCCATGTGAAATTTGTCTTACCGTGTAAGTTAGGACCCATTCAGACCACATCAAGAGATGTGTAAAAAAGTATAATTGAAAAAATAGGCAAACATACTATATTGCTCAACCAAAAAAATATATTAAACGTAATAACGTATGAAAACATAAGGCACATGTCTGAATACCACAACAAAAATTTCTTAAAAGGGTTCAAGCGACTACTGTATATATGCCACTAGTGACGGACATGAGCGATTATAGCTTATATACAGCACTGACAACAATGCTGGCGCTATAAAGCTACTGCATTTTATTCTACTCTGCAGTATTATTGATTTACACACAACTGCTTGGAAATGGCTTGTGGCCAGACTAAAGCTGCAACCCATAAACACTTTTGTGTATGGAGTTGGCAATAACATAATGTATATGGAGCTACCAGATACAAAGCCATCCACTTCCTATAGTGGAAAAACACAAAGCAAACGGAATAGAAATTCTTTCGAAACAGTTTCCAGTACACTGGATGTTAAAAGGTAAATCTGTGGTAAAGGGGTTATCCGGTTCGTAAGATTGATGACCTATCCTTAGTATAGGCCACCAATATTAGATCTACACTCACCATGCAGTCACTGGCCACTGAAAGTGTGTGCAACTTTTTAAGGGGAGGAGTGGTGAATGCAATCCCAGACACTTTAAAAAAGCCTCATCCTCTTTTCTTTCCCAGATATAAAAGGCCAATGCCATCTAAAGGTGTTGATAGACTTAAAATCACCTATGTCATGCGATTTAAACTACTGTCACAGTAATATTGGTGCTACAAGGTCCAGGCATACCTTTTTTTGGAGATTTGCCCACCTGGTTGCGTGTAATAACTGGAATCTGCAACAAGGTATGCCTAGACTTGTATTTGTAATACCAATATTACTATGCCAGTAGTTTAAAACATATGACATAGGTGATAGACTCCCTTTAACACTAAGTTCACATTAGCTTTGGCTGTCCCATTGTTCTGGTCGGTCAGATAGCGGTATCCTATGGAGCCCATTGACTATTATGGTGTCTGTCGGGTGTCCTTTGAACTACTTAAGGACCACAATATGTATACATACAGTACCTCCCTCACTAAGAGGCTTTAAACCTTTGCATGGCGTTTTGCACCAGTGGCTCCATAGCTACTGTGTCACTGTTGTTTTATAAAGCAAGGATTTGGCAGCAGTGGCCATGATCGGAGATTGCTCCAATCATCGACAATTGACCCCTTAAATACTGTGGTCAAGTGCAATCAGGGAATCTGAGATGTTATTTTCACATTCAGTCTCCTGTTAGGTTATGGAATACCAATCCTGCAGGGAGATCGCTGGGGCCATTCCATTGCAATGGCAGTCAGGAGCCTTCTGTTGCCTCCCAGGCATGCCAATGCTATTTGACTTCTCAGATCAGGGCTCAAAAGTAACACAAGAATTTTACTATAGAATGTAATACTGTAGTATTGTAGTCTAGGGTATAAGCAAGCTAATGATTGCTATCTCGTCCCTTATGGGGGCTAAAAAATGAACAAATGAATATTTTTAAAAAGTTTTTCTGAAATATGAAAAACCACATAAAAAAAAAAAATCAAAAATCACCCTCCTTTTCCTAGGTCACATATATAAAAAAAAAAAAAAAAAAAAAAAAACTGGGTATCCCCACATCTGAAATTGCCCACACTTAAAATCTAAAAATATTTATTTCATTCACTGAATGCTGCAACATGAAAGCAAATCAAAATGGCCAAATTTCTGTTTTTCTGCCTTTTGGCCAGCAAAAAAATGATTTAAGACAAACATTTTGCATCGCTTTACAGACACCATCACTCTCTGATTTCATTGGAGCTCACACTCTAAATCTCCTATGAGCAAGTCTTCGGAAAGTAGGAAGAAACTGGAGTACCTTAAAGAGGACCTTTCACGTCCTCAGGCACATGCGGTTTTATATACCGCTAGAAAGCAGACTTATACTGGGGGGGAGGTGGCATACCTCACAACTCAGCGTCATCGCTGGGAGGCAGTAAGGAACACCCCCTCTGACAGTACAGGGCTATGGACGAGTACAGTCAGGGGGGCGTTCCTCACAGCCCAGCTAGACTGTCAGGAACGCTCTTCTGATGATGGCCAGAGAACTAATGGCACCGATATCTCCAGCCTCGGGGCACATAATGGGAAAGCCAGTAGTGCACTGAATTCAGCGCACTGTCGGTTTTTCTAGCGGTATATAAAACCGCATATGCTTGAGGAAATGAAAGGTCCTCTTTAAGAAACACAGGTGAAGAGAGTGACAACAGAGAAACTCTGTGTGGTCAGATTAAAACCCAGGACCCCAGTATTTACCACTGAGCCATCAAGTGTGTCATATTCTTTTAGCTGTATTTTTAAAGGACATTATGAATCTTAGTTAATGTACTACAAGACCCACCAGCTTGCCAAGTCACAATCTGATACCACATACAGTACAGACTACAGAAATGCTTGTATCAGCCATCTCCTCTTTACCACATTACAGATTAGTTTAAGTCTCATTGGTGTACTTAATAGAAGAATACTCACTTAACACCTGCAGACTTGGCTTGAAGAGCACTGCTCCAGAAGTCGTCCACATTCTCAGGCTCAGAGAAGGCCTGAAGGCAGGCACTGAAAGGGATCCTAGCACGCACAATTTCAGGGGGTGGTCTTTTTGCACTTTCTGCTTCTCTTCTCTTCAACTCATACGCAATCAATTCATCTGGGATAGATCCATATACATATTACTATTAGATACTTGGCTGGCATGGGCTAAAAATTAATGTACAAGTAATTCCTAAAGTTACAATAATAACACCATGTAACAATTTTCAAAAAAATATTTGTTCCCAGTTGTTAAGTGTGTTTTCCTGATTGTTTGTACATTAAATGAATAGAAAAAAGTTATTATTCCCTGTAAACTTTGCTTTTGTGGTCAGCACAATGATATTTTGAAATTGATCTATTTTTAAGGATATTCGCAATATTTCAAGATACTTAAGAAGCTTCTGGAATTGTGAGAACTATCAAGAAGTTTCTAGAACTGCCCAGAATTATCTAGAACTTTCTGGGACTGTACAGAATTGTAGGTAGCTGTATAACTACAGTTATATAGGGCCACTATAGCCCTTCCTGAGAGATGGAGAGACAGGATCTAATTGATTGGGATTGCATAGTAAGTGGGCAATGGCCATCACAGACAAAGGGGAATTGACCTAGACAGACAGGTGTGAATTCAATATCTATTCAGATTCTGATAACAACAGTATTCACAATTCACCCCACACCCATTACAGGAGGAGCTTAGGAATGTAAATGTATATATTGTGTGTTACTCTGGTACCGAGTGATCAATCTTGCTCTGCTGAATCCTCAGTACACTCTTGAACTTTAATACTGCATGGAATAAAGACCATTTTTATCAAGTTTGGAGAGACATCCTTTTTCCTTACAGTTCACGGCAACTTAGTCAATTTAGATGGCATCAAGAGGTTACATACATCCAGCAGACGCATTTTGCTACGTATGTGGCCAGTTTATAAAGACAAGAGCGAAAAAGTACTCTGTGGAAGCATCTGCTAAGATGTGTGAGGCCTACAAAGCATACTTCGGCATGACTGTTGGTGACCAAGACAAACCATGGGCTCCTCATTTCACATGTGAGCACTGCAAGAAAACTTTTGAAGGTAAGTGGATAAATGCTACTCTCTTAAATAGCAGATTAACTGTGTTAATATTGTAAATATCACTAGTCATTAGTGTGAAATAGGCCTAAATCAAATTCTCAATCCAAATATTATTCTGACTGTATAAATGAGAAGATGCAAAATCGTCTGTTTCTATAGTAAAAATGCATAATTTTCGTTGCCGTGGTCACAAAAGCGAAGTTTATGATGAATGTAAGCAATTTTTAATTAGTTTTAGACATAAGCAATTGGAATATAACATTTAAAAGCTGGAACGACCATTGTAACTTGAGACTATAACTATGAAAAACTAGTAACTGGTTCCAAAGACCCCAAAATATCAACAAAAATATGAAAAAAGAAGGAAGATTAAAAAAAAAGCCATCAGATTATAATATAAATATAGCACATCTTTGGACACAAGCTGTAGTCAGTATGAGCTGCTTGAAGCTGTAAATCACTTTGTTATAGTGACAGGGAGGTTTTCAGGGTCTTGAAAAGTATTTACAGTGCTCCGAAAAAACAACATGGAGCCGCTCTCACCTGGTGTCCAAAGAAGCAGCTCACCCTGCATCAGTAAAGAGAAGTATAGAACATGTAGTACTGCACTATACTGTAGAGAGGCGCTACTAGTCAGCCAGTCATTGCAAGCACTTCACTAATACAGAGGTTTTACCAGTCAAATGACCATGTGGATTTGTTGAAACCTCCACACAAGCATTTTATGTTAAGTCCAGTTTCAAGTTACAATGGTCTGAAAAAAAAAGAACATTTCATGTACAAATATTGTATGCTGAGGCCATTGGAGGAACCACCACACTAACACTAAAATATAGAATACAGGAGAAAATGTCAGTATGGTCCTAAAACTCAAAAAAAAAAAAAAAAAAAAACTTGGAGCAAGTATTTTAATAGTATTTATGGCTTTCAATGTGGACTTCCCACCATCACACTGAAAAGGCAGACTTTTTGCTGAATGGTTATACATAAAGCCTAAGATTTTACAAAAAAGGCACTACCTGGTTAATATTTATCAAGGCACTAAAAGGTTCATGAGGGGAGTGATTCCTGGCTATGTAAGAGAGTCCTCAATGTAGTCACAGATTTCAAGGAGGAACAGAGTTACAGTATATACAAGAAAAAATGCTCCAACATTATTATGTCGTGGATAATCCAAGTGCTTTCTAAAAAAGGACATGACAGGGCCTCTTTAAAGAGGACCTTTCACGTCCTCATGTATATGCTGTTTTATATACCGCTAAAAAGCTGACAGCACACTGCCGGTTTTCCCGGTATGTGCCCCGGGCCTGGAGATATCGGGGGTCTTAGTTACACCGTTCACCGTCAGAAGGTCATTCTTGACAGTCTAGCTGCGCTGTGAGGAACGCCCTCCCTGACAGTATTCCTCCATAGCCCTGTACTGGGGGGCGTTCCTCACAGCTCAGTGTCATCACTGGGCGGTAAGGAATGCCCCCTCTGACAGTACAGCGGTACGGACAAGTACAGATAGTTGGGGAGTTCCTTACAGACCAGTGATGACGCTGAGCTGTAAGGAACGCCCCACCCCAGTACAGGGCTATGGAGGAATACTGTTAGGGAGGACGTTCCTCACAGCGCAGCTAGACTGTCAGAAACGCCCTTCTGACAGTGAACGGTGTAACTAAGACCGCCGATATCTCCAGCCCCGGGGCACATACCGGGAAAACCGTCAGTGCGCTGAATTCAGTGCGCTGTCTGCTTTCTAGAGGTATGTAAAACCGCATATACATGAGGACGTGAAAGGTCCTCTTTAAGTAATAAGATGATAGTTATAATGCTTATAATATACCTTTATTTGTGGCAGCTTCCATAGCCACAGGCAACTGCATGATATAATCAGTTCTTTCTGTGTAGCGAACTTTCCTTGACTGGCAACATTGTGTCCGCTCCTCTACCAGAAACCTGAAGGCATCACTGGGATTTTCTGAACCTATGCTATTCCTCTACAAATAAAAGAGAATTTCTTCACAATATTACATGAAACAAGCCAAGTAGCAATGAGCAGAAAAGATAAAGGTAATGAAGTAAAGGTCAGCGATATGAAGTGTCATTGTCAGTGCATTATAATTGTAGTGGGGTTGTTTTCTTGTTTTTAACCTTTATGGCTGTCACTATACTGTATGCTGTTTTGCATTAAATATATTTCACTCTAAAAGTCAGTCACAAATACTTGTCACAAACTCATACCAGCTGTTATTTCCTAGCCTAGATTTTCTTATACCCAACTGAGACCAAGAACACAAAGATGTGATGATTGGTATCAATACTGTACGGAAGACTGTAAAGCCTAGCTCACTAATCTACAGCAGTGCTCGCCTACCAGCGGCTCATAAGCCACATGTTGCGCTAAATACTATTGTGCCTTGTGGATCCAGAGATGTCATAATATTACTGTACACCATACAACTGGTAGTTAACAGTAGTGAAAGATCCATGTCTCTTCTTTAGGCCGGGGCACCCAAGTTGCGAAAACGCTGTGTTTTACAGAACCTGCAAAGTGGATGGGACTCTGGCTAATCCCATCCACACATTGCAGAAAAAAAATTTCACAGCAGAAATAATGCAATTTCAAAAACGCTTGCATATTTGTAAATCGCAGCATGTCAATTATACCTACGGAAACGCTTGCATTTTCCGTATATGTGCAATAGAAGCAGAAAGTCTGAAGAGGAAAACTCTGCGGACTTTCTGTGTAAAGCACAGCTGAAAAAAAAACATAATGCATTTCTGCTGCGGTTTTTGGCTGTGGTTCGCTATGTTGGGCCTTAGCCTTAAAGTGGTTATCTCACAAAAACAAGCTCAAAGTTTTTCAGTTCTCTACAAACCCAGCAGAGAAGCTCTAACGGTCCCCCTGATCTGTTTACAAGCAACTGGCACATCGGTGAACTCTGTGGCTATGTGCTATACTACTGGCATCACTGCTCAGTGATGCAATCCATGGTGCCAGTAGTACAGCTTGCATACAAAAACCAGGGGAAGATTTACTGATTTGTGGGAAAACCCCTTTAATTGACTTTTTCCCTTTAAAATAGCCAATGTAGCTCCACATCACTTGTCATATTTGAAAGTGGCGCACAAGCTAGAGAAGGCTGGCGACCTTTGATCTAAGGAGATAGACATTACCTGTAAAATTAATCTATTCATTTTTCATGTAAATAGATAGCAATGTATTACACTTACCAATATTACTATACATACCTCTACCAGATTTATTAGGTGCGAGAAAAATTCCTGTGCGTCTTGTTGCCTGTTCGAGGAGAATTCGTTGTGCCCTTTGCTTACAAAGGCTTTGAACATTCGAGTAGTAATCCCTTTTGGTTGAAGCTTAGAACAGACAGAGGTAGATTATAGTATTATAGTATGTAGAGTCAGTCTATACTAAGTACCCAGTTTCCCCAAAAATAAGACCTACACCGAAAATAAGCCCTAGCATGATTTTTTGTAGTATGCTTGAAATATAAGCCCTACTCCAAAAATAAGCCCTAGTTACAGTTAATTAAAAATAGTGTCCAGGCAGCGATACATGCAATAAAGTAAACAGAATACAGCAGAACAGATATAGTAGGCCCTTCATTAAGGAAAGCAGACACCCCCAAAAGAATCACACCCCCAAAGGAAAGCAGACTCCCCCAAAAGAATCAGACATTGACTTTAAGGGCGCTATCTGTCCAATATGGCAATAGTGAGATAGTTCTCCACAACAATAAGAGTTGACTACTGGTAGTGCCGGGCTCTCACACATTGATCAGGTAGTTCTCACTCCTGAGCTTGAGTGTTGTGGCTGCTTTCGTCACCAGGGGGAGCCAACTGCTACACTTGGGTGCAGTGGAACGCTGCTGCAACAGCAAGAGACCTGACAGTGACGCGCCTTTGACAGGAGTGACGCAGATCTGTGTGTGAGAGCACATCCACCATTGGCACTTGCTAACTCTAATTGTTTTGGGTGTAAGGGGGTCTGGTGACTGGATTTTTGTTCATGGAAACAAATAAGACTTCCCCTGAAAATAAACCCTAACTCATCTTTCAGAGCAAAGAATATTATAAGACCCTGTGTTATTTTCAGAAACGCACGGCATCAGAACCCACTGACAAGCAATGGGAAAAAAAATTCATAAAAATCAGATTCATTATTCATGCAGTTATGATCTGCCACTGGATACTATATTTATGTTTTTATAGTGTGGCCTGGGAGAGGATGAGGATAGTGGAAAGTGATGGGAGGTGTTTTTTAGCGCTCTGGTAAGTGCTTGTGTATGACATTAGCAGGGGTACAGCTCAAGAAGTGGCAAAGATAAATATACATATTCTTTATTTTGCTCTGAAGTGTATTACATTACAAACAGCAAAGTCATTTTCAGGCTAACATTGTAGGCTACATGCACATAACTGTGGTCATTTTTACTGTAAGCAAAAATAGATCTGTATTATACAAAAAAAATATGTTTCCATTACATCAGTATGTCATCTACAATCACAGATCTGCAAAAAGACTTGTATAATCGCATATACTTGTATGTGTGATTGCCACAAACATGGACAGGAATAGGACCTGCTCTATATTTTGCAGATAGTTTCTACGAACCTGATACTGTTATGCAAGAACTACGTACATGTGTATAGAAATGAATGGATCCATGTACTATCTATAATTATAGATCCATAATTGCAGATACTATACTGAAAACAACTAAAAATCCATGCATAAGGCCTTAAGGTGTATCGCTAGTTATAAACAACTTTTCATAAATGAATAGTACATTTTAATATAAGAAACTGTAATATATCTTATTAAGGAGATCTGTTTCCTTCAGCACTAATTTAGCTGATCTCCTGCTCCTTATCTTCAATCTCACTGCTTGTTTACATTATGCAGTGGGTATGGAAAGTATTCAGACTCCTTTAAATTTTTCACTCTTTGTTCCATTGTACCCATTTACTAAAAGCAAAAAAGTTCATTTTATTTCTCATTAATGTACACTCAGCACCCCATCTTGACAGAAAAAAAAACAGAAATGTAGATATTTTTGCAAATTTATTAAAAAAGAAAAACTGGGATTGAAATTGGGTTGAGGTCAGGGCTCTGGCTGGGCCAGTCAAGAATGGTCACAGAGTTTTTTCCGAAGCTACTCCTTTGTTATTTTAGCTGTGTGCTTGGGGTCATTGTCTTGTTGAAGGTGAACCTTCGGCCCAGTCTGAGGTTCAGAGCACTCTGGAAGAGGTTTTCATTGCAGGATATCTCTGTACTTGGCCGCATTCATCTTTCCTTCAATTGCAACCAGTCGTCCAGTCCCTGCAGCTGAAAAACACCCCCATAGCATGATGCTGCCACCACCATGTTTCACTATTGGGATTGCATTGGCCAGGTGATGAGCAGTGCCTTGTTTTCTCCACACATACCGCTTAGAATTAACGCCAAAAAGTTCAATCTTCGTCTCATCAGACCAGAGAATCTTATTTCTCATAGTCTGGGAGTCCTTCAGGTGTTTTTTGGCAAACTCTATGCGGGCTTTCATATGTCTTGCACTGAGGAGAGGCTTCCTTCGGGCCACTCGGCCATAAAGCCCCGACTGGTGGAGGGCTGCAGTGATAGTTGACTTTGTGGAACTTTCTCCCATCTCTCTACTGCATTTCTGGAGCTCAGCCACAGTGATCTTTGGGTTCTTCTTTACCTCTCTCACTAAGGCTCTTCTCCCGCGATTGCTCAGTTTGGCTGGACGGCCAGGTCTAGGAAGAGTTCTGGTCATCCCAAACTTCTTCCATTTAAGGATTATGGAGGCCACTGTGCTCTTAGGAACCTTGAGTGCTGCAGAAATTCTTTTGTAACCTTGGCCAGATCTGTGCCTTGCCACAATTCTATCTCTGAGCTCCTTGGGCAGTTCCTTTGACCTCATGATTCTCATTTGCTCTGACATGCCCTGTGAGCTGTGAGGTCTTATATAGACAGGTGTGTGCCTTTCATAATCAAGTCCAATCAGTTTAATTAAACACAGCTGGACTCCAATGAAGGAGCAGAACCATCTCAAGGAGGATCAGAAGGAAATGGACAGCATGTGAGTTAAATATGAGTGTCACAACAAAGGGTCTGAATACTTATGACCATGTGATATTTCAGTTTTTGTTTTTTAATAAATTTGCAAAAATATCTACATTTCTGGGTTTTTTCTGTCAAGATGGGGTGCTGAGTGTAAATTCATTAGAAATAAAATGAACTTTTTTGCTTTTAGCAAATGGCTGCAATGAAACAAAGAGTGAAAAATTTAAAGGGGTCTGAATACTTTCCGTACCCACTGTATATCCCTCTCAGTATTCAGCCTCACACATACAACTCCATGGAGGGGGGAGGAGGGAGTGAGATTCTCCTGCTGGCTGGTTAATTGATTTATAGTCTTGTTCTGTGTATTATCAGCTTCTTATCTATAACTTAGCAGTGTTAAAAAAGCAAGGAATACATAGAGTAACAGCAGCAATTATTTGAGTGTCTTTTCTAATCCCCCTCCTCTCTTCATAGACTAATATGGAGAAAGTAATTGCCTTAAAAGGTGGTAAAGAAAACATATTTCTTTAATAAGATATATTACAAAGTTTCTTATTTTCACCTGTACTATTCATTTATGAAAAGTTGTTTAGAACTGGAGGTATATTTTAACATATGCAGATTTAATCATTGAATAGCACAATACATATATCTAATATTAAGAAACCAAAATTCTAAATATGTGTCTCTCTAAATCTTTCTAGTATACAGACAGAAATGTCTGTACAGACATTTAACCAGTAGCACAGTGGGGATTTGTGTCTAGACAGTTATAAACAAGCAGAATCCTGAAGGCTTTTCTAGACCTAGTGTCACTGAAGATGAATACAGGTATTCTGGTGTACTGCTACAGTTCTAGCCAAACAAATCTAATATGGACACTATTGCAAACTTCACAAAGACTGTCACCAATCTGTTCCATCTCATTCCTGCTAGTGCTAGTAGCATACTTACAGAAACTGCAATTGTTAAAAACAGAAGATTTTGACAACTTGAATGCATGTGCTGAGTCTTCAAGCAGTCAAAAAATGGAGTGGTCGCAACTCCCCCATGGCACACATTTGTTATCAATACTTAGACATTAATAGCAGAGCCGGGGGAGGGTATGCAGTGTCCTTAGAAGGCCTTAAGAGGCATTACATAAAATAACATTAGTGATCTGTATTTTACTTAACACGTCAGCGACAATGTAATGTATTAGTCATTTTCCAATGAGGATGGATGAACACCCACTTGCACAGAAATGTTAACATCTAAAAGAAATGGCCCTAGAGGTACTGAGCATTGATGAAACCAGATAGAGGAAGCCAGGGCTATTTTTGTTTATCTTTCCACTGCCAAGTGGCATTCTTACCCACCCCCATTCTGTGAAGGATCATTCCTGAAGACTCTCTCTAGACTGACAGCCTCAGCTATCGGCATATCAGCTCTCTTACACTAGAAGAGGCTCATTCCTCTGGCTGGGAACAAGTTTACCACACAACACTGTAGAGCTTCATCAGCAACCCGCCTTATAGCCATTCTTTATATTACTGGGATTCCTCTTTGGAACGGTTATCAAGCTGGACATTCATATATTCATTCAACCCATAATAATGGAAACATCCATAGCATCAAAGAGTTATTTTATTAACACGTACCTCAGATTATAAAATAACTTTACATAAATGAGTTGTGTATATAAGAAATTTAGTAATATAGCTTATTAATGAAATATGTTCCTTCTCCTTCAGTTCACTCAGATTGTTATCTCTATAGAATCCATAACCATATTCAATCTTACACAAAGAAGCCTATGGAGAGGGGTGAGGAGGAAGCTTTGACTAGTTATTGCCTCATTCTGTGCAGAGTCTCATCTTGAACAATATAGCAGTGTCAAAAAAGCTTTACCTCTCACAGTATAGCAGCCCTCAGAGGGGTTATGTGGAAAAAAAATAAGGCTTACTAGTGAATTTCCTGCACTGGATGAGCTCTGTTAATAATATATAAGCAGGTCCCCCAGAGTCCAGATGATTATATTTGCATAAAGTACTGGGGTGCCAGAGAGGTCTGCAATGCTGCCTCCCATGCCCATGCTCACGCTTTCTGACGTCACTGACTCCGCTATACTCCTCCTGCAAGTCCATACAATAGAGCTGAGTCGGTCAGAGTCGCAGCAGAAGCAGAGGAAAGACTTATGGCCTCCCCAGCCATCCTCTGCAAATGTAATCATCGGGATCCCAGGGGACTTGCTTATATTTTAGTAATAAAGCTGATCAGGGACCTCAGCAGTCACTGGCAAGGACTAGGCAGTCTTAGGAGTCTCTCAGCTTCCTGTGTGGAGAGTCCCGGCATGGGAGGGAAAGCGGAGTGGGACTGGACAACAGAGCACCGGGGATAGGGGAAGAGGTCGTTTTTTTGTTTGTTTTACACCCACCCCAATCTTCCCTTATTTTGCCACAAATCTTAGGCAACCCTTTAAGAGGTCATTCTCACAAAAAAAAAAAAAAAAAAAAAAGTTTACACAAATAATTTGAGTGTTATTTTCACCAGTCCACGAATCACATTAATAGTAGTTTTCTACCCTTGGCAAATGTCAGAATAAATACCTTGTTCTCTTCTTTCATCACCTGTTCTATCAGTTCACATTTCACTGGTGGCTTTGAGTACTGTCCAGAGAGGAGGCCATGACCAAGTTTAGCCCTACCAGTTAAGAAAGAAGTAATATGTTTTATACTGGACTGTATACAGCAAAACTGATACAAAGCAATAACTTGGGATATCTAATAAAAATCATTTATTTCTAACAACAGCCCTAGACATCAAAATTTCAGAATTCCAAAAGAATAAGTAGTTAAAGTATACAAATGCACTTTTGGTTCCAAATGAATTCAGGCTTCGGTTTTTAATTGAAATGAAATAGTGCAGCCAATGCGGTAAAACAAGTGCAACTTGACATAGTAGGAGGAAAGTGCATTGTCTATTGTAGACTCCCAATCTGACGGGCACAAGCAATCCATGTACTCATCCAAATGGCCAAATATTCCCCCTGCAGTGGCCAAAGACTGCTTCCTCCTACAAAATCTGCTTTTTGCCCAACAGCAATGTGACAAAGGTTGTCTCTAGTTATGATGGTAACAGATTGAAGGCTCTACCAAGTCTCACATGGTTGTTCACAATACCACTTACTATATATCTGTTAACTTTTTTTTTTTTTTTTTTTCAAATCTCCAGCTTTAGTATTGGCCATTTTCTGATATTCTACTTTATGTTGGAGGCCAGTAGATAAAATATGCTTATAATAGGTTGTCTGTGATATCTTTTCTTTCAAAGGCAGGGAATGGTTTAAGATTAAAAAAAAAAAAAAAAAAAAAATGCAAGGGTTTAATCCCCTGCCAACCAAATGCCGTCCACCAATTGCTGTTTACTTTTGCAGAAGATACTGGCCTCAACATCTTTGTCTGTATGTACTGTACGGAAAAGACCATACAGATAGTGACTGTTTGCAGGAGTCACACGTGTTTACAGCACATGACCATCTTTATAGAACTAAACTGAGCCCAATTGCGTAGATTAAATAGATGACTATTGTATTTTTTTTATTTTATATGTTAAACCATTTCCTGTACAACCCTATTAATTGCTGTTTTAACTGAAAAGTAAATAAATAAAGGGGTAGTCTTCCTTCTAATAGGTACGTCTTGGAAAATGATCATCTGGCAAGATACGCTACAGTGCTCAAAGCATAAATAGAATTCTCTAGGGAAATAATTGATAAAGGTTTTTGCCAAGGAATCCAGACTGCAGAATGCACTTACATCTGTGTGCTGAAGTCTTGTGTTGGATCCAGAGGAGCATAATCGAATATTCGTGTCAGGTTGCCTACATATCTAGAAAAGTAATGCAAGGTTACAGTAAGTAAATGAAAAAATCTAAATGACAGAAATGCATTTGTCTTATTTACATACTTCAATAAATACAGAATAATTAAAATAAACTAATCCATAGTATGTGCTGCTTCTTTATGGAAGTTTTTAATAAAAGTCTTTTTCATTAGAAGGATAACATTTCAGAGCAGACCTCCTCTTTATTTTTACACAATAAACTAACAAAATCAATGTGTCAGTTTTTTGAATCTTCCAGTGTATTTCCAGCAGTATTGTCTTACATATTATCGGCTATATGGCAAATCTTGATGAACTATAGATGTAAAATTCTGACTTCTCCAAAAAAATTGCACAGTGCAATGAAAGAATGACCAACTAAATGAAATATAAGCATAATGCCACTTAGAAGGTTATTGTATTTTATTGGTAATGTTTTAAATGAAGGACTATAGATGTAGTATACCTGTGTATTTCACGAATAGCACACTGACCCATTCTTTTCTATGGGCCCGTACACACGACCGTAAATTTCTGTCTGTGCGCAGGCCAACAGTCCGGGCCGCAAAATATAGAACAGGTCCTATTCTTGTCCTATTTTGCGGCCCTTGCTTCCGTGGCGCCTATTCATTTAATGAAAGGAGCCGCAGAAGCACGGCCCATGCACGGGCGGGACACGGGGATGTCCTTTAATTCACGGCTGGCCGGTTGCAGCACGGTCGTCTGCAACCGGCTTTATTGGTTGCTTTGTCACCACAATCAAGCAGTTTTCTCTACAATGAAATAGAGCAATGGGGCACAATTATCAATACTATTGAACTTTGCACTGTCTAAAACTACAAATCCTAGTGTCAGACATATTTATAAATGTTGTATGGACCATCATAAATATCACTTTCTGCCATGTCAAAATTCTAGCTCACTTTCCATGCAACAGAATTCTGGCTTATTTTTCCAAATTTGTCTCTACTGTGCCAAAGAATCATAAGAATATGTCTCTGTTGAGCCCAAAAATTTGTCTATTGCCTGCGCGCCAAATTTCTGTCTCACCTGAATCGTAAAAGTTAGACATTTTAAACCACACCCATTCTGATGCACATTTTTCAAAAGTGTCGAACCGGTCATATATTTTTCTGTTCTTTCTGGCGCACACTGTTCATAAATATGTTGTAAATGCTGTGCACCATAATTTTTAGTACAAATGGAAAAAAAAAGAGTCTGATTTCTATTGATAAATATCCCCCAGCGGGTACTGTCCAGTTTTATTACAAATGTAATGATGTTTAATATTGAACATGATAGTGGCAAATAATTGCTGGTCACAGCAATGACATACCCTTGATACTAACTTCACCACACTTATAATACAGAAGTATTGCAAGATGTAGAGATGCAGAAACAGTGTTGCTCACTGTGCAACCCTGTTTCCGTAACTACCATTCCATAACTGTGTGAGCGAGCAACAGAGTAGCTCAAGAGGTTTGGTAGTTTCACAAACTAGTCTACTGCGGACAGCCTGGATATGGTTGTCAGCAGGACAGGGGTGACCTAAGATGGGGTCTGGGGAGTCAGTTGTAGAGACAGCTTTGGATCCCAGAGGTGTGACCCATATCTATCAGACATTTATGGCAGATCCTGTGGATACGTCAGAAATGTCTATTGTGGTTCAACCCCTTTAAAAGGGTATCTGAGTTTTCATGAAAAGTTGAAATATCTTCAGGGTCTTGCTGGGCAGTGTCTGTTCTATGACTGTATAAGCATTCATACATGGTGTCCTAAAAGTTTTTTTGCTGCTAATACCTCCTCTTTACATTTTTCTCTCAGGCTGTGGGCAAGGAGCAGTCTGCCCCCTCACCTATCCATTACTGACACTGTTCTACCATTCTACCAGAAGTAACTTGACAATGGTAAACTAATAGCTGAGAGAAGCCCAATTGACCATAATATTGGAGATTCAGAGACACTGGACTTTAAATACAGGACAAATCCATGCAGGCATGAAGCAGCTAAAAAGATCCCTGACACAGTAAAAGAGCAATTTATGAGCACAGTCAGGAAACCTGCTTGCTGTCTGTGAATAATATCCCAACTGTAATCACAAAGCAGACAGAAGTAGATACAAGTACATAGAAGACTTTTCTTACATTGTAAGCTGTGAAATTTCCAGAATGTTGAGTCCTTTGCACAGAGAAGTTTGTAGACATGTGTATGCATGCTCTATGAAATGAGACTGTTGTCTGAAACATTAATGACCAATTAAGGCCTAAAATGGCCTGGTCACTAAGGGGTTAAAATGTGCCCAATGTGATAATGTTATACTGGGTCAATTTCTCAGTTATTATCATCACTGTATAGATGTAACATCTATGCAGTTTTATAAACAAAAGTGTGCACTAACTGGTCCATGAGACACACAGTTGTGTGTTTGGGGATATAAAAAAAAAAAAAAAGAAGAAGAATGGTTCAGTGTGCCATCGGCACACTGACCAAGCACATGGTCGTATGCATGTAGCATAGCATAACTAGTTAAACTGCTGCCCTGCCACCTGTACATTTTATTTACTGTCATCCAAAAAAGGAAATTATGTCTTGTGTTCTTAAGGCTTCATGGTGGTAACCCTGTATCTGTGGAGGATGAGTAAGTGACCATAGAGAGGTCAGCAGTTTACTGAATGGTGAGATCAGACACTTTCTCTGAATTGTACTCTATTACAGTCACTGAGGATAGTACTCTTAGTCAACACTTTTGATTATACACAACTATTATAGAAGTATTAAGTCATATTAAAGCAGATGTCCAGTTGTAGGCATAAAATATGAAACCTAATTGACTATCCATAGGTAATATTTGCTATGTATTTTTTTCAGTATTGTCGAGCTGCTGGCCCACACCATAGGATAACAGACGCGACTTGCTGGTAAGAAACTACCTCTGCCCACACAAACTCGGGTGCGCAACTCCTTATATGCGCCTGATTATCAGATTGGCTTTGTTCAGCGAGCCCACTTAAGACCCTAGGGGGTGTAGCCTGGGGTGCGCACAGCGTCCTCTGGGCCCCAGTCCCTCTGCCACTAAATATCCCTATCCTGGGCCGGTGGCGGGGTCTCTTCGTCCCCTCTGTCCCTGGTGTCCCTGTTCTGTTTGTTTTGACTATGTAATACGCCGACAGTTTACCTATCATCTTTGGTGTAAGTATACCTTTATTTTTCCTAAATTAATAGGGAAACCCAAGGGAGAAATTGTGTAACAGGTTTATTGAAGAAATTGCCTGTGTCTTCCTTTTTTCCTCCTTCTGCCATTGACAAATCTTTACAATATGGTCTTGGAGAGGGGAGGGAGAGGGAGGGGAGTTCCTCGAGCAGAGCTCTCCACTTGGTTACTTTTCTTATACAACACAGCTGGGATATTGAGATTACAATTCAGCTTTTTCCTGCGGTGCTCTTGCTGTAGACGCCTCATTCTCTGTCTCCCTCCCTCTCCATGACTGCATTGTAAACTATCTACTTGTGTACAGACCTGGAGTCAATCACTCAGATGAGTGAGACAGGTGTAATACTTGGCACAGGTACTTTACTTTAGTGAGTATATTGCATAGCTTGTTCACTTTAGTAAGTATACTTCCATTTTAAACAATCTTTAACCCATCATTAAACATATGTTCAGACAGTGCTGTCCCTGGGGGGGGAGGTGGCGCATAAAAGATATTACCAATAATAAAAATATTTCAAATGAACAGCATTATCATTTTCAATCTGTTTGCCTACAGGAATGGAAGACAAGGTCTGTCACAGTTTATGCATAATGGTCAAGATTTGTGGCAACTGTTCTCGTATTCAATGCCAGTCTTTTCTCATAATACTGGTTAGTTCCAATTTCCAATTGTACTTGGTCTGTCTCTTGGCATAGGTTTACTAACAACATCTTTCAGAAGCTAATTCCTTTATTCTCAGTGACCCTACCACTTATTAAATAAATGGGTGAACAGGTAGCAGCCTCCACTTGAAGGTGGTTTACTTTAACAAAGATAACATTTTTAACAAAGGGCTGAATTAGTTAAATTTAGTAAAGTAAGCAAGTTTTCACTTTCGATTCCTGTCTCAACACCTAGAAAATACTGGCCGAGACGGGTAACCATTATGGTAAGTGACTGACTAGGCGACCATTTCCCACAAGTCAATACGTATTTTATTTTTAAACTATTCTGCCTTTGTTAAACCATAAAATCACTTTAAAACGAAATGTTGATTAAGGAAAATACCTTCTTACATTTTGGGTACGCGGACACCGCAGGGCACTCCATGCTGACTGCAGAGCCTTATTAATTTATTTATTCTGCACCAACAAATTCCACAACACTTTACAGATATTGTCATCATTCACTGTTCCAAGCAAGGCCAACCATCTAAATTTCCTATGAATAAGTCTTTTGAAGTGTGGAAGGAAACTGGGGTATCTGTAGGAATCTCATGCAAATACAGGAAGAACACAACTCCTTGCAGGTGTTGTCCTTGGCTGAATTCGAACACAGGACTCCAGCGTTGCAAGGTAACAGTACTAACCAGTGAACCACTGTATTGTTACCATGCCGCCAGAAATGGTTCTCTAAAAATACACAACTTACTACAGTATGTTACAATATTAATGTATTCAGTTGCAGTATCTACTAAAGCAGTAAAAATTAACAAATATAGACAATTCACTTTGTCAAATGCAACAAATAGTGACAACGTGTATATATATGAAAATACCCTACACAAAAATAATTGTTCAAATCTTAGGGGGAGTTCACACTACCATTACTAGAGTCTGTTGCTGTCTTCCGTCATAGGATGACAGCAACGGACTTTAGCTGTCACAGAGAACGGTCACAGACTGATTCTGTGTCTGTTCCCATTGACACTAATGTAAACATGGCGGAAGCTGGCTTTTGTTTGTTTACTATTGTAAATTTAGTTATTTACTATGTTTGTTTACTATTGTATCGGAAGATAAAGTAGTGCAGGACTTTAGTAGTGTGAACTCCCCCTTAGAAATACCAGTCTAAAGTGTAAACAGTAATGGCCACATGTAATAATGGGCACACTGTGTGTATTTATTATAGTGCTTTCCTATCGTGTAGTTTATCCATGCAATAGTATAGGAGCATTTAATTCAATTTAAAGAGTGCCTCCAGTGTTCCTGGCTTTCTTGCCTCCAGGGAAAGCAGGAGTAGCAGCCAGCAGATAAAGTGATATTTTTGGCAAATGCATGAAGTCTAGCTGGCATTGATGCTCTGCAGAGCAAATGCAGTTGTCTTGACAATATTACCACCAGATCTGGAAGTATAAACCAGATTATATTATTCATAACTTGCCACTGGGCCTCAATGTCATATGTTGGGGTAAGGTTGAAGGAGGAACACTATTAATAACACAGCGATCTCTGGATTGTACACGTATCTGGACAAATAAGAAGAGATACATACGCTCTCTGGAATTCTGGTATGCTGAAGATGACCTGCATCACTGTGCTGAGGTAGGAACTGTTCCCCTGGTTCCTAATACCAGTGTAGCCAGAGCCAAACATTGGTTTCAACTTAAGGCCAGTTTCTTGGATGACTTCCCATTCACTAACCCTCGGTTTAACTTCATTATCCATCACACCATTCTCAGTCTAAAAAGAAAGTAATGAGAAAGATCTTGTCATGTCAAAAACCTTGAGACCTTTACAAGGTATATTCATATACACAAACGCCATATTCTTATGTAGTAGAAAACTACAGTTACAAAAAAAATCCATCAATGAATATAAATACGTTTTTAGTCAGGGTTTGTTTTCTGACTACAGTAGGGTATCAGGAGAGGGTGTTTCTGGGGGACTCTCCTTTATAACACAGGCTGACTGGATGGTCTTCATATCTACTCCCTCATAGAGGGCTCATTACAGTGGACAGCATGGCCCATGTGCCGGCTGGAGGCTGGGCCCTTACTGGTTGGGGCTGTGTCTGCCTGCTTGCGATGGAGAATTTTAACTTGATTAAAAACATCCCCATGTGTATCTGGGTGTGTTTGGTGTGTGTACCTCCAGGGTGGGCCAGTCCCCGATGGCAGGAGACTAAGGCATCTTCCCTACCTGCATAATTCACTTTGAGAAGTGGAGAGCAAAATATTGTTTTCTGTCTACACGATTTTGTTCTGTTGTAGGTTTGCCACATTTCCCTTTCTCTTCCTTTTTATCTCTTCGCTAGTCTTCCTCTGACTTACACCACCTCCGTCATCTCAAAAGATGTTGGCTGCAGATTGAAAAACTGCTTATTGGTAGTTGTAATTCATCACCAATGGTAATTACTGTGGGGGTTAATACTTTCACGAGTTGTGTCTCATGATTTATTTATTTCGATGCATGTTTGGAACTTGACTGGTATTGTTCTCACAATTTCTCTTTTTTCCCCTGTATGTTACGTCTACACTTAAAATCAATAAATACAGTTTAAAAAAAAAAAAAAAATTGGCAATAAGAAGAATCAGGGTATGTTCACATTCAAACACTTCACTTTATTTTTTAGTTGCAGGAACCACTAACCACAAACTAAAGCCTGAATAGCAGCCCAGAGCTGAAAGCATAGTTCTGCTGGTTGCTATTAGAAACATTAAAGAAGCTTCTTGTCAGGTCCATCCCTGCTCAGCTGAACTCCTATAATTTAGTTTGAGAGTCAATTCTTACAGTGGATTACAGAAAATGGTATAAAGAGTTATACCTATATCAGTATTATGTCAGCACTAATACAGTTCTACATTTCCACAGTTCTACATTTTGCTAGAACTATGTGCTGGGGACCACTCTGCAGGCACAGCTGCCAACAAATTGCTGACACAGCAGAATATTAGACTATAAAAAAAAAAAAGTAAAATATAAACCAAATCAGGAACAAATCTTTGCAAAATGTAGTTTTAGTACATTTTAAAATGTCTTAATACAAACCCCTTGCATTTGTAGCATATCAATCCCAAAATGTGCAAGATGCTTGGCAAGGTGAGGGTCTAAAACAGCTTCTTCCTCATCAAAGGAATACACATCTGTCAAGTGAAAAAAAGAAAATCCTTATTCTGATGTTTACAATATTTCTTGCACATGGGAAATAATGTAATGCATGTTGTTATTGAGATCACCAGTTTATGGCTAGCTTCATAATGGCCTTGTGACTGAGGAGGCCAAATTGCTTCAACTTTATTATCTCTGGCAACAGACGTGATAAATGGGAGCCAAAACGGTCGTGTTTAAGGGTATTCTCACATGACGGAATTTGTACAAGCTAAAAAATTCAGCTTCAGGAATTTGAAGCTGAATATTTGCTTGACCAAATTCCGCCATAGAATCTGCCATAGATTTTGCAAATTCTGCACCAGCCAGGCAGTATTTTTCTGCCTCTCTTTCACTTTAATGGGAGTTATAAGATGGAATCCACCTAAAGACCAACTATGACGCTTATTTTTTCCGCTAGCTGAAAAAAAATTCAGAGGGGAAAAAAATAAAAAAAATAAAAAATAAAGTCAGTATCTGCTTGATACTGTAATGAATAAAAGAGAGGCACAATTTGCCTCAAATTCAGTTTCGAAATCAGTTGTGTAAACAACTGTTTTATCCTCTAAACAGCCAGTCAGATGATATGTGCAGGTCAATTCCTGACTGTGCATGGTCAAGTGTATAGACTGGTAAAAATGTACAGTTACACAAGTGCTCATTCATCTGGTGTTCTTTTACTTAAAAACAAGTTTCAGAGAGACCAGCACAATTGTATTAGACTTATCAATAAAATTAGTCCTGTGTATTACGTTATTTACAGTATATTCTATGCATACATTCCCACTTACCTGCTCCATCTGGTGTAATCGTTCCAAGTTTCACAGCTAAAGGATAGCCCATCTGCTTGTGGTGCTCCAAGGCATGTCCATTCCCACCACTGCCTGAGCAAAACCATCTTCCACACATTATTGAACCATCTGTCAGGTTAAGCCACAGGTTTTCTCGGAGTTCACATTTAGTACATTTCCAACCACTGCAAATCAATTCCAAAAATATTGTGTGTTTAAGATGATAGGGATTTGGAGTTGCACTTTACAATCAAATCTATATTTAAAGGGGTATACTCTCCTATCCACCGGAATACCTTTTGAATAAAGTCACATGGGGCACTGTCACTCCCATTAATATACACAAGTAAATTACATTATTTGGCGCAAGACAATAAAAACCTAAATTTCATCTGCTTTATGTCATTTTTTTATAGAATTTACCTAGGTGGAATCCTTACACCATTGTCTATCTGCACAAGGTTATTTGCAAACTTTGACACTTGTAATTCTTCCTCCCATGACTCCTGTTCCAATTTTCTGTATGGAGATTTGGAATTGAGAACAGCATCACAAGCTATTGTAACCTGCAACAAAGGACACAATATCAATAAATGACCATTTAATATGCACATACTGCAAAACTGATTTACATAGTAGTAAAGGATGATTTTTATCATGCACATATTAATGTAGTTCTTTTATTAATAAAAAAAGTTCCTAACCCACACATTTGATGTCATGCCAGTATCTCATTTACACAATCTCTAGTTCTGTAACATGATAAACAAGGGTGGATGATCTATAAAACCGAGCGGTTTAGTTTCCCAAATAGCCTGTTGTAACAGCATCCTCATCTGTGCCCACATTAGAAGTAAAAAACACCTTAAGGCTAAGGCTCCACATACAGTAGTGGACCGCAGCAAAAAAGCGCTTCAAGAAAAACCTGTAGCAGCAATGTGTTGCGGTTTTTCCTGCAGCGGTTTTCACAGAAAGACTTTCTGCTTCCATTATACCTATAGGGAAACCACCAGCGTTTTCTTAGGTATAATTGACTTGCTGCAATTTCCAAAACTTCGACGGTTTTGGAAATCGCAGCGTCTCTGCTGCGCATATTTTTCCACAATGTGTGGATAGGAATCGCTACAAGAAATCAGCTCCAGTGCGTGTGCATGGATCTCAAGCGCACATGCAGTGAAGCCGGGATGTACATTCCTGACTTCGCTGAGCAACTGTGCAGGTACCAGAGCACTCAAGAACAGTCTGGTGAGACTCATTGGACTCAACTCGAACTATAGAAGCTTTGGTTTTTTGGCGCAGACAGTGTTGCCACAGGCTATCTGGAACACTAAACCCCAGTCCCTAAGGACCTGTGGATGGTTTAGAGACCCAAATCAATCTTTTAAAAAAAAAACTACCTACAGTGGAAGCAAAACTTCCCAAGTTTGCACACTCCCCCAACTGAATCTCACTCTGAGGTACTTTCATACACACTCTACTTGCTTCTTGCAGTTCAGCCTCCTCTTCTCTTCTAAATCTTGATTTTTAGATTTAGATGTTTGTTTTGATGCTTCAGCACAGCATCACATGGGTAGTGTTTCAAGTCTGATTTTTTTCATCCGGCGGTTTCAGTTTAATATAACAGACATGTGATGGATCCCATTTTATTCAACGGTGTCCATCAGGCACCGTTGGTGGCCACTATTTTAGCAGTCTGTGTGTCCGTTGTTCTGATCCCCCAACAGACCATAACAGACACACGGGTGTAGATGTGAACGTAGCATTAGTTGTATTAAAATTATGAGAGTGCTGAGTTCTTTTGATTATAGGCTATTGGACTGGGACTCTTCACAATCACCCCAACTTGGTTTATACAGAGTGCCACACACATCTGTTTTCACATAGTTCATAGGCAACAGTCTGAATCTAATAAGTAGAGAATCATAATGGAACACACGATAAACTTTGGTTTTGGTGGCGTGTCTCATGTACATTTGCATCTCACTAGATTCCACCTGTGAGTATTTGAAGCCACAAATTCAGGCTTAAACGTGTAAGATGAGGGTCTTGTCACATCTGTATCGGTATTTTTCTAATGTGCAGAAGTAAAGGTAAATTGCAGCCAATTATTTACGTCATGAGATTAGCTGAAGTCAACCAGTGATGAATAAAAGATAGAAGAATCACTAGTTAAGGTGGCATCAGATAGATGTAGGGTGATGGTTCTACAACCAATGAACAAATGATCATCTGGTGAACAATCTCTTTGCAACAGCAGCCAATCACATTTTTGTCCGTAGAAGCCATGCATGTACAACGGCATAGGATGAAGGACAAACTATCTTTCTGGTAACCGTCTGATCGCTTGTAAGAATGAAAGATCTTAAGTTAAACACTGTCCCCTTCTTTCCACACCATGGAGATGAATCAGACGGGTGGTTGTTAAATTTCATCCAACATTTGTTTTTCACCAAACATTGGGTTTTGCGACTTTTTAGATGTCAGGTGCAACAAAAATTGTCTCAAGTAGCATTCTTCCTCCGTCCTCACCACTTTTCAAAAAGAGGAATGTCACAAGGGCCTGTTGTGGTTGGGGCCATTGGCCCTGCTAGATTTACCATCATATACACCAGTTTTCCAGTGAAATTATGATTGAAAACTACATCAGCTACCAGGTGGCATTGGATTTCACTACTGGCGGAAGGACTGACTGAAGATCTGCCTAATTTATGATGAGCTGATCATATATTAGGTGCATTCTCTGCCAACACAGGGTAAATCACGACCAGAATGGGAAAACGTGGGACTTGATAAAGCCCCCCCCCATGTGTCTCCAAGTGAAACCAGATTATCAGCGCCATAAATTTACTATATATAGCCATTTATATACAAAAAAAAAAAAAAAAACAGTACCACGGTTAGCCACCACAATCATTAAAGTATTAACCCTTTCCCTTTCCAACTATTTTTGATTTATGCATTTACGTATTTTTACTCCCTGCCTTTCAAAAGCCATAACTTTCAAAGTTAGGATTGCTTATTTTTTGCAGGACAAATTTTACTTTGTAAAAGTATCATTTTATATTATACACAATGTACTGGAAATCTGACAAAAAGTCAGAATGGGGAATTAGAAAAAAAAAATTCCATTTGCACCATTTTCATATGGGTTTTGTTTTCATGGTATTTACTGTGCAGCAAAAATTACGTTACCTATATTTTTTGGGTCAGTACAATCACAACAATACCAAAATGTATACAGTTTACAGTGCTGGCCAAAAGTATTGGCACCGTTGCAATTCTGTCAGATAATACTCAATTTCTTCCAGAAAATGATTGCAATCACAAATGCTTTGGTAATAATATCTTCATTTAATTTGTCGTCAATGGAAAACCACAAAAAGAATTGTCAAAAAGCCAAATTGGATATAATTCCACACCAAACATAAAAAAGGGGGTGGACAAAAGTATTGGCACCCTTTGAAAAATCACGTGATGCTTCTCTAATTTGTGTAATTAACAGCACCTGTTACTTACCTGTGGCACATAACAGGTGGTGGCAATAACTAAAATCACACTTGCAGCCAGTTGAAATGGATTAAAGTTGACTCAACCTCTGTCCTGTGTCCTTGTGTGTACCACATTGAGCATGGAGAAAAGAAAGAAGACCAAAGAACTGTCTGAGGACTTGAGAAGCAAAATTGTGAGGAAGCATGAGCAATCTCAAGGCTACAAGTCCATCTCCAAAGACATGAATGTTCCTGTGTCTACCATGCGCAGTGTCATCAAGAAGTTTAAAGCCCATGGCACTGTGGCTAACCTCCCTAGATGTGGACGGAAAAGAAAAATTGACGAGAGATTTCAACGAAAGATTGTGCGGATGGTGGCTAAAGAACCTCGACTAACATCCAAACAAGTTCTAGCTGCCCTGCAGTCCGAGGGTACAACAGTGTCAACCCGTACTATCCGTCGGCGTCTGAATGAAAAGGGACTCTATGGTAGGATACCCAGGAAGACCCCACTTCTGACCCAGAGACATAAAAAATCCAGGCTGGAGTTTGCCAAAACTTACCTGAGAAAGCCAAAAACTTTTTGGAAGAAAGTTCTCTGGTCAGATGAGACAAAAGTAGAGCTTTTTGGGAAAAGGCATCAACATAGAGTTTACAGGAAAAAAAAAAAAGAGGCCTTCAAAGAAAAGAACACGGTCCTTACAGTCAAACATGGTGGAGGTTCCCTGATGTTTTAGGGTTGCTTTGCTGCCTCTGGCACTGGACTGCTTGACCGTGTGCATGGCATTATGAAGTCTGAAGACTACCAACAAATTTTGCAGCATAATGTAGGGCCCAGTGTGAGAAAGCTGGGTCTCCCTCAGAGGTCATGAGTCTTCCAGCAGGACAATGACCCAAAACACACTTCAAAAAGCACTAGAAAATGGTTTGAGAGAAAGCACTGGAGACTTCTAAAGTGGCCAGCAATGAGTCTAGACCTGAATCCCATAGAACACCTGTGGAGAGATCTCAAAATGGCAGTTTGGAGAAGGCACCCTTCAAATCTCAGGGACCTGGAGAAATTTGCCAAAGAAGAATGGTCTAAAATTCCAGCAGAGCATTGTAAGAAACTCATTGATGGTTACCGGAAGCGGTGGTTCGCAGTTATTTTGTCTAAAGGTTGTGCTACCAAGTATTAGGCTGAGGGTGCCAATACTTTTGTCCGGCCCATTTTTGGAGTTTTGTGTAAAATGATCAATGATTTGACTTTTTTTTTCATTCTCTTTTGTGTTTTTTCATTGCAAGCAAAATAAATGAAGATATTATTACCAAAGCATTTGTGATCGCAATCATTTTCTGGAAGAAATTGAGTATTATCTGACAGAATTGCAGGGGTGCCAATACTTTTGGCCAGCACTGTATATTATGATTTAATACCTTTACAAAAACCAAAATGTAAATAAAAAAAAAATTATTTTTGTGTCACCTGCAACTTTTTTTTTTATATTTGTAGAACAGTGTAAGGTATGTATTTTTGCATGGCAAGTTGTACTTTTTTCTAATACCATTTTGTGGATTTTCTGATGTTTTGTACACTTTTTAATTAAATTTTTTGGGAAAATGGCTGTTAGGCCATAGTGGGTTTTTTTTCCCCCTCTATGGCGCTCACCACATGGGATTGATATTTGTATAGATTTTTGCGACCCCTGGATTTTGCTCAGGGAGACCGTGATCCTCAGTGAACATGATGGCGCTTGGCTGCATTTGACCCTGGCATCTGAATAGTTAATGCCTGCATAATCAGTCTGAATGCAGGAATTACTACTGGGTCTCTTATCCGATTTACCTGACAGCTACCGCACCCTCTCAGCTCCTGAGCAGGCGCCGAATTTAAAGTCCTCCATACATGTATGGTGAATGTCAGGAAGGAGTTAAACTTCCTTTACATGGGTCAACACAAAAGGCAATGACATTCATAGGGGTGTTCATTCCCGATCACTGGCTACTAGTTTGCTACATTTACATGCAGCAGATCATCACTATTGTAGAGAGATGAATGAATGAAAATGAATGAGCCATCACTCTGGTAAAATTTTCATCTGTTGGCAGGAAATTATCCTGTTAACTATACAGATGTACAATGTAAATGAAGAGAAAATCCAGCACTCCTGGGATCTTCATAAAATCGCATCTTTAATAGAACCTTTAAAACCACATGTACATAACAGTGCTGATGTGTTCCGGACAGACACTGGCCTTAGTCATTGTACACAAAATGACATACAAAAACAAATATACAGCATTGCTCTCATTGCTCTAAGAAAAGAAATCAATCAGTAAGGATAGATCAGTCTAACAATGCACAGAAAAAGTAGGATATAATATGCAACACCATGGCCACATACTTATGCTGCTCAACATTTCTACACATACGTAGACACTCAAATGAAAATAAATGTTGAAAATATGACAAAAAAAAATACAAACACACGCACACACACACACAGTATCAGGACTAAGGATGTGTTCACATGGCGGAAAATTTTCCACCCCCGGAGTTTTCGCCGCGGTCAGCCGCAATGGGATTCCGATGCAGTGCATCAGCATTCCGTCGCAGCTAACCACTCCAGATTAAGCCCAGATGAATGGGCCTAATCAGGAGCGTGGTCATATTGCTTTTTTTTCCCGCTAGCGGAAAAAAGTCGCTAGAGGAAAAAAAAAAAACGCTACTAACTCCCATTGAAATGAATGGGAGGAGTTTTTTCTGGTGGATTTTGAGGCGGATTCCGCCTCAAAATCCGCTGCCAAAAAACTCCGTGTGAACACAGACTAAGTGTTACATTTTGTTGTGCATAAAAAAAGAAAATGAATAAAAGGGAAAATACAAAACAGAAAAAAAAAAGGTATAAAAGACTATATGCTAACAGAGTCTAACTAAAATAAAGAGAATCTAACATTGGCATGTTGTGTGTTGACGTGAAAACTAAAAAAAAAAATAATATGACCATCAGAACCAAGTGTGAGCAAGGACCAATAATTGAACAGTAGCTCCCTACTATTGGCTTGATAATAGGGTTGTATGAAGGGACTTTATATTACTTTATGAATAATAGTACAGAATAGGCAAAATACTAACCAAAGCTGGGAGCTCCTCTATATTGGGTAAAGCAATTTCAAAGTGATCTGGAAATATAACAAGTTTGGCTTCATCTTCAAGCTCATAGTCATCACTGTTGAAATCTGCATCTATTTCAAGGTCTGAAAAGAATACAAGAAACAAAAGCATTGGTTACTTTTAAAATTTACTTAAAGTTTAGATTTTTGTACATACAGAGAACCGTATTTGAAATTGTTGCTATTCGATGTTTGCAATTACATCACACATTGATCAAAAATGTATTATCATTATGGACACCAGTGTACCAGAAATACATAGGAAAATATAAAAATGATCTAATTCAGGCAAACAAAGTAACAAATGGAACAAGTAGACAGTACAGTACCAAGAAAAAGAAAAATCATAAAAATGAGATTAGTTTACGAGCCGAAGGATGATGTAATGATGATGTATAAAAAAGCCAGTACAAAGATCTGTATCATGATCTATCCGTATGCAGGAATATAATAGAGGGAAAATCCTCTATGATTAGAGGAAAGGATTCTGCACCATCATAGAAGGGTTTTTTCTAAGTTTGGAAATTTGTAATAGTTAAAAGGGCATTTCAGCCAAAAGTTTACCCATCATCTGGTAGCTGAATGAATGCTAGGTCAGTATGGGTCTGACCACTGGGTCCCCGCTGAACACTAGAACAGGAGACTCAATTACCCCCAGCTGCATAGTTTTTATATAGCAACAGTTGAGTATCCACATTGCCAATTCATTTAAATGGTCACTAACTTTTCAGAGAACATGTGATTCTGGACCAAAATGTAATGCAATTTAATGTAGATAAAATGTGGCTGTTTAGGCCTGAAAACCCTCTATAAAAGTTCCTGCTACTAGGAGTCTCCCTTATAGAGTGGGGAAAAAAAAAGTATTTAGTCAGCCAGCAATTGTGCAAGTTCTTCCACTTAAAAAGATGAGAGAGGCCTGTAAGTGACATCATAGGTAGACCTCAACTATGAGAGACAAAATGAGAAAACAAATCCAGAAAATCACAATGTCTGATTTTTTAAGAATTTGCAAATTATGGTGGAAAATAAGTATTTGGTCACCTACAAACAAGCAAGATTTCTGGCTCTCACAAAGCTGTAACTTCTTCTTTAAGAGGCTCCTCTGTCCTCCACTCATTACCTGTAGTAATGGCACCTGTTTGACATTGTTATCAGTATAAAAGACACCTGTCCACAACCTCAAACAATCACACTCCAAACTCCACTATGGTGAAGACCAAAGAGCTGTGGAAGGACACCAGAAACAAAATTGTAGACCTAGACCAGGCTGGGAAGACTGAATCTGCAATAGGCAAGCAGCTTGGTGTGAAGAAATCAACTGTGGGAGCAATAATTAGAAAATGGAAGACATACAAGACCACTGATAATCTCCCTCGATCAGGGGATCCATGCAAGATCTCACCCCGTGGGGTCAAAATGATCACAAGAACGGTGAGCAAAAATTCCAGAACCACACGGGGGGACCTAGTGAATGACCTGCAGAAAGCTGGGACTAACGTAACAAAGGCTACCGTCACCACCAGGGACTCAGATCCTGCACTGCCAGATGTGTCCCCCAGCTTAAGCCAGTACATATCCGGGCCCGTCTGAAGTTTGCTAGAGAGCATTTGGATGTTCCAGAAGAGTATTGGGAGAATGTCATATGGTCAGATGAAAGCAAACACAACTCGTCGTGTTTGGAGGAGAGTGAATGCTGAGTTGCATCCAAAGAACACCATACCTACTGTGAAGCATGGGGGTGGCAACATCATGCTTTGGGGCTGTTTCTCTGCAAAGGGACCAGGACGACTGATCCATGAACATGAAAGAATGAATTGGGCCATGTATTGTGAGATTTTGAGTGCAAACCTTCTTCCTTGAGCAAGGGCATTGAAGATGAAACGTGGCTGGGTCTTTCAGCATGACAATGATACCAAGCACACCGCCAGGGCAACAAAGGAGTGGCTTCGTAAGAAGCATTTCAAGGTCCTGGACTGGCCTAGCCAGTCTCCAGATCTCAACCCCATAAAAAAACCTTTGGAGGGAGTTGAAAGTCCGTGTTGCCCAGAGACAGCCCCAAAACATCACTGCTCTAGAGGAGATCTGCATGGAAGAATGGGCCAACATACCAGCAACAGTGTGTGCCAACCTTGTGAAGACTTACAGAAAATGTTTGACCTCTGTCATTGTCAACAAAGGATATATAACAAAGTATTGACATGAACTTCTGATATTGACCAAATACTTACTTTCCACCATAATTTGCAAATAAATTCTTTAAAAAAAAATCAGACAATGTGATTTTCTGGATTTGTTTTCTCATTTTGTCTCTCATAGTTGAGGTTTACCTATGATGTCAATTACAGGCCTCTCATCTTTTTAAGTGGAAGAACTTGCACAATTGCTGGCTGACTAAATACTTTTTTTTCCCCACTGTAGCTAATTTGCAGTTCACTCCGTTACTAGAGAAGTTTCCTCTCCACAGATGCAAGACTGGTCCACATCGAGTGGAGGGGAGGTTCTTTTCGCTCTTCATACACTGAACGCAGATGGTAGGGGTTGATTTTCCTCAAAGCCTCCATATCTCCCCAACCTGCTTTCTTTGTCCAGAGTACTGAGTACAGTGAATCCACTGCTGGCTGCTTGTGTGAACAGAGAGCACCTGATTTTACCCACTCCATTCTAGCTTCTATCCAGAGAGTAAGCAGCTTTCCTGACTAGACAGATTACTCTTTTCCTGTGTCATGCCTGAATGTACTTGCCCTATGTTTAGAGTCCAGTGTTCCTAGCTCTCCTATATGATGGTCACTTGAGCTTTTCTCAGCTATTTGTTTTGCTATTGTACAGTTACTCCTGGCAGAATTAGAATTACATGTAAACAAACTAGGGGAAGGGGCAGACTGCTCCTTACTGTACATGCCCACAGCCTGAGACAGAAATGTAAAATGTGTTTCAGCCATAATGTGATTATTCGCAGCAGGAAAACTGATAGGACTTCATGTGTGTATGCACATATTTTAACTTTTCATGAAAACTCTGGTACCCTTCAAAGTCTATGGTACAAATAGAAGAAGAAGTTGGATCTCTACCAGTGGTTAGCTGATAAAAGGGTTATACCTGGAAAAAAAAAAAAAAAAAAGTTGAACTCATTGAAACCATTTTAAAAGAACCAGCATGTCTGTCTTGCGTGCAATATTGTAAATTATAGTTAGTAGATTAATAGAGATGGGTTGTTGATCCTAAGATGGACAACTGTATTTTGCCTAATAGTGGTTATTGCCTTGGTGCTGCTGCAGGAAAACATAGTGAACTAGATGGACTTGTGTCTTTTTTAAACCTTACAATCACTATGAAGTCAAAGGAACAGATCTAGACGGAATGTGAAAACTAAGTCTTTACAGCAAATCATAATTTTCACCATTTGTCAGATTGTATCAGATTTTCTAAGGAGTCCAAGTGCTCCTTCACTACCCTTTATGTAAAATTTGAATTTTTTTGTTTTGTTAAATGTGGACGCTCTTAAAACTTTTCATTAAGCCAGTATCTGAAGTTCTCAAGGTCCACCAGGGAAATGGGTCGCATTCTTTTAAAATTCTATAAAATACAAATTTATTGTTAAATACCCCAGCAATGGCCCAATACAATTTAGTGGTCCAACACATTTTAATGTCCCCTAGTAAGTACTTCTCTCACTCATTATAATAATAATAATTCTTGGTGAAAGATTTTCGACTGCGTGCCCATGTAGGCTGTTCTGACGTAGCTGCTCCCAACACCTCATAACAGTGATTACCTTAGGGCACGCACACACACGAAAACAGGCTGTGGATGGCCCAGATAGATCATCAGTAGAGAGGATCATTTGGTGGACTGACAAACACAAGCAGCTCCGAAGTTTCCTTGTCAACCATTCAGTCGATAAGGTGGCCTATGCGTATGCAACCTATGAGTATGCAGGATTTACAGGCCCAGCTGCAACATCTGTGGGCAAATGTGCTAAAAGCTGTATGCCTTTACGCCAGAGGTGGCCCAACAGGGTATTGGAGCCACCTTGAAATTGTACAGTCTTCCCTATTAAACTTCTCTTTTCACTCTAATATTGTAATCACTTGATATAGCTGTATATAAGTTCTATATTATCATTACATTAACACATACACAGCAATCCAAATTTTCCTTAATGATCGATGCAAATCTTCAACTGTTAGAATATAAAATCAAATTTTATTCAACTTTTTTTTAAATTTGTATTAAAAAAAAACCAAAAAAAAAAAAACACTGTTCCAAATAATTTTGCACAAAGTTTATAAACACTTTATAGGTTGTAAAGAACTGAAAATTGTCATTTGTTGACTTTGCAGGATTAAGAAATCACATTTACTGAAATCAAAAGCTATTTCAAATCAAAAACATCATAACATCATGTTAACATAGGACCCCTTCTTTGATATCGCCTTCACAATTCTTGCATTCATTCGAAAGTCTCTGCATGAATTTCATTGCAGAATGCCAGAATAGCTCCCCAGAGCTGCTGTTTGATGTGAATGTCCTCCCACCCTCATAGATCTTTTGCTTGAGAATACTCGCAAGATTCTCAATAGGGTTGAGGTCAGCAAAGGATGGTAACCACACCATGCATTTCTCTACTTTTATGCCCATGGGAGCAAATGACTCCAAGGTATTCTTTGCTGCATGAGATGGTGCATTTTCATGCATGAAGAAGATTTTGCTATGAAAGGCACGTTTTTTCTTTTTGTATCATGGAAGAAGGTGGTCAGTCAGAAACACTACATACTTTGCAGAAGTCATTTTCACACCTTCAAGGTCCCTAAAGGAGCCTACCAACTCTCTTCCCATGATTCCCAATACATGACTGCCATCTCCTTGCTGACGTTGCTGCCTTGTTGGGACATGGTGGCCATCCACTACTCCATCGATCTGGACCATCCAGTGTTGCATGGCACGCACAAGTAAACAAGTTGGTTTCAAAATGAATCTTCATGTATGTGGGCCCACTGCAATCATTTCTGCTTGTGAGTTTAGGGGGCAGCCAAATAGTAGGTTTATGCACAACTACAAGCCTCTGGAAGATCCTACACCTTGAGGTTCTTGGGACTCCAGAGATACCAGCAGCTTCAAATCCCTGTTTACTGCTTTGTAATGTTTTTCAGCAGCTGCATTCTTAAACTGATGAAATTGTCTGGCAGAAACCTTCCTCATTATACCTTTATCTCTATGAACCTGTCTGTGCTCTGAATCAGTACAAAGATCACACTGAAGTTTTTGTGAAATATCTAATGTTTTCCTACCTTGGCCAAGGCATTGCACTATTTGACACTTTTTGGGAGCAGAGAGATCCTTTTTCTCATAATACTTGAAACCTGTGGTCTGCTTAATAATGTGGAACGTCCTTCTTAATTAGGTTTCCTTTAATTGGACTCACCTGACAAACTAATTATCTAGGGTGTTTGAGATTGATTTCAGTGATCCAGAGAGCCCTGATACACAATACCATCCATGAGTTTAATTGGAAAAAAAAAAAAATAATAATAATCTTTATGACGCTTAAATCTGATTTGAATAATAATATAATTTAGAATGCAATGTAGACAAGTTTCATTCGATTCCAACAGCTCCTTCTTGGTGTGTTATTTATCTGTCAATAAATAACTTTCCCTTAAAACATAGATCACTGTAACAGAGTATCATGGTATCATAAGGGTGGTACTATAATACACAGCCAATTTTGGCGAAAATACAAAAATGGCTTTGGGTAGAACATGATAAAGATAACATTACAGCAAATAACTGGCCAAAAATCCTATTCTTCAACAACAAACCAGATTTGCAATTTATAATCGTGATATGAAGTACTGTATTTACATTGACCTAGTCATTTTCCCTTACTATGAAAATTGTGAGATCTCAGCACAAAAAACAAAAAAACACCACTTTAAAAATGACATGACATACCTACAAACAGTCTAAGTTTGACAGGTTTGAACTTTGAAATAAAGTTATAATCAATTGAGAGTTCCAATGCTAACCTTGTGCATTTCCCTGAATAGTCACATTTTTCGGATACTTGATCTGGTCATGAATAGTTTAATAACAGCTACATATAGCAAGCCAACTAGAACATCAGATGATCATAAGATATCAATAGTGTTGGAAAAATATCTATCAGGGTAATATGATTCCTCCCTTTTCTCACAGAATATGAAGGGATCAAACTCAGTGGGGGTTAAGGAGCTGGAAGACATCTCAGCAGAATGTAACCATCAGTGAGATATCTCAATATGTATGCAGATCTTTATGACTACTTCCATTTACAGTCTCATACAAAACAATTAGAGGTATGAAAGATGCGTAAAGCACCAGGTATTTTCCGGAGGGATCAGGTTCTAGTCTAGCTTTCACTTGCCATTAGACAATTTTTGTAGACGTCAGAAGGTTCAAAGAATTTTAGACCTCATCTGGACAAACACTAAGTACTCAAACAGGGCTGCCGCTGACAGAGTATGACAGGTGCCTTGACTTCTAGGTAACAGGGTCTCTGGAAAAAAAAAACAACACACAAGATGTGGAAGAACAGAGAGGAGCCAAACTGGACATGTTGGCTTCAGAATTAGATCAGCTAACAACTGGCCCTTAGTGCTGCTATAAATAGTCCTTTTAGTGGATATGTCTAAAAGTGACACGATAAGAAAAGTTCCAGTTACTTGTGTATGTTCTTCGTACCTTGCAATTGTCTCAGTGGTCTGTATGACATGTAATGCTACAATGAATTTCCCTGGGATGGACTTTTATGACTTTTACTTGCTCTAGACATCACTAATTACTCTTCTATAATAACATTGGCAACCACATATCTTCTCTGATTTTAAAGTGAAATGTAAAATATAATATTTATTACATACAGTCATATGAAAAAGTTTGGGCACCCCTATTAATCTTAATCATTTTTAGTTCTAAATATTTGGGTGTTTGCAACAGCCATTTCAATTTGATATATCTAATAACTGATGGACACAGTAATATTTCAGGATTGAAATGAGGTTTATTGTACTAACAGAAAATGTGCAATATGCATTAAACCAAAATTTGACCGGTGCAAAAATTTGGGTACCCTTATCATTTTATTGATTTGAATACTCCTAACTACTTTTTACTGACTTACTGAAGCACAAAATTGGTTTTGTAACCTCACTGAGCTTTGAACTTCATAGCCAGGTGTATCCAATCATGAGAAAAGGTATTTAAGGTGGCCAATTGCAAGTTGTTCTCCTATTTGAATCTCCTCTGAAGAGTGGCATCATGGGCTCCTCAAAACAACTCTCAAATGATCTGAAAACAAAGATTGTTCAACATAGTTGTTCAGGGGAAGGATACAAAAAGTTGTCTCAGAGATTTAACCTGTCAGTTTCCACTGTGAGGAACATAGTAAGGAAATGGAAGACCACAGGGACAGTTCTTGTTAAGCCCAGAAGTGGCAAGCCAAGAAAAATATCAGAAAGGCAGAGACGAAGAATGGTGAGAACAGTCAAGGACAATCCACAGACCACCTCCAGAGAGCTGCAGCATCATCTTGCTGCAGATGGTATCACTGTGCATCGGTCAACAATACAGCACATTTGCACAAGGAGAAGCTGTATGGGAGAGTGATGCGAAAGAAGCCGTTTCTGAAAGCACGCCACAAACAGAGTCGCCTGAGGTATGCAAAAGCACATTTGGACAAGCCAGCTTCATTTTGGAAGAAGGTCCTGTGGACTGATGAAACAAAGATTGAGTTGTTTGGTCATACAAAAAGGCGTTATGCATGGCGTCAAAAAAACACAGCATTCCAAGAAAAACACTTGCTACCCACTGTAAAATTTGGTGGAGGTTCCATCATGCTTTGGGGCTGTGTGGCCAATGCCGGAACCGGGAATCTTGTTAAAGTTGAGGGTCGCATGGATTCAACTCAGTATCAGCAGATTCTTGAGAATAATGTACAAGAATCAGTGACGAATTTGAAGTTACGCCGGGGATGGATATTTCAGCAAGACAATGATCCAAAACACAGCTCCAAATCTACTCAGGCATTCATGCAGAGGAACAATTACAATGTTCTGGAATGGCCATCCCAGTCCCCAGACCTGAATATCATTGAACATCTGTGGGATAATTTGAAGCGGGCTGTCCATGCTCGGCGACCATCAAACGTAACTGAATTGGAATTGTTTTGTAAAGAGAAATGGTCAAAAATACCTTCATCCAGGATCCAGGAACTGATTAAAAGCTACAGGAAGCGACTAGAGGCTGTTATTTTTGCAAAAGGAGGATCTACTAAATATTAATGTCACTTTTCTGTTGAGGTGCCCATACTTTTGCACCGGTCAAATTTTGGTTTAATGCATATTGCACATTTTCTGTTAGTACAATAAACCTCATTTCAATCCTGAAATATTACTGTGTCCATCAGTTATTAGATATATCAAATTGAAATGGCTGTTGTAAACACCCAAATATTTAGAACTAAAAATGATTAAGATTAATAGGGGTGCCCAAACTTTTTCATATGACTGTATATGTCTGTAACAGAATCCCTTTGACAGTCCAGTAACAAAAAATTCATCTTGGCACCATTATGAGAACTACACAGATGTCCATTCTTTCCTTGGCCCTTATCTCAAATTATCCCAAGAAGAGTGGCGTGAGATGACCAGTTTTGAAAATAAATAAATAAAATATGACTTGTTACTCAGGCACTGTGAGCGGCACAAAAAGTGGGGTTTGCTTTTGTATGTTTTTTAAGCTGGTCATCTCACATAACTTATCCCTGAATAACTTAAACCAAAAGGTAATGCAGGACACTATACTTTCAGATTATCAACTACTAGTTAGTCTCTTGTGCATACTTTTAATTATATTTTTTATTGCAAATTGATCAATAATGTTTGTACTAAGTTTGTACTGTCTAACTGTACGACTTCCATTCGGAAAGTCAGACAATTATAAATGTGTTCCATAACAGGTGATAAATATTGTGCCAAAAAATGTGCCAAAATACCTGAAGATACACCAAAAAGTCACCACGCTTTACTACTTAAATAACCAGATGCTATTTCTAAAGCAGGACTATGATGTAGGCATAATGGTACATTACAGTGTCTAGGGGCCAAGTATCTATATTATGCTGTGTGGGTCTATTATAGTTGTCATTAAGGGACCATTATAATGTTTGTCAGCCACAAAAAGGCAATATACCGTCTGTGGGGGTAAAAGGGGACAAATACTACCATTTTAGCTTGGTATTTACACCATAACCTTGTTTTTGAGTTTCAAAAATATTTTAAAAGTTGAACAAAATCTAGGCATGCCCCTTTTGTGCCTCTTTTTACAATGTGTTGAAGTGGTCGATATCTTTTTGGTAAAGTTCCTTCATAAATATGTTGAAAATAATTTGTACTTTTCTGGCACAAAATAAGAAAATTGTTGTAAACAGATTGTTAGGTAACTATATTAGATTGTAGAGCAAATGTCATTTGTTAAAACAATCTATCAATTGCACTGATATAATACGCCCATCGGATTTAGTCATCTTACAAACACATTCAGTCTTAAAATGGACTCTGGTTTATTTTCTTTGACTTGTGTCATGAGATAAATCAAAGCACAAACAAACCAGTGGATTAGATAAGTGTGTATCTGTCATTTCCCTATTCTACTATTGTGTAGGGGGTGTTTGGTGAACATTGTAACATAATTCATTAACCTTTGTTATTTTTAGTAAAAAAACAGGCTCTAACGTTCTCCCTAGCAATTCTCTAAGTAAAGCCAGGAAGACTCCATGCCACACACACTGTTTATAAAAACAGCCTTCATATCTCCTGTACGGCAGAGGTAACAGCTGAGTTGATGATGAGGCAAAGCCATAGTCAGAAATCAGGCCCATCCTAAGGCATCATTTACACAAAAAAAAAATTACACCAATAGTCCTGCTACCAGCATGCCCTTGCCAAGTCCTATTTTTTAAAAGTGGAGGGTAGCATACAAAATGGCAGTTATGACAATTTTTGCTGCACCCAGTGGTCGCCAGAAAACTGCTGTAAATAAAGGGTATTTCCGGGGAGTTAAACTTTCCTGACTTACTCCGGCAGTTTCTTGACCCCTTTTGCTATAGTGAACCAATCCCCAGACCACAGCTAATTACCTGAGAAATCATGAGAGAAGGGAGGGGCACAGCGACCCAGGGTTCAGGGGGTAGGTTCTGATCATTCTGAAGCCAGAACCCCCTGAGATCCAAAATGAAGAAACCTCAGGAGCAAGTCAGGCAAGTTATATCCCCAGACAATCCCTTAAATTATATATATTATATCTGTCTCGCCGTGTATAGCCAGGTGCCAAAAGGTGGAGAGTCACTTCAAATACCTATCTCCAGCTTCATACCACATAGAACAGTGGTTCATTCCGCCTATTAAAAAAAAAAAAAATCATGACTATGTCTTTAAATAGCAATATCTCTAGTTTTCAGAACCACTATGTAAGGTGATATAAAATCAGAGATACAGCTATTTAAAGTAACCCCCTCCCAACGTTGGCAACTTATTCAGCTGTATATACTGGCAATACACTGTGTACAGGATGGAATCTACCTGGCAGCAATTCAGTTAGACTCTGAAGTTCTCCTTGGAAATTCTATTTTTTACTAAAAGGAAGCAAAACTTGCAATGAAAAGTTTTTTTTTGCGGGGAGTGGTCTTTTCAAAGAAGATGGCCAGTATGTATAGTATATGGTGGATCTGAAACTCTATCACAGAATATCTTCTTCTGGATAAGTATTTGATCTTTTGGAAAGGTTTCACTGTATATAGTAACCTAGAGGGATATCTAGAACATAACACCACAAAACTGAAAGTTAAGTCATAGTAGTCAGCATTGATTGAATAAGGGGTTTCCACAAATATAACCATTTTTAAATTTGTAGGCAAATTACAAAGTTAAAAATTTTCTCTAACCATCTTAATGGTAACAGTCTTGTTTACAGTGGTTGTCAATGTATACAACCAGCAACGAACAGCAAGTTACCCCCTATTCTTTGGACAGGGGGTAATGTGCTCGGACTGACGTGCCCCTTTAAATGAGGTAGAATTACATGACTCCATATAACATATGCATCCCTGTTCTGACTGGTCAAAAGTTGTCATGAGTTTATATTCCCAGACTCTCCTTTGTCAGAATATTTTGCAGTGTGTAATGTATAATGCAGGATCTGTGCCTTTACTGTATGTTTCGCTTCTGTACTATATGGTATGCATGACACATTTATTGTCCTGTGTTCCAGTGATATTCTTTCCCATACTATAATCGGTATGGGACAGTATGCCGCTGGGAGGCAGGGACTACAAGCATCATTGACAACTATGATGCTAGAAGTCCCTCTCCCGGCATGATGTTGAGGCCAGTAAATCCAGCACATACACGGACTGAGTTTTATGGGTAAAACACAGTTGTGAGACTCTAGGATCAGAAGTGGAACAAACATTCTGCCCTCACATATTGCAACTGCAAAGAACCACAGCAGTACACACTTTGCATTATCAGCAGGTACACAGCACATCGGGAAACGGTTGCAAACTGTTTCTAGAGATGCCAACTGGGCTTGGGCAGGGGCTCTATGTATGGCTATTTACAAGTGCCCAGCTTGGGTTGATTACTAAGCAGTTTAACCCTTTACCTCCTCACATACTTTACGGCATAAATTTATGCCAGGTATTTTTTTCCTTAGATCTAAAAGTGAGTCATACACCCCTGGTCTAGAGACATGAGGGATATACTGTGAAACTGTTCCACAGAATGTTGTGATGGTAAAATTGTTTCAATTAAGAAGTTGGTTAGGAGTTTTGTTTTTCATTCTTTTAAAGGTATTCCAAGCTGTTATAGATTGTATGACATGGGCAGGATTATTATAGCTGGCATTCTGGAATCAGGAATTATTTGGTTTTTCCTCTTAAAAGCAGACAATTGTTAATTCCTTCCCACAGGTTTAGGTTTAGTCTTCTTCTGGATCAACACTTCATGACAATGGAAACATTTTTTAATTGTTAATGATTTCGTAGCAGTACATAAAAGAATTACTGATAGTCAACTACCCGATATATCACTTAAACGGCACATTCAGATCCTGAATATTTCAATAGGCAACTTAAAATGTAAATTTCAAAAGCAATTCTGTTTACCTAAAAATATCTTGCCATTTATACGTCTTGGAAGGGCTCCACCAGATGCTCCAGTTGCTTTCTAGAAATCAATAGAAACGCATTGTCAGAATAGCATACACTTCAGTGCAGTCATTCAGATTAAACAATATAATTGTTGCTAGTCACAAACACTGACTGTATACCAAGAAAAGTCTTAAAGTATGTTCACATGGCAGAGTTTGGACAGGAATTTGAGGCAGTCTTCCGCCTCAAAGTCCTCTCCAACAGCTGGATGGAATCTGCCTGTCATTGTTTTCAAGGCAGTGATGGAGGCGTCTTTTTTCAGTGCGCTGAAAGAAGAAGAGTTCTGCTCAATCAAGTGATGCGTACAATGATGATCTGTAGCAAGAAAGGTATGTATAATGAATTTCTGCATCAGGTGAGGTGTGCAAGGTTTTCATGTGCATGACATGGATTCCAAAATGACATTTTATATGTACACTTCAGAGTGTTTTATAAGCAAAAAAAAAAAAAAAAAAAAGTGAAGTGGCCTAATAACTTAGGTATAAGGTGCACCATGTAATGGCTATTTTTGGGATCCAAGTCACAAGGATCCTGAATACAACAACTGTAGAACTGTATGGGCCCATGTCATATTCCATGGGGTGTTTTTTTTTTTTTTTTTTTATAAACATCAGGAACGCCTATAGATCCAAAAATTGTGGCATGTTCAAACACACAAAACATCATGTCTAAGGTTTTCTGCACACAGGCAAAAACATTGCATATTGTTGGCATATTCCCCACTGAATCTGGTCCGGAGATCTGGACTTCCTGCATCATGATACTACAGTCATGGCCAAAAGTTTTGAGAATGATACAAATATTAATTTTTACAAAGTCTACTGCTTCAGTTTTTCTAATGGCAATTTGCATATACTCCAGAATGTTAGAAAGAGTGATCAGCTTAACAGCAATTACTTGCAAAGTCAATATTTGCCTAGAAAATGAACTTTATCCCCCAAAACACATTTCAACATCATTGCAGCCCTGCCTTAAAAGGACCACCTAACATCGTTTCAGTGATTGCTCCATTAACACAGGTTTGGGTGTTGATGAGGACAGGGCTGGAGATCAATCTGTCATGATTAAGTAAGAATGACACCACTGGACACTTTAAAAGGAGGCTGGTGCTTGCCATCATTGTTTCTCTTCTGTTAACCATGGTTATCTCTAAAGAAACACGTGCAGTCATCATTGCACTGCACAAAAATGGCCTAACTGGGAAGAGTATTGCAGCTAGAAAGATTGCACCTCAGTCAACAATCTATCGCATCATCAAGAACTTCAAGGAGAGAGGTTCCATTGGTGCCAAAAAGGCTCCAGGGCGCCCAAGAAAGACCAGCAAGCGGCAGGACCGTCTCTTAAAAGTGTTTCAGCTGCGGGATCGGGCTACCAGCAGTGCAGAGCTTGCTGAGGAATGGCAGCAGGCAGGTGTGAGTGCATCTGCACGCACTGTGAGGCGGAGACTCTTGGAGCAAGGCCTGGTCTCAAGGAGGGCAGCAAAGAAGCCACTTCTCTCCAGAAAAAACATCAGGGACAGACTGATATTCTGCAAAAGGTACAGGGAGTGGACTGCTGAGAACTGGGGTAAAGTCATTTTCTCTGATGAATCCCCTTTTCGATTGTTTGGAACATCTGGAAACAGCTTATTCGGAGAAGAAGAGGTGAGCGCTACCACCAGTCTTGTCTCATGCCAACTGTAAAGCATCCTGAAACCATTCATGTGTGGGGTTGCTTCTCAGCCAAGGGAATCGGCTCTCTCACAGTCTTGCCTAAAAACACAGCCATGAATAAAGAATGGTACCAGAATGTCCTCCAACAGCAACTTCTCCCAACCGTCCAAGAGCAGTTTGGCGCTCAACAATGCCTTTTCCAGCATGATGGAGCACCTTGCCATAAAGCAAAGGTGATAACTAAATGGCTCAGGGAACAAAACATAGAGATTTTGGGTCCATGGCCTGGAAACTCCCCAGATCTTAATCCCATTGAGAACTTGTGGTCAATCATCAAGAGACGGGTGGACAAACAAAAACCAACAAATTCAGACAAAATTAAAGCATTGATTCTGCAAGAATGGACTGCTATCAGTCAGGATTTGGTCCAGAAGTTGATTGAGAGCATGCCAGGGAGAATTGCAGAGGTCCTGAAGAAGAAGGGTCAACACTGCAAATATTGACTTGCTGAATTAACTCATTCTAACTGTCAATATAAGCTTCTGTTACTCATAATATGAATGCAATTATATTTCTGTATGTGATAAAAACATCTGACAAACACACATAAAAACCAGAGGGCAGCAGATCATGTGAAAATATAATATTTGTGTCATTCTCAAAACTTTTGGCCATGACTGTAGGAGTCCCTGCCACCCCACAGCTCCACTGTCCCATACTATATACAGTACAAAAGAGCAGAACTGCAGGAAGGCAGGGATTTCCAGCATTCTAGATCACTATGATGCCAGTAGTCAGGGACTCCTGACCAAATTCAGTCCTAGAAATGCAGGCAATATACAGTCTGTATTTTTCGGACCATATTTCCTTGTGTGCGTCTAAGGGAGAACATTACTCCATATTGCATTGCGATTGTCAATAAAAATTGTTAGCTAAAGGGTTTGTCCAGGAAAAAATGGACAACCCTTTTAACTTTTGAATCATTGGGAAAAAAAAAACAAAAAAAAAACAAACAAAAAAAAAAAACAAAAAAACACACACACACTCACCTGTCCCCAATGCTCCGGTGTCCTCCTTCGCGTCCTGGTGGCGGCTTCTACTGGGACTCTTCCGGAGTTCCGCTGAAGCCGCTGATTGGTCTCAGTGGTCACGTGACCGCTGAGGCCAATCAGCATGTGATGTCACTACCTGTGACATCACGGGTCCTCTTGTGCAAGCAGCACCTCTCTGCATGTTTCGTGCGGAAACTGAGCGGAAACCACACGGACCCCATTATAGTCTATGGGGTCCGCAGGTTTCCATAGGTAAACCGCTTTTCTATGCGTATAGGTTTCCATTCGGGGGGGGGGGGGGACTCCCCGAACGGAAACCGAACGCAAATGTGAACCGGCCCTTAACTATTGTAATGTCAGTAGTGTGAACATATCCTTACAAGTTTAGCTATCAATAAAATGATTCACATCTACATATCACAATGTCAGAATATCCAGTCCTGTATGCTCACATACATGATTATTTGCAAGTTCGGTAAACTCAAGATACAATTTGTCCCTTTTCAGTGTCATGAGTGGCAAATGTGAAACAGGTTCAAACATATACATGGACCATTTTACATACTAGTGACTCTTTGACCATGGAGTTGTCTGTAGTGCCCTCTTCTCAAAGGACTTGTTACTCCACTTTCTCAAACCCCTAAACACCAAGCTTGTGTATTTATGAATGGATGGACAACAATTGGTTGTTCTCTAATTCTCCCATAAGCAGATACACCTTGACAGAAGAGGACAACTCAAGGACTGTTTACTAGTGACATATCATTTCTGGGGAGAGAGTTCGGTAACTTTAACCTTGTGTGTAGTACATCATTAACTTGAAAGTGACAATTCATGAGGTGACAATCCTATTGAACATTAATAATAGATAGTATTTTCAATATGCTGTCACCCATTTCTTTTGTTTGTAACTATGTTTGGCCAAACAAACAGGACTACCTTTGTGTGGCGATATCCTGTATTACAGTCCAATGGAGAGAAGGTTAGGCAGGATTAGAAGTTGTTTTCATAATATGAAACTGTGACAGGTGTTCCCACTACAGGCCAAGAATCCGCCTGCCAGTGGAAAGTTCATGACAGACTACCAGTGGTCTTCAGCAGTTCTTATATTTCTGATGTTTCGGTAGCACTATGTAAACAGAAGTTAGACTTACTGTAGGTTAACACCTTCAGCACCACACACTGCACATATCACAATTACATCTGGTTAGAAGTTTTTCTTGATTCCATCTCATAATACTGCACCTACTATATTAAACAGTTACTGATTGCCAGATTTACTTGGTTGTTAAGGGTTAATTTTAAGGAACATGTTTCTGAATATCCTGTGCACTTCTGAGATAGATAGACCTGATGCTCTAAGAGAAAGGGGACATTTACCTAGCCAATCAGCCAAGTTTAGAGAAAAATGAGATGAGAATGGAAAAAGAGGAAACCCACCAGCACATCCCACAGGCTCTGACCCAGTACATGAAGCAAACATTCAGCCAGAGTGGGGACACAGCTTACAAAACAGGGAGTAGGTCCAGAATACGGGTATAAGATACTTATCTGATCTTTATTCCATATACAATTTCAAGTACAGTGAGTGATAAATAACGCCTATGCAAGAGGCCACACATGAACCAAGGGAAGGCTCCAAAACATGGAACCAAAATCCAGCAACTACAAAATAGTCTACTGCATTGAATGATGTTAGAATGCATTCTATGCCACCTCCATTTTCCCACTATTCCTACAGCTGTTTTATGCAAATTAGCATTTGATATTCTAATAAAAGAATACCTTGACAACTAGGCGGTCCTAGTCCTCCACTTTCATCTGGGTTTGAACTTTCGCTGCTCCAACAATTGGAGAAGCAGATTGATACCAGATGACTTCAGGCTCCTCTACATTCAGCAGCAGAAGAGGAAACCCTGGACATCATCTGTATAGCCACGAGCAGCTTATCCTACACAGACATACCACACAAAGTTGGGCACACACCTGCAAATAGCCATTTCACCAAACAGAATAAAAATCTTTCCTACACCTAACTGCATTACCAATAAGTCCTTTCTTCAATGTGACAATAACCCATCAGACACCAGCAATTACCTTCACAATCTGAAAGAACCCCTCAGACACCAGCAATTTTCAAGACATAAGAGATTTTCCTCTAAGTATGTGATAACACCTCAGACACAAGCCAATGTCCTCCAACCTTGTGATAACCCCTCAGAAAGAAGCGACTCCCCCCTACTTTGCAATGATCCCTCATATACAAGCAACTCTTCACCAACTATGCAATAACCCCTCAATCACAAGCGATTATAGTCCAAGTATGTGATAACCCTTCAGACGCAAGACATTTTTCCTCCAAGTATGCAATAAACCCTCTAACATGAGCAATTCTCCTCAAGTAGGCAACTGCCCTTCAGAAACTAGCGATTTTCTTCCACGTTTATCAGAGGGGTTATTGCCTACTTGAAATATCTGAGGTGTTGTTGAATCCTAGAAAAGAATTGCATGCCTGAAGAGTTATCGCATCTCCCTTCTACAATCTGTCCTGAATGCAGTCACCAGACTCATCTTTCTGTCAAACCTGTACACAGATGCATCTACCTTCTGTCAGTCACTGCACTGGTTTCCCATCCACCACAGAATACGATATAAACTTATCAAACTCACCTACATCTCCACCCTCGTCAAGGTCTACCACCCTAACCATCCTCTCCATGTAATGACCTTAGACCTGTATCCTGTTATCCGAACATCACACTCCCATCTCCAAGACTTTTCTGGGTGATCTGGAATGCTTTACCCCAGACAATCTGATTAATACCCAACTATAGCAGCTTCATACATGCCCTAATATCTCATCTGTTTAGGTAGGCTTATCACATGACCTGATCACATTGCTCTAACATTTCTTATCCTAAGCTACCCTTTCTACTCTATTCCTCAGAAACTGTCCCCTCTGTCTGGAAGTTACTCTGCATGCAATGTACTTAGTATCTGTATAGTCACACATATTAGCTGGTTACTGTCTTATACAGCTTCACTTACAGTATATGAGCAGATCTATTAATAGATGGGTGGACCTTTGTACCAAACATGCCCTCTTACCTTTGGTGTCTCCCTAGTTCATCATAGATTGTAAGCTCTTGCGAGCAGGGCCCTCACTCCTATTGTTTGATACATTAATTCTGTCTCACATTGTAATATCAAATATTGTCTGTTCATGAATCCTCTGATTTGTAAAGTGCCACAGAATATGTTGGCGCTATATATAAAATTATGTATTTGTGCCTGAGGGATTATAACATTATTGCATATTTGGGGGAAAATTGCTTGTGTGTGAGCAGGTACTGCTGCTTAGGATAGGATAGCTGCTTGTGTATGGTATATTTAGTGGAAACATCACTCATATCTATAGGGATAAAGCATACCAGAAACTTTATTTTGAAGGATTATTCAATATTTGGAGGAAAACTGCTTGTCGTGATGGTTATTACAGAATCGAAGGAGAATCACTCATGTCTGAGGGGTTATTGTAGAGTTGGAGGAGACTTGCTTGTGTCCCACTGACCCATTCATTTCTGTAGGCTCATGTACACGACCGTGATTTCCATGGATCAGTGTGCGGGCTGTGAGTCGCGCCACAAAATATAGAGCAGGTCCTATTCTGTTCAGTGTTTGCGGCACGGACTCGCCCAAAGAAGCCTATGGGAGACTGAAAACCACGGATGGCACATGGATGTACTCCGTGTGTCATCAGTGTGCCATCCATATTTGCGGACAAGCTAAGGACATCATTAGATGTCTTCTGTGTTATTTTGATCTGTCCGTTTTCGCAGATATACGGCACTGATGCTGAAGACACACTGATAACACACGGTCCGCAAAAAAGGAACACTGATTACTAGTTTGTGGACCATAAAATACACACGTCGTCTGCAACTAGGCTTATGGGTTACTGTTTGCTTTTATAGAAAGGCTTATTGGGAATGCTGTGAGGTGTAGTGAAATAGTTTTTGGTAGTTGTATGCCTATGTATGATGAACTGCTCATTTCCTAGAGGTTCTCCATGTTATAAAGATGATCTTTGGGGCTTCTCCTGTTGCAGCTGCTGAACAGAGATAAAGAAAGTGTTGAAGTAGGGAAGGGCCGTGCCCAGTTGACAATGAAGGTCATAACTGACCGGTTGTCAATACATTAATTCATTAGCATAATGATGGGATAATAAAATTGTGGGATTTCTCACTTTTGGGTAGAGACAGGTCCTCTTTAAGGCCCTGGATTGATGCAGTAGTGAGCTCTACCCAGTTGTGCAACATTATGGCTTACAGCAATCACAGACGCAGTTGGGATTGTAGATTTAAAGTGTATCTCTAGTTATAGACAACTTTCCATAAATGAATACTACAGGTGAATATAAGAAACTTTGAAAGGAGATCAGTTTCCTTCACTACTTATTAAGCTGTTCTCTTGCTCCTTAGCTTCAATCTGACTGCTTGTTTACATTATATTCAGTTTCATACACAGCTCTCTATGGAAAAGGGAGGGGTGGAGTAGAAAGCTTCTGCCAGCTAGTTAATTGATTTATTGCCTCCTTATGTGTACTTCTAGATCTACAACCTCACACTACAGAGTTTACCCTGTGAAACGCAGTTTGTGCGTTGGCCTGATTTGCCGGCCTGAACAGGATTCTAGGAGAGGAACTCCTAGCAGTATAGTTATCTATGCCGTTATGTCATTCTGTTTTTCATGGGCCAAACGTCTGTGAAAAATGGACGTTATCAGTCAGTTACTGGCCTTATTCACACAACAGTGAAATATGTCCATGTGACATCCATTTTTTAAACAGCCATCACACAGCCATTTTAAAAACCCATGAGAGTCTATGGGTGTTTTCACAGGTCCGCTTTTATAACCGTCAAAACGGACAAAGAGCAAGTAGTCTGTCCTCTAAAAAAAACCAAAAACAGTTTTTTTCTGTCTATCAAAAAACAGACGCATGAATACACTCATTTTTTTTAAAACAGTTTTACCTAGGACTGCTTGGATAGCAGTGCTTTACTTCCATGCAAAACTAAGGCCTCATGGACATTGAGAAAAAGAAAAAAAAAAACAGATGTTAAAAGGAAATGAAATAGTCATGTTTAAAAGGCCATTTTCCATCAGTTTGTCACATGTTTTTCATCCATTTTCTGGCCGTGTATCTGTTTTTAATACCTGTTTTGTATTAGTCTGTCATCAGTCTTTAAATGTCAGTTACAAAAACAGATGAAATTCATTGGTCTTTTACCCAACCTATTCATTGTTTTTAACATCAGTTAAATAGATTAGCCAAAAAAACTGACATAAAAAACAGACCAATAGACACATCCTATATAGAACAGACGTTATTTATGGTCAGTAAAAACAAAAACAACCCACACGTTCTCATTGATTTCCATTGTTCTAAAAATGGACTTGTGATGGAAGTTTAAAAAAAAAAACCAAAAAAAACACACACACACACACACACACACACACACACACACACACACACACACACAAACACTGCAACTGTTTCCTCCACACTTTGTTGACTGCCACAACATTCTTTGAATTAACACATCACAATGAAATTCCTCATATTTTCCATAAATTACTATTTAGAGCACTCACCTGTCTTACATGGCGTTTTAGATGCATATACACACTCTGTCCTGTCTTCCTGTAATGTCGTTCCACATGTTCCCTTCCAAAACCAAGGAATGTGCTCATACACACATACAGACCTCCTTCAGAAAGCTAAGGGAGGAAAAGAAAAAAAAAAAATCAAATGTAATGTGGGAAAATATTATGAACAATTATCAACAAATATTATCAACAATTATGAATGGGAGAAAATATTGAGAGACTGTTTGTGAACTTCTCGTAAGGAATTACAAAAGATTGTTTTACCTTATATAATAATAAATTTTATTTATATAGCGCCAACATATTCCGCAGCACTGTACAATTTGTAGGGTTCAAGTACAAACAAAAAAGATACATTACAAAGAAATAGTCAATTCACACAATGGGACTGAGGGCCCTGCTCGCAAGAGCTTACAATCTATGAGGTAGAGGGGGTGACACAAGAGGTAGCAGGGGCGGCAACAGACGTAGCATTGCTTGTACAATGGTCAGACAATTTTGTAATAGAGTCTGTCATTACACATATATAAGGCTGTATGAGCTGTCACCAGTCGTGTCCTTTAATGTGCAGATGGTGCCTGGACATATAAAGTTAGTCTGATACGGCATCATATCCTGTGAAATAATGTGGGAGCGTGAACAGAGAAGGGTATGTATGTTTTAGGGGATTTGACTACAGAAGTGTTTACATTAGGAGTTGTGATAGGCCTGTCTGAAAAGATCATATAATATATAAGTAATACAGGTATTGGCACAAGTCTGGAATGAATAGCAATGTGCCTGAATCTGAACCCATGCTGCCTGCCATACATTGAGCTGCTTGTAAATGTTATGCACAGTACTATACAAACATTTTAGTCAGGTATTGAAAAAAAAAATGCTGCAAGTTAAGAATGCTTTAGAAAAAGCAAAGTGTTAATTTTTTTTTATTGACAAAATAAACTACTAAGTGAACAAATAAGGGAAATCTAAATGAAATCAATATTTGGTGAGACCACCCTTTGGAGGAGGAACCTTGGAATTGATGATATGGACTCGACAGATACCAGATCTCAACATCAGAGAGTCTGTCTGGGAGTACATGAAGAGACGGAAGGATTTGAACAAACCTACATCCATAGAAGATCTGTGGTTCGTTCTTCAAGAGGTTTGGAACAACTTCCCTTCTGAGTTCCTTCAAAAACTGTGTGCAAGTGTACCTAGAAGGATTGATGCGGTTTTGAAGACTAAGGGTTGTCACACCAAATATTGGTTAGATTTAGATTTTTTTTTTGTTGATTCACTTTGCATTTTGTTGATTGACAAAAATAAACCATTTACACAATTTTTAAGAGCATTCTTACTTTGAAGCACTTTTCCACACTGGTCTAAAACTTTTCCAAAAAAAAGTACTATAAGTCCAGTGATGAGAGTCATTGAATGAAACAAGTAGGAAATGTTATCAGATGACAGAGTTTCTTAGTCTTGTGGTGTCTATGATCCTTGAAAAAATAAATAAATAAAAATATAGGACATGCTCTATTTTTTCATGGATTGGACAAAGGCTCTGTGACCCACTCATTGATGTGAACCGGTCAGTGGAAAAGCAGATGCCACATATGAAAAAAGTTTTACCATGAAAAACACAGCTTGGTCATCTGAACAACACCTAATGCGTGGAAGGTGGACATTGTTGGAACTCTGTGTGGTAGGTTAAATATTAAGCTGCTCTACAATGAACCCATGAAATAAATTGTGCTTAAAGTGAGTCATACATCTATCAAAAGACCACTCAACAAAGTCCTATTTTGTCCTTCCTGGGTGGTAAAGGGTAGTGATGTAAATGTATGCTATTGTCACAAGTAAGAAATTCAGAAAATCTTGTTTATGGCTGTGATTTCTTAGACATCTTGTTATATTTACTTCCGTGACTCACCAATTGAGTTCTGTGACTTAATAATCCAGTACCCTTACAAGTATGCAAAACCATAAGAAAGGCATACAGTGACATGTATCTGCTGTACTATACAGTTAAAACCTAAGACTAATGCTAAGACTCCATGTACATGACCGTGTTCTTTGTCAAGATGCTAGCTGTGTTTTTAACAACTAGCATCCTAAACCATTATTTTATATGGCCCCATAAACACGCCTGTGTATTATCACGGGTTCATGTAGAGGGACGAGGGCCCAGAGCAAAACTCAGGGCAGGTCCTATTTCTGTCAATTTTATTTTAATCTGGGTAAAACTTTTTACAATGTTCAACTCTTCCAACCCCGGCTTCTAAGTAAATCATCTGCAACGTAACACCTTTGTGAGATGCAGGATTCAGCAAAGATATTATGGGTGGGAGAAGGAAAACAAATGATAAAAGATGCATTTTTCTGATCAGATATATTGCTAAATTTTTTATTTTCACTTTGCACAGGCTTGCGTTTCTTACGTTAATATTTTTTTCTGTCTTTTTTAAGGGGGTTCTCCAGGACTTTTGAATTAATGAACCACCCATAGGATAGGTCATGACCTGACACCCAGGATCCCCCAAAGTTAACTGTTTGAAGTGGCAGTGCTCACTGAGAGCTGCTTCTATTCATAGGCCATGTAACATCAGGTTCATCGGTCACATGGCCTATTCACAGCTCACTCCAATTCCCCAGCAATACCAGGCACGGTTGATGTACAAATGTGCAGCGCTGTAATAGGTAGGTACTGAAGAAGCTGTAGCACTCAACCTCTTGCAACGCTGCAGCCTCTTCAAACAGCAGGTTGGTGGAGGTCCCTGGTATTGGATCTCTGCTGATCTCTAATTGATGACTTGAAGGACAATTAACCCCTTTAAGTTCTATATCCTGGGAAAAACACCAAAAAAAATACCCAAAACATGCTAGATTTTGAGTTAAACCACACAAAAAAATATACTTTGCTATATACTCAAAGTATTATCTGGCCATAGCTTATTTGATGAGAAAAACTGAAAAAATGCCAGTAAAACCACCACAATAAATGCTAAAAAATGTCATAAATGAATCCAACCAAAAGCAAATCTGCCATCAAACTGCAAGTGGCACAAGTCAAGTGCTTTCCCATCATGCAACATATTTGCCCCCTCCCCAGATGACCAACTTTTCTTACTGGACTTTAAAGTATATGATCTGTGTCTATACACCATTCAAGAATACCACTTTAACAGCTGTTGGGTGTCCTTACCTCCATCTGTCACTGCAATTATTCTAGTCATCTCTTACGTTACTCCAGAAACAGTTACACCTTCTCCTCCGAATTGTTACTGAATCTCTCAGAATCCAGATGGCTGACATCCAGCACAGTCTTCCCTTACTTCCACTGGGCAGCCCAGCTCTGCCCGCTTCCTTGTCCGCAGTGCACACTGTCCTGTCCTCTTAGTATTACCCATAACAGTGTTTTTCAGTGTTCATAAGTCACACAACTAGTCACAGAAGTGACAATAGAAAAACACCTAGAGATTAAGCTCAGCCACAGTTATGGATATTCTATTAGTAACTAATGGGTCACCTTAATTTCTGTGTGTTTTGTGGGGGTCAGTAACATTGGTGCAGTTATAGGACCTTTATGACAAGCAGTTATTCTGTTTCCATAAACCCGCCAGCTACTTAAGCCCAATGCATTGTAGCCATGCGACAGGTTCAGAGTCCAGTGCTGCAGCACAGACATCTATAGGGATGTTTTTTTTTTGTTTATTTGTTTTTTGCATCCTTTTTATACATCTAATTTAAAGGGGGACTTCCAATAAAACAAGTGATCAGACTACTCAGAACCCCAATGATTAGGAGAATGGGGGACTTTCCTCCCCAGTTCTGAATGGAGTGGTGGGTCAGGCAGTGTGCACCACTCTTCATCTCAATGGGAGCGCCTGAGATAGCCAAACACTGTACTTAGGCTATCTCAGGCGTTCCCATTGAAATGAATGGAGTGGTTGTGTGCACAGTCCGACCACTACTACATTCAGAACGGCGGACAAAAGTTCTCCTGGTCTGACCGCCTCTGATCTACAAGTTATTCCCTAGGTTGATATGTGGATTTCTTGTGAGACTCCCTTTAAAGGAATTGTTCGGAGATTTAAATTTACTTCAGTTGATCTGGCGGGTTCTTCATAATGGACCCAGGGGTTCTGGCCTGGTTTCAACCCCAGGGCACATGATCAGAACCAGCTGCTGACCACCCGTGGGTAGCTCTGCCCCTTCCTTCCTCTGCTGTTCGCACAGTTAATCACCTGTTCTATGGGGGCTAGCTTTACACCAGCCCCCAAACCACAAGTAATTATCTGTGAAATCTGAAGAGGAGGAAGCAGAATGACTTGAGCATTGGGGGTTGGTTCCAATCACATGACTCTGGGGATGAATTAAGGTAAATTTAACTCCCCGGACAACCACTTTAATGGAACCGGACCAAATATACCTTGCTACCTTTCCACCTGAAAAAAAAGGATTGGACCCACCTCATTCATAAGAACGGTGGGGGATATGGTACTCCCTATTAACCATTTATGACATATTCAATTTGAAGCCTTTTCGAGTTACAAGAGCCGAGTGCCCACCCATATTGGAGTGGAGAATTGGAGACCACCAGGACAGCACACTGTGTGCGCATGAAGCCTTAAGGACTGGCAAATGGTGGTCACAGGGTACTAGCGGTAGGATCTGTACCAATTACACATTTATGCACTTAAGTATTACTATCTAATACGTTCATGAGATATTTCTATCTTACACGTTAATGACATATCCACATATAAATACTTATTTAATGAACACTTTCACATGTTCATTGGAATTCTAGGACATCAGCACTGGTGCTCGTGTTATATAACCCATTGGTAGCACAAAGTCAACTGCAGAAGTGTTGGCAGTTATAGGGACAAGAGGTTACAGAATATGCTGGATCACAATGCACTATACACATACAGTCATACTGTGAGTACAATGCTGCCTAGGACTCCTATTAGTATAACTTGCACTGGCAGCAGCACAAATTTCTGTCCTCCAATTTCCCCAGTACAGCAATTTATGGAAATAAAAAGTGGTAGCATTTCTTTATGTGTATCACATAGGAGAAATGCAGTGACATGGCCGCTTTAAGTTATTAATTTAGTTACAAATTTAGTAATGGATTGAGTTTAGTTATATTACTTGACTGTAGATATGAATCAGATACATTTCCCATGTGTTAGTGTTGTTGCTGTTTTGGTAATGAAGTCAGGTGACTCAAGCATGTCCTAAGTGCACCGCGATTCTAAAAGTAACCTGTCACGTTACTATCCAGTTCAGCAAATGATGTACAATACCAAACAGATGCCAATTTAAAAAGGAGCCATTTACCAGTCTCTCATTTTAAAGGGGAGAATCTCAAAAACATCTGCAGTGGAAAGGCAATTTGCTATACACCATACATGCTGTGTATTTTAATCTCCACCCAGATATTTTACGCTGTCAGTAAAATGTTGTTAAACTAACTCATTCACAGCATCTTCTGTTCAGATTTAAGTATAGAATACCTGCCAAAAACATGCACAAAATATATATAACTTCTTACATGTTTAAAGGAGTTGTCCAGGTAAAAATGGAAATAAAAATTAATTTTTTAAATCGACCAGGGGCAGTGAATAAAAAATAAATAAATAAAAATAATCACACTCACCTTTCCCCGATGCCTCCCAGTGCAGTCCAGTCCTCCTGGTCCACTGTTGTCTTCCGACAGGACCGAACCGTGCTGGAAGGACACCGGAGCATCAGGGAAAGGAGAGTATGATTTTTTATTTATGATTTTTTTTTTCCTCTTTTCTTTTCACCTGGTCCATTGTAAAAATAATAGTTTTGCCCAGACAACCTCTTTAAGGCCCCATGTTGCAGAAACACAGAATTTTTGGCTGTGTTTTACAGTACCAGCAAAGTGAAGGAGATTTCATTAATCTCATTCACACATTACAGGAAAAAAAAAGCATTATGTTAATTTTAGATATGGAATCACAAGCATTTCTCCTAAATATTTAATAGGGAAAGGAAATGCTGAGAAAAAAAAAATTAAAAGCAGTGCATTTTGATGCATGGGATCTTGGCCTTAAAGGGGTTGACCACTTTCAGACAAATGTTGATAGACAAATGTTTGTATAAAAAAGATTTTTACAATTTTCCAATATACTTTCTGTATCAATTCCTAATGGTTTTCTATACCTCTGCTTGCTGCCATTCATTCCATTATTTCTAGTCGATAAAAGTCTGACCATGGTCATGTGATTTATGGTCTATGGTCCATTATTTGTCTGATTCCTGTGCTGTGACTATAACTAGCGCCACCTGTGTGTTCATCACATGACCATGGACCATAAATCACGTGACCATGGTCAGAATTTCATCCGCTAGAAGTAAGCAGAATGAATGACATCAAGCAGAGATCTAGAAAACTGTGAGAGATTGATACAGAAAGTACATTGGAAAATTGTACAACTTTTTATTATACAAAAAATAACATTTGTCTCTCAATATTGGTCTGAAAGTGGCCAACCCCTTTAAGGATTTCTGATTTAAATAACCCCATGTAGAATATTGAACAGGGTAGATTTCACAGATCAGAGACATTCTTTGAAAACTAGATCCCTTTCAGGTATGGCATCAGGAAAACCCTTTTGCATGCAAGTACAATTACACTCCCTGGACAACCCCTTTAAAACCATATCAACCATTTAAAAAAATAAATAAATTTTTACCATACTTTACAATGTTTTGGATTTGTAGATCAGCACATTGGACTACAGACAGTATCCATGCGCTATAGGGAGGCTTGGTCCACAACACAGAGCATGGTCTGTGTCTAAAATGCCCATTTAAGATCAATAGGATTGTGTGCTCTATGGAGATCATGGACATCACACAGCACCAATAACAGAACAAAGTTCACTTTAACGTGGCGTTATTTTGTGAAACCAAGAGTGGGACATGAAAGTTCTGCAACTTTTCTGTTAGACCCATTGTTGCTTTTGGTTGACAAATTCTGGAACAGAAAGACAGAATGAACACTAAAGACATACAGTAGCTGTCCAGACAGCATCAGAGCTTGACCGATCCCATTGACTAAAATGGGATCAGCCAGGTGTGTCTGTCATTTTTCTGGAGGCAAAAGTCCTTCAAGCAGGACTTTATGACGCTAGGTTCACAACTGCGTTCAGGTTCCGTTTGGGGGGTCCGCTTGGGGACTCCCCAAACGTAAACCTAATCTGCTTAAAAAAAAGAGGTTACCCACAGAAACCCGCAGGCTCCATAGACTATAAATGGGGTCTGCAGGGTTTCTGCCCGTAAAGGACGAAAATGAGGAGAGAAAAGTGCTGCATGCTGCGCTTTTCTCTCTGCATTTTTTAAACAGGTTTGGGGACGGAAACCCTGAACGTGTACCAGGCGCAGGTGTGAACCCAGCCTTATCCAGGTGTTTTGATGGAGCCTCAGATGTATCGGTGAACTTAGCCTAAATTAGACCATATATTTTTAACACTACAGTTTTTATTTGTTGTGGCCTCTCACATGAGGGTTACCAGGAGTTGGAGTTAATGAAGACAGTGCGGTCAGCGCTAACTCATTACCTATCCTGTAGACAGGCGATAAATTGTAAACCTGGCAGAACCCCTTTAATTTAACTGAAAGTTTTGAAGCATATACATATTTATATTTCTGGTCTAGGGGCTTGTGCAAAAGACTGGCTGGCATTCATGGGGCACTATACTGGCATACTTACTATTTCTTAAATTCACAATAAAACTGCCAAGAAACAAGGGCTCACCTGCAATATATCTCTACTGTATAAATAAATTATTTTGATAACGAACTATAAAGAGACCACTGTCTGTGTGTATGTATGTAATATATACATACAGTACAGACCAAAAGTTTGGACACTACCTCTTGAAGCTCATCAAGAGAATGCCAAGAGTGTGCAAAGCAGTAATCAAAGCAAAAGGTGGCTACTTTGAAGAACCTAGAATATAAGACATATTTTCAGTTGTTTCACACTTTTTTGTTAAGTATATAATTCCACATGTGTTAATTCATAGTTTTGATGCCTTCAGTGTGAATCTACAATTTTTCTAGTCATGAAAATACAGAAAACTCTTGGAATGAGAAGGTGTGTCCAAACGTTTGGTCTATACTGTGTATGTGTATATATTAGTGAAAAGTTTAAAGCAGCACTGAAAAAATTAATGGCGGGTGCAAATCCAATTGGATGACGGCCAGTTCCAGAAAATGTAGAAAAGAAAAACGGCAGCACTCCAGCAAATATGATAGCTAGTGTCTTTATTCCCAATAGGAACCTTTCTATTTGCCGGAGTGCTGCCATTTTTCTTTTATATAGAAATGTATAATATATACATATACACACACGTATAAAATATATATTACATGTACAACAAAACCTTTAATAAGTAAAAATAAGAATAAATAAGAATTCAGTCTTAGGCTCACCCTACAGCCCCACAGATTGTTAGATTCCAATGAGTGGGTGAACTGCAGCTTGACACTTGAGACCTGGAGAGTATGGATAAAAATAGCTGGTGCAGCAGCGTGATGAACGCCAGACAGCTGAGTCACTTTTAAAATGGACCTGGGAAGTTTAACAGGCAGCGCTGATATGAAAAATACAATCTGTTCCTGCAATTTCAAGTATAGGCCCAGGTCGTAAACGGACTACACGTTAAATCTAGGACATGAGGAAAAGTTTATCAAATCTATAAAACACTGAGGTTATTTTTATTGCTTGTTGGCCAATCAAATACACTACAGTTCTGATCTGGCGTACATTATATGTACTCATGTTTTTACCAACCTAAAGGGGATTTCATATATAATACTGATGAACAATACTAAGAATAATAGGACAGATCATCAACATCAGATTGACAGGGCTCTGACACCAGACAGTGCTTCAAATACACTGTGATGTCAAATTAATTAATCACATGGCCTATTTGTTTTGTCTTGAATCGAGCGACAAGTCAGGCATTGTGCGTACAACTCCTTGCATTGCAATGGGAACTGCTGGAGATAGCCAAGCACTGTGTTTCAGCAATCTCTGATGGTCCTTCTTGTTTTCTACTGGACTTGTATTATTGGTAATATACCAGAAAAAAAAAGTCTATGTAGGCCTCCATAGAAAAAAAATGAGCCATAAAGAGGTATAGTATGGCCCTATAGGTTTCAATAAATGTTTTATCATGGCTCTGTACTGGTTTATGTAACCATATGACTACTTTTGCCATATAAAAATACATGTCCAACTACTGATATCCAATCCAGAATCTGTAGGAATAAAATACTATCCGACCTTTCCTCTATAATACTGTTATAAGCCTAGTTCGCCTCACATTTTCCACTTTGTTATTGTGCTATTATAGTTTTCCCTGCCATGGTAGCGAACAGGAATACCATAATAAAACCCAGTGCAAGGCAGACAGTGACCCTCAGAATGCCTTAAGCCATATTCCAAACTAGCAAAATTTTTATACCATAGATTCATGGCAAACGCACAACAAAATTTCCATTTCAATTAAATTACAAATTGTATGATCGATTGCAAAATTCCACAACCAAATGTACAACATACAAGTAAGGGCTTATTCACTGGCCTGCATTTTGCAGGTATGTGATGTCCATGTTAACTACAGACCGCATTCAATCCATGTCTGTGTGCATGTCTGGTTGATCAGTTTTTCACATCCATGAAAACAGATCATCCTTTTTCTTCAAAGTAGTTCTATATTTGTCAATATCTTTGGGCCTATGAAAATGGATGACACACAGACCCTTAGACTAACTTTGGCAATGATGAGTCCATACACGGGACAAAAAAATAAAATTTTTTAAACAGACCCATAAATGCATGTCCTAAAACTGAAGATGAATTTTTTTTTTTTTTTTCATCCCACGCACTAGCACTGCATGGATTCTGATAATGCCACATGAATGAAGCTACGCAGGCTCCACAGCAAAAATATAAACGCTGGATTTTTCTGTTGTGTATTTCTGCTGTTAGAATGGGATGGGCAATGACTTCTATATAAAATAACAGTAAGGCCGGGGAGACTCTAGTGAATCCCATCCACACATTGCAGAAAAATACGCGCAGCGGAAATGTTGCAATTTCCAAAACCATCACTTTTTGAAAATCGCGGCATGTCAGTTATACCTATGGAAACGCCAGCGTTTTCCCTATAGGTATAATTGAAGCAGAAAGTCCGCAGAGGAAAACTCTACGTGGGGCCTTAGTCTAAAAGACAAAAAGTGTCAAGGTTGCCCATGGCAACCAGATTCCAGGTTTCTTTCATAGCAGGTTAGGAGGACATAGATTTACTAATAGTTAGATGGTGTCTGGCAGGCAGCTGGATTTATCACAATGGCTGCTGCTGGATGATAACTCTGGCGTATCTTTAGACTGTCTAGTCAACGTTTATACCACCTTTTAGTTGGCTTACTTTGTACCAGAATTTTTTAAACACAATTTTGTAGCATTTTTGTCTCAATATGTTGCATTTAAATAGCACCCTGTTTTCTGAGAATTTACACCTACTTTTAGCATATTGAAAAATTTTACCTCGAACTAGATGTGCCACACTGCGCCAAAGATGTGCTAGGTTTACACCAGTGCCTAGTCGTAAGCACAATAATAAATCTAGGCCATAATGCCATAGGCTCAGCTGCCATTGCAAACAATGACAGATTTTATACATGAGTCTTTTCGCAGGATCTGTTCTCTGGCCAATAAGTAATTGGTAAAATAACAGATACAAAGCTGACAACAGCAACAGAGTTACACAAAAACAGCATTTTCTTCATCGCTATGGTAACAGCGATAACATTTCCCAATACAAGCATAGTTGGAGATCTGATTGGATCCACCTTGATTGTTCCAATCGTACCAGTGCACAGAGAAGAAGGCAGGCTGGCTCAATCTCTACGGCCACTTTTCCTCTACAGACAGCTTTCAGGACATCTCAGGTCAACATGTCCTGCCAGGAAATCTGCTGAACACCAAGAGCCTGAGCCAGTCCATCTACAGCCCCCAAACCAGGGTTAGGAGATCCCCGGTGGCCACAAACCCCAGACCCCTAGTGATCACATAAGCTCTGTGGGCTGATCGACCTGGAGATCCTGTCAGCCTCACGTGCTGCGATCACTGGGATCTCCCGGAGCAAAACAGAAGCCATGCGGGAAGCGGCGCTGTCAGGAGGGGAAGGGGAGGGCGGCACACACCGGGCTCACTCACGCACTCACTCACAGGGGAGTCATAGGAGAAGGCGCACTCCGTCTTGTAGACCCTGTCCCCTGACTTGGGCACCCTGATGGTGGGCATGTAAGGCACAAGCAGCTCTCCCAGGTCTGCAGCCATCTTCACATTCCTGCTGCTCCCAAACAATGCTGAGACTCTGCAGCCAGCGGCCCAGGCATGGGAGGGCAGGACGGAGGATGCTATTTTAATCCAATAGCAGACCGCACCAGCCCCGGGTCCTGTGCTGCCTGCTGGGAGGCAGAGGGGGAGCTGCCAGCCCTTGGCTATTTATAGAGGGCAACTTTTATTTTTTTTAATAGAACTGGGTGACGGTGGACGTCCATTTGTCTGCTGGGATCCATGGCTGTCACCATTAACTACTTCATGCCCAGAGGCTTGGATTGGGGGTGCTTTTGTGTAAGGCTGGCCCTAAGCCTACTTGTCACAGGGTGAATGATATGTTTTTGGGATTTTTATCACTGTCCACTTAACTGAGTGTCTTGGAAATGGCAAATGTTTTTACGTAATGAATATCCATGACCAGTGTGGTTAAAGGGGTAGTTTAGTGTCAGACCAATATTAAGAGACAAATGTTATTGTTCGTATAATGAAAAGTTATACAATTATCCAATATAATTTGTGTATCAATTCCTCACAAAATGTATCCTGCCAGTGGTTAAAAATCAGTCCATGGCCATGTGATGGATACTCGGTTCACGGCCCAGTAATGAGCCGTCTGCCTGGTAACAAGCTGTGCACCTGTGTGTCCATCACAAGACTTGGACAAATTGGCCATAAAATTGGTATACATGCTGGACACCACAGTTATTGTTACATTTATAACGTGCAACATTGTAAACCTAAAAATGCGTCCGAATTTTGTCACATTTTTTCATCGTAAAGTAAGCCAACAAATAGATAGTGTAAAGATCAGATAGTATTAGTAAATCTACATCTATGTGTGTATTCAAAAATTACACAATGGAGCGTATTTACTAATCCTGTCTAATATTAATGCAAGAAGTAATAAAGTGAGGCAGATTTTTCAGTTATTTATTTATCAAGCAGGATGTAAATTTTGCATTTTAACCCCTTCCCACTCTGCGCTGTACTATTACGTCGCTCTGAGCGTACAGTTAACACTCAGTGTCGTAATAGTACGGCTCTGTAATGCCGCGGACACAGAAGCTATGCCTGCGGCATTACATCCGCCACTTGGCAATAGCGATCACGGCATTCAGGGGACCCGTGTGGGTTCCGAGGGGTTGCCATGGCAACCAGAAGGCCAGGCAAGCGACTGCCTATTGCACAGTTCCCATAGGAACTGATGTGCAATGTTCTGTAATACTATGTATTACAGGCCAATGCACAGGGAATCTGAGATCCCAGGCAGCTTCAAGTCCCCTTGTGGGACATGTAAAAAATAAATAAAACAAAACACAAAAAGTTTAAAACACACAACAATAAGCAAATAATAAAAAGTTTAAAAAAAACAAACCTTTATATTTAAAAAATATACAGTATAATGTAAACAAAAAATAAACAAACATGTTAGGCATACGCATGTGTTTAAAAGTCCCCACAATCCAAAAATAGCGTTATTTATCCCGTACAGTGAAAATCGTAAAAAAAAAAAATACCACAATACGCAAACTAACGTATTTTGGTCACTTTGCTTTCCCCAAAAAATAATAAAAAGTGATCAAGAAGTCATTGGTACCAATAAAAAGTACAATCTGCCCTGCAAATAAAGAGCCCTGACATATCTCCATCAACAATACAGTAAAAAAGCTATAGGCATCAGAATATGGTTACCCCAGGAAAATTGCTCATTTTCAAAAAGTGATCTTTTATTTGTAAAATTAGTAAAACGTGATAAAAACCAATATAAATATGGTATCACTGTAATCATAATTACCCACCGGACAAAGCTGCCATGTCACTTTTAATGCAGAGTGAACTCCATAAAAACAGACTGCAAAAAATTATGATAGAATTGTGTGTTATTTCACATGGTCCCCCAAACCAAGTAAATAAAAGCTAATCAAAACATATATACCCCAAAATGGTGGCAATTGAAAGTACAAGGAGCTTTTTTCCTACTAGGCAGATGTTGTTTTACTTCAGAAAATCCAGTATGACGATACAGGAAAGTTTTTGTTTTGCTCTTAGGCATTATACAGAAAACCACCTTATTAAAGAGGACCTTTCATGTCCTCAGGCACATGCGGTTCTACGTACCGCTAGAACGCCATTCCTGACAAAGGCATTCCTGACAGTCTAGCTGCGCTGTGAGGAACGCCCTCCCCGACAGTTCTCATCCATAGACTTGTTAGGGGGGGGGGGGCGTTCCTCACAGCTCAGCGTCATCGCCAGGCAGTAAGGAATGCCCCCTCTCTCTGTAATCATCTATAGCACTGTACTGTCAGAGGGGGCATTCCTTACTGCCCGGCGATGACGCTCAGCTGTGAGGAACGCCCCCCCCCCCAGTACAAGTCTATGAACGAGAACTGTCAGGGACGGCGTTCCTCACTGCGCAGCTAGACTGTCAGGAACGCCTTTCTGACAGTAAACCGTGAAACTTACACCGCCGATATCTCCAGCCCCAGGGCACATAACGGGAAAGCCGGCAGTGCGCTGAATTCAGCGCGCTGTCGGCTTTCTAGCGGTATGTAAAACCGCATGTGCCTGAGGACATGAAAGGTCCTCTTTAAAATACTACCTTGATCCCCTGGGAAGGTACATCTTTCTAGAAGTCACGTTTCAGACACACTATTATCTTATTTAATATTCAGCCCAGGTGTCGTTCCTACACTTGATACTTGCCCTAATAAGCACATGGCCTCCAGATGCCCTGATAATAGCAGGTGATTTTAATGTCCCGTTCTAGCTATGGAAGACAGGTTGACCCTCAGAGACTCCCCAATCCCACCAGCTTCTGTCTGTTAATTAGACCCCATTTACTGTACAATCTGTGGAGGGCGGCTCATTTCCTAGATGAAACCTTCCCTTTTTTCTCGGCCCACAAAACATATAGATACCTTTTTCGGTAACGTACTGATTCTCAGACTCCATCGGTAGATGGACATAGGGCCTCTTACTTGGCTGATCATGCCTCAGTACCACTTGGGCTGCAGACCAACTCCTCTGCTATTCTTCCGTGCCACTGACGCCTGAACAAATTCTTACTTAAACTTCCCCCTACCAGAGAATCCATAAAGGTCCACTTAAGCTTCTACTTCTCCATTAATAAAGGCATGATCCCTTCGCTGGCTTCTTTGTAGGAAGCACACAAGGCAGTTCTGAGAAGTCACTGCATTGTAGAAGGTTCCAGGCTGGAAGAAGATAGCATTCAATATGGGATGGAGCTGGTTTCCCAGATCTGGTGACTTGAGTCTCGCATGTCTCATTGCTCTTCTGTCTCGTTTCTACACTGCGTGGAGGGTGTCAGGGAACAGTTTAAATACTTAGATATTTGTGAAATCACAAAGCTGCTGCTGTACATCAGGCAGTAATACTATGAACTGGGAAATAAAGCCCATTCGCTGTTTGCTGAACAACTGAGGGACCAATCTTCGAGGGCATCCTGCAATTTAGAGACCAAGATGGAACATTGATATATCATCCCACTGAATTTGCATGAATTTTACTCCAAACTGTATAACTTAATGAACTCTTTGCTACCTGCAGGAAGACCTACTCGAAGAGAATTTGTCTTCCTGACACCTACCAGTTCTGTCTCAACAGGCCATCAATAATCTCCATGCAGGTATCACCCCTGAAGAATTACAAGAGGTCCTGATGGATCTTCCATTGGGCAGATATCCAGGCCCTAATGGATTTACTTACTTATTCTATCAAACTTTTAAAGAACTCCTTCCTCATATGCTAGACTATTTACTTTGATGCCTAAAGCAGGGAAGGACCCACTAGACTGTGAAAACAATAGACCAATTGCCCTGCTGAGCCCCACCTCAAAATTTTCACTAACCTAGAAAACACACTGAACTTGCGTTTGTCTGCTCTCATGGACAAGAATCAAGTGGGCTTTGTCCCCTGTCGTCAAGGCGTAGACAACACAAGAAGTCAGATTTGATAGATGCTGTATGTAGGGGGTAGTGCTTCTGCTTAGTTTAGACGTGGAGAAATTTTCGAGGGCCTTTCCAGGACGCCACATGAATTTTATACACAGACCCTTCATCGGTGATCAAGCTCCCACAATCAGATTTCCACCAAAAAAGAACGGCACACAAAAGAGATGTAACCTCTCCCCTTTGTTGTTTGTACTATGCATAGAATCCAAAATGCATCTATCCACAGATATAGAGGGTCCGGATAAGGGCCGTGGAATTTAAAACCTTGTTATTTGCAGACAATGTACTAGTGACCTTGTCATCCCCACATGTCACTTTGCAATTTACAGACCATTCTGACAGAATATGGCCAACTCTCCATTTACCTCGAAGACAGAAGCCCTCCCTTATCTTAAAAGGGGTTTTCCAGGCAAAAAATTTATTTTCAAAAAAAAAAAAAAGTCATTTAGTGCTAGTAATAGGTTAATAAGTACACCCAAATACCTTTAACAGTGTTTTGAGTGATTTCTGTGTTTCTCTGGGAGCTCCTGGCATCCTCTGCATTTGTTTACATGGTGTAGCTTCCTGTTCTTTTTATCCTACAACTACCATGATGCATCGCACTTCACTCAGAGCTGACTCACACTACCACCCCCTCCCTGTTTCCCTAGCTAGCCTGCCCACTACTATCCCTTTCCAACTAACTAACTCATCCCACCCCATCATACTTACCTGTCTTTCTGTCTGGATATTCTGGGCACAGGAAATCACTTCTTTCTGTGGGGCCAGCGCCTGTGAAATAGAGTCGGAGTGCTGGCTCTAGTACTGGTGACTTTCTGGAAATGGAATGTCACCGGTGACCGCCCTGGCGATCTAGGTAAATATACATTTTTTTTGTAAAGTAAGTTAGGCAGGAAGAGGGTGTTTAGCTTAGTGTAGCAATATAATTTTATCCTGGACAACCCCTTTAACCTACTCCATTGTATTAATCCTTCAGCAGCATTTCTCTTTCAATAGCAGTCAGAAAATTAAGACTTGGGCATCTACCTGATGACCACATAGGGTTCACTATACTTACTATACATAACTTCCCTTTCGTTTTCAGAATTGAAAGTTATGCTGTATAAATGATGATCCCACCCAACCTGCAGTTAAGATGTCCCTTTTGCTCAATCTACTACACCACTCTGAGGTTCTCCCCTTTTCTGTCACAATGAGGGAATTTAGGTCCCTGCAGGCATGATGAACTTTATATGGCTTGATAGGCGACAGAGTGGCAAAATCTACTCTAACTGCAGGGCAGAGAGGTTTGGCTGTTCCAACTTGCTGAAGTATTATTGGGCGACTCTTCTTCGCCATATAGCAGCATGGTCGTCTCACAAAGCTAACAGTAAATGGAACATTATTGAAAAGCTATGGATAGCCCCTCTCCACCCAAATTCTTTGTTGTGGTCGGCTAGCCAACCCCCTCTGTCTCGACCCCCTCCTAGGTCCCATTCAATTCACCAAAGATAACTGGATGTGCTGCCAACAGTGTTTCCCGCTAACATCCCTATGTTCTTACACAGGATTTAATTTCTATACAACCTGTTCATCCCGGATAGTCTCTCAGTGGCAATGGTACGTCCCTGATCCTCCACGAATCTTTTTCACTTTGCAAACATTGTCAACATAACACACTGACTCTCCACCCCTTTGAACACCAAAGACAAACTTTTTTTTTTTATATAACTGTAATTTTATTGAAAAATTTTTCATTAACAAGGAATAAAGAAAAAACAAAAAAACAATAATAATCAAACAAACAGGAAGCATTGAGGTAAATAGAGGCTATCTGCCTCCTCCCCCTTAAGCAATATGCATTTAAATTAAGCAGTGAACAAGGGAGGGGGGAATGGAGGGGTTAAGAAGACAAGGGTAGGACCAAAGGGAAGGGGGGGGAGGGAAGGAGAGGACTAGAGATCAGAGACCCTGTAATGTACAATACATGTCCCAGGGTGCCCAAATAGCCCCAAAGGCTTCCCGTGAATTATGTAGGCCAGCAGTCAGGTATTCAAGACTCCTCACATCCTTCATTCTAGCCACAAGCTCAAGACTAGATGGGGGACTCACCTTCTTCCAGTTTCTAGCTATGAGAGTTTTAGCTGCAGTACAAAGATGCAAGAAAGCCTGGATGACTTATTGCTCAGGTGTCTGGGGGGAAGGTTCAGGAGATAAAGAAGAGGGTCAAGAGGACCTCTTGCAAAAAGAGAGCAGTCGTCAGAGTCCTGACCTCCCTCCAAAAACCGAGGATGAGAGGGCACGTCCAAAAGATATGGTGCAGGGTACCCACCGCAGCTCCACAGCGCCAGCACCATGGGGGAACTAATGGGTTTAAAGTATGAAGGAGAGCCGGAGTATGATACCAATGCATCAACAGCTTATACTGCGTTTCCCTAAACGTAATGCACTGAGATGATTTCTGGGCCCGAGACCATACAATCCGCCACTGTTCCTGGGAGATGGGTTTACCCACCGCCTCCTCCCATTTAAGCATATAGCGATGATTAACAGGAGAGCCTGTAGTTTGTGAGTTAAGAGTTGGTAAATAGAGGATATAAAGCCCCTAGTGGACGTGCCTGCACGGCAAATCTTTTCAAAAGCGGTGGGGAGTGACACCTTAAGAGACCCATGGAGGGAGCGGACAAAGTGAACCACCTGCAAGTAATGGAACCATTCAGTACTTGGCAGGTTTTGATTAGCTGTAAGATAAGCAAAGGACCTGAGTTCCAAGGTTCCAGGGTCAACCATATCAGCAATCCGGTAAAGGCCAGCTTCAGACCACACTTTAGTCATGGCAGAAGTCAGGCTCTCTGGGAGAAGGGGGTTGTATAGTATGGAGACCATAGATGAGCGCGGGGACATCAGGGAGAATCTAGCACAACAGGTAGACCAGATAGATCTAGTAAACCGAATGGGGCCCAACAGGTCGAGGCAGGGGGGGTGGGGGGAGCTGACCCACAGAGCGCGTTAGGATGCATGGGTGCCAGCCATAGCTTCTCTACCTGCACCCATCTGGTGTATGCTGGCATAGCCGCCCAGAATGGGATATGGCGTAAGTGGGCCGCCCAGTAATATGTAACAGATGTGGGACAGCCATACCCCCAGACCCCCTATCCGCCAGCATAACAGATCTAGGTATTCGGTGTCGTTTTGCTTTCCAGATAAACTGGAAGATAGCTTTCTGTAGGTTCCGTAATTCTCCCCGAGGTATCGCGCTGGGAGAGTCTCGAAAAATACAGTAGCTTCGGGAGGAGAGTCATCTTGACCGCAGCAATTCTCCCCAAAGGGAGATAGGCAAGGGTTGCCATTTGTCCAATAGGGCTCTTAGCTCACAAAACAACCGCGGGTAGTTTGCCGAGTAGAGGGTCGCATAGGAAGTGGATATTGGACTCCCAGGTAGCGGATAGAGGACTCCCGCCACTGGAAATCGTAATTACTGCGGAGGAGAAGGAGAGGTCCCGTGGGATGTTAGTGGGAGTGCCTCAGTCTTCGCGGGGTTCACCTTATACCCTGAGAGATCACCATGGTCTCTAGCGAGCGCAGCAGTTTGGAAGGGTAGTATGAGGGGAGGTGAGAGTGAGGGTACATCGTCCGCAAAGAGAGATATCTTAAATTCCTTATCTTGGACCATGATGCCCTTGATATTGGGTCTCGCCGAATCTTGGCCGCTAGCGGTTCAATGCAGAGGGCAAATATGATGGGTGACAGGGGGCAACCCTGCCTAGTGCCATTTCGAATAAAGACAAACTTTTAATGTCCTGGCACATGTACATTACCAATAGCTCCAAATAAGGCACTTTGCACTCTTGCAATGTATCCAACCTCCGTTGACCAAATGTGTAAGAAATAACAATGCTGCCGCTGGAGTAAGTTCTTTCCCCGACATCCTGGCAAAATGGGAGGCCTGGGTAGGTAGAGAACATCCTAAGACAGTGTGGTCCATATGGAACAAAGCCTTTAAGACCTCCATCTGCGCTCAAATTAAATTAAACTCCCATTTTATCTAGTTTATTCGCTATTGTAATATACAGTAATACCTAGTACACTCGCGTTTCCGAATTTGCGAATTCATAGATTCGCGATATTTTTTTGGCAACTAACATATATAGATTTTGCTCTTTTTTCTCAGATCTGTGAAATTTAATAAAAAAAAACACCTTCGCTATTGGGTAGTAGCGTCCTGTTCGTTACGTACCCGGTAATTAGTTTCATTTTACTGTGAGTGTATAAGAAAAATGAATGAATGTATTAATATACAGTACTGTACAGTATACATTAGTATACTGTACAGTACTGTAGGGTAAAGTTTATTCATATTTAGGGGTTAAACATTAGAAATCGGCATTGTAAGCGCTTCTAAGCGCTTGTACCAAACATTCGCGATTCCTCGCGATCTGCGACCGGTTCTGGACCCTAACCTCGCGAATGTACGAGGTATTACTGTACTTTATTAATCTATCAAATTTCCTTTTAATAGAAAACAGGCTGTTAAGTTCCCATTAGCAATGCTCTAAGCCAGAGTTCCCCAACCTTTTCAGAAAATACATTTTCCTTGGGGCACGCCTACCAAATAATTTTTATCAAAAGATAAAAAAACAAAAAAACAAAACAGGTTTTGATGTGGTGTTCTTTTAGTACAGTTTTTGAAGTTACAACTGGAACTACATAAACTTTATGCATTTTTCTGTTGCAGTATTGATGCAATTGTAACTGCATCACAACTGCACCACATGAATGCACCCTCAAAGCTACACCATCTTACATTTTCCACCTAGCACATACAAAAATTCACTTCTTACAATCACCAAGCTACCTTAGTGGCCCCACACAGTATCATGCTCCCTAGTGGCCCTCAGGGGCCCCCAGACACCTAATAATGCTCTCCAGGCAAGTATTAATGTTCTCCAGTAGCCCCCAGACAAGTGATAGTATCCCCAGTGGCCCCTAGACAACTAATAATGTCCCCACACTGTAGTTGTGCTAAATAAATAAATAAAAAAACACTCCTTACACATCCTCAGGCCCCCAGAGCTCTGAGATCCTCCTCCTCTTCAGATCGGTGCAGTAGGCATCACAAGCTGATGCCTGAGTAATAAACCAACCAGCACTAAGCCTTCCTGCTGCATTGTTCTGTTCAACTACATCGGCATCTTAAGGATGCCGATGTAGTTAAAAGGAGGCGTGCAGCCATTTCCTCACCGAATTGTCATGGCACCTGGTTGGAATTCGCTGCTCTAAGCAGGAAGACTGCCAGGAAGACTGTCTGTACACCCATACTCGATGAAGCATGTAGAGCTGAAGCATTTACCAAAGGGGGATGGTCATTTGATATAGCTGTATCTCTACATTTATACCACCTAAAATGATTCTGGTATCATAAGAAAGCAGACATTCACAGCTTTCATTTACTGCCAAGATTGAAGTACTAGCTATAACAGAACCTGAGATATCACTAGTTAAACACACAGTCGGGAATGTGATTTTTTTTTTTTAAGCTATAGTAGGGGATAGGAGACAACTGTCAGTTCACTGGGAGTCTGACTGCCAAAACCCCCAGCGATGAGAACAGTGGACTGAACTCCTTGTGAATGGAGATTATAGTCCTGGCAGCTCCATAGCAGTGAAACGAGTGCTGGTCATGCAAGTGCACTGGCGCTCCATTTACAAGATAGCGGCATGGGGGACTTTCGCTTCCCCATACTCCTCATCGCTGGGGGTCCTGGCAGTCCTGTGGATAGGTAATAAGTACCCTTAATGGCACAATCCCTTTAATGTTTAGCTTGAGAAAGGAGCCCATGACATTCTGCTGTCTTCCAGAATAACAGTGCCCCAAAAATAGAGAAAACTGGATCATAGCAACCAATATGTTCATAAGCACTCTAAAGTATGGCTGGAATTTACTATTTTTATAGATTTAAAGAGAATCTTTAACCACATCCACCAGATTCAGTTTGTACCATCTGTTAATAGGTGCTGCTCCACTGATTTTGGCGTAGTTGAAATTTTTTCTCTAGCCCCACCGTTCCTGAGCAATCAATGCTGTTAGGTATTATTCTGAGCTCTGAATCACGCTCCCAACCTGACACTGCCCTTGACATTTCAGAATTTAAATAGCACATCAGGCACCAAAACTAACTGCACTTAACTCAGGAACAGTGGAGACTAGAAACAATTCCAACTGTTCTGAAATCAGTAGAGCGGTGCCTATTAACTGATGCTAAGGTTTTCCCATGAACATAACCATATTTAAATTTGTAGACAAAAAACAAACAATAATAATTAAAAAATATTCAGAGTTGTAAAGATTTTCTCTAATTATCATTGTGCTGACAGACTTATCTTAATTGATTGCCAAAGGACATGACCATGAATGCAGGAACTTTCTATGGTCTGGGACTTGTCAGAAACACAGCCATGATGCCAGTCCTTATTGTGGCTCGCTTATCTTCTCTTGCATACAGTGTCCCTGCCTGACCTATCCACAATAAGGAAATTATAGCTGGGTTTTTAACAAGTGCCAGACCATAGAGAGTTCTTGCATTCATGGTCATATTCCTCTCAGCTCAGCATTCCTTGCCACCCAGCGATGACGCTGGGCTTTAAGGTCCACCCTTCTGACAGTGGGGAGATATTGGTGCCGAAAGTAATGGCACCGATATCTCCACCACCCGAGGCACACACCGGGAAAGCCGATTCAGTGAATTCAGTGTGCTGAATTCAGTGCACTGCCGGCTTTCTGGCTGTATATAAAACTGCACATCAATGAGGACATGGAAGTTCCTCTTTAAGGGGATGTAATTTATTTGAGGATATTAATGTGACAGGACAGGGGACATTCTGGATGATAGAAGGCACTGTGGGTGCTCCAAAAAGCAGGCATGGGTTTGTGTTAAAGAAGGCATGATCTGACAATTTTCATGTTGTGGCCTGCATCTGTTTCCTCTATATAAAAAAAATAAAAATTAAGCAGTGCACTTTACATACCAACATCCCTTTCTCTGTATTACCCCACAGGACATGTTAAACATTTGAATCCCACCCCCAAGTAATATGAACGATACGGATGGTATTATCCATACACAACCAATACCATTTTTGCTGGTAAGTACACAATATGAGAGGTGTTGTTGTAAATCCCTTCCTTTTCTAACACTAGTTTAAGGGCTTATATTTAACATTTAAAATTTCAGGTTACGTCTACTCCACAAAATGCTACAACTTTAAAGAACTCAAAAATTGTATTCCATTGTTATTGCATTTCAAATAATATTACTCTTTGCTGGTACAAAGTTTATTTGAAACCAGAATAAGTTGACATAAGAATAAATTGACATGTGAAATTAAGATTTACAATGATACTGAGCAGTCAGGAGCACTATTCATCAGGTTCTGCCTTAGGTGCATTATCAATCAGGTTCTTATCCAATGTTTCAAACTGATACCATGGACCATCTCCATTCTGTCTCATAGAGCGGCGTGCTGCAGTTTCATATAGCCTGCAAGTAAAATCAAATAAGAACTTAGTTATGGTTTTTTTTAATTTCAGCATGTATAGGAGTACATACTATGTAAACAAATGTATATCCAGCATTTGCACATTTATCATGTACTAGCAGAAGGACCCGGCTTCGCACGGGTATATTTCATTTTTTGTTTGTGTAGTGGTCCCATAAGAATTGGCCAGTTTTGCACTTGACATCCAGTATGGCAGTCTAGTATAGGCACAGTCTATTTATGGCTGTGTTGCTGTGGAAACCTGGTAAATGAAATGTGAACTTATATTGGCTGATGCACGTGATATGACTGAATATTTAAGGACCTGCGAACTGCTATTGACTCATACAGGTCATAAATAGCTTGGTTGCTATGGAAACCTGGTGTAAAGCTGTGTGTATGTTAAGACTGAAGAACTTGCGATTTTCCATTGGTCCATAAGCGTCATGTGATCATGTGTATCTCAGTTTGGATATAAGTGAAAGACCTGCGATCAGTTGTTGTGGAAAACTGGAGTAAAGCTGTGTGTATTTGACCTTGTGTAACAGTGTCATCCACAGCACCCCGCCCCTTTAAAGCTGACCCACAGCAGTGAAGAAAAATGGCTGCGTTGTTATGGAAACATGGAGTGCAGCTGTGTGCACGTGGCTGACAATGCCTTGTTAGATTGGAGACGGGCTTGGGTCTGCTGGGTTGTTTCAGCAGCTCACTGTTGTCTGTGACATACCTTTTCAGATTGGAGACGGGCTTGGGTCTGCTGAGAGTTGTCATTAGCTCGAGCAGCAGCCATTCATTTTGCTGCAGGGGGCATGAGTAGTTTAAAAACGTTTCAATTTATAAGAATGCTGAAATCCAGTATGGCAGTCCAGTCAGTGGCGTAAATACCGGGGTAGCAGTGGTAGTGGCTGCCACAGGGCCCGGGACATTAGGAGTCCCGGCAGGCCCCTGATGTGTTTTTTTTTTTTTTTTTTTAAATAGGCCGTTACCTATTTACTTACCGATCCCTGCTCCTGCTCACGGCCGCCTGCGCTTCACCTTCTGCGGAGGTGACTGTGAGCAGGAGCGGGGATCGGTAAGTAAGGCCTGCGGACTGTGAACCCCACAAACACTGCTATCATTATACTGTGGGGTCTTTTCAGATGCCAGAGTATAATGATTGGAGGCCCCGAGGAGTTGAAGGAAAAAAAAAAAAAACAATGTTACTTACCTCTCCTGCACTCCAGCAGGCTTCGGGCCTCCTTGGTGATGTCCCAGACGTCGGTGGGCCAGTCCAACGTCATTATGCGTCGCGATGCATGCCTGGCTCACTATATGAAGGGGCCACTATGGGGCATAATACTGTGTGCAGGGGCCACTATGGGCAGAATACTGTGTGCAGGGGCCACTATCGGGCATAATTAGTGTGTGCAGGAATGCAGTTTGTGCGGGGGGGGGGGTGGTTGCCGGGGGCGTCCCATGTCAAATGTTCGCTTTGGGGCCCAGCCATTCCTAGCTACGCCACTGAATCCAGTATAGGTACAATCTATTTATGGCTGGGTTGTTATGGAAACCTGGTAAAGTAAATGTGAACTTATATTGGCTGATACACGTGATATGACTGAATATTTAAGGACCTGTGAACTACTATTGACTAATACAGGTCATACATAGCTTGGTTGCAATGGAAACCTGTGTGTCTGAGGAGAGTAAGCGCCTGTGAGCTCTTATTGGCTGATAAGGCACATGTGACCGTGTATATGGCAGCTGGAATATGAGTGAAAGACTTGCAGGCTTGTATTAGATAATGCTGGTCATTTTTTGGGAATACTGTATCTCAGGAACGGTACATCCTTTAGACCTGAGACCCAGTCTAAAATATTTCCGGACACCTGAAGTACATGTGTGCCAAATTTGGTGAGGATCGGTCCAGTCGTTTGGTCGCGCATAAAGAACAGACAGACAGAAACTCATTTTTATATATATAAGAGATTAGTATTATTAGCCTTATCACTTTAATTATAATTATTTTTCAGACTATAAGACGCACTTTTCCCCCCCCCCAAATTTGGGAGGAAAATGGTAGTGTGTCTTATAGTCCGAATGTGAGGGTGTGTGGGGGGGGGGGGGGTCCTGGAGGAGCTGGGACGCCCCCCCATTCCTGCCCCCCCCCCCCCGCGGGGGCGAACAATGGAACCCATCCCGTGCTACTACAGCGGATGCCAGGTCTGTAAAGATGATGGCGCCGCTCTGCAATGTAATGTACAGTGGAGACCTGGAGTTAATGCCCGCAATCAGAGTCCAAAACTGATCGCGGGCATTACTACTTCAAGGGCCCCCCTAAAGTGTGAAAATACCCACCGGCTCCGTACCTACGTGGGAGCCGCCCTGTTCCTATGACAGCTGGGAGCCTAATGAAGGCTCCCAGGCCTGTCATAGTAATATTACTATTGCGGCTGGTCTATGATCTGCCGCAATAGTAATGTACAGAATCTCCCATAGACTGCAATACAGTTATAAGCCCCCAAGGGCGGCTAATAAAAGTTTAAAAAAAAAAATAAAAAAATTTAAAGCTCTAAATCACCCTCTTTCTCTAGAATACATATAAAAGTAGAACATTACCGTGAAACACATACACATTAGGTATCCCTGTGTCTGAAAACTTATTTATTTACTTATTATGCTTACTTATATAGCGACATCATATTCCGCAACGCTTTACAGACATTGACAGTCACTGTCCCATATAGGGGTCACAATCTACATTCCCTATCAGTATGTCTTTGGAGTGTGGGAGGATACCGGGGAGAACATACAAACTCCTTGCAGATGTTGTCCCTGGCAGGATTCGAACCCAGGACTCCAGCGCTGTAAGGCTGCAATGCTAACCACTGAGCCACCGTAAATGTCCGATCTACAAACTTATAAAAAGATTTTTCCCGTAGGGTGAACGCCGTAGCAGGAAAGAAAATCAAAAATGCCAAACCGCCGTTTTTGTTTTTTTTTTTTGCTGTTTCTCTGTTTCTGATTTGAATAAAAAATGATGTAAGCAATAGACATTCCCCAAAATGGCATAACTAAAAAGTACACCTGGCCCCACAAAAAAGAATGCCCTATGCATCCCCGTACAGCTGCAGGGCCACCTGTCAATGTGGCTTTGCAGCTGTTGCAAAACTACAACTCCCATATGTTATTAAATATTTTACCATTTTTTTGCTTCAAAGTTTTTTTTCCCTATTTTCCCTCCTCTAAAACCTATGTGCATGTTATGGTCTTGTGCGTCTTATAGTCCGAAAAATACAGTACATTTTCTGCACATCATGTTATACATACAATATATAATTTTTCTATTTATTTATTAATTTTCCAAATTATAATTTGTATAAAAAAAATTTATTATTTTTTTTATTTATGTATTTAATTTATGAGTGGTATTGTGTCCTTAATGAATTATACTGATTAATATTATATATAAATATATATATATATATATATATATATAAACCACACACACACAGTATACTCGGTTTGACACTAATTAATGTAGCAGTCCCAAGTTCCATATGCTAGCCTTGCACTATTTGTGTATTTGCTCTGGCGGGTGGGACGCATCATGACCATGCTCTGGTCTTGCAATGTCCTGGAGCGCTACAGCAGTCATGTGACGAATCATGTCATCATGACATGGCTTGTCAGGTCAGCGCATGTGCGTAACTGGACTTCCTGGCGCTATTATGGAGCAATAAAATGCTCTTCTAATCACACTTACTATATATAGTCCCCTGTTTTTTACATTATTCACCTCCTGACAAAGCCCAGGAATGGAGAAACACTTCAAGATGGGATACTAGCACTGATGCACCAGGGGGCTTTTTCATCATGGCATCAGGTACTTTATTGGCCAGCATATGAAGTATCATTATTAGCATCAAACAGATTGGTCGATGTTTAGTATTAGGCATTGATATATTGAAATATGATGATTAACTAATGATGATGGCAGGATTTGCATGTTTTATACATCACTAAGACGATGGTGTGATGATATTTAGGTTGCCATCACTGATCTATTTTTATAATTTGCCTATTTTGCTGTTCCTGACTTTGATCCTTTGTTGCGATTTTATCAGTTTTTGTACAGTCAGATGATATTGAGGTAAACTGCTAATTGCTATCCTTAGGACAGGCCATGAATATCGGATTTATGGGGGAGCTCCTATCAGGTGTACAGTACAGTTTCTGGGGCCCATACTATATACAACACAGGGCTGGACACAGTTGACTCCGTGCGCTGTGTAGTAGCTGGGCACCACTACTGCAGCTCAGCACCCACTGAAGTCCAAAAGATAGGCCCCCTTAAACAACTGTTTAACTAATATATACTGCAGAGTAATGCACCATTTGTTACCTGGCGAGAGAAGTGGAAGAAACATGTAAGCAGCTGTTACTTTCCAAGCCTATTCAGCTGCTGGGCTAACAAATGTTGTTCAATATCCTATCAGCACTTACAGCTATAAGGGTATGTTTACAAGTGTCAGATTTAACACAGAGCTTTGCATGTATTCTCTGCAGAAATCTATGCCAAAACGAAACAATCTGCATCCCATGCAGGGGAATGGGGCTTCTGCAACCCTGTCCGCATGCTATGGAAATTTTCCAGGCATATTTTTAGTACTATTGGAAAAAAATATTTGCCATAAATATAAGTAGCTACTGCATGCTACTTATTTCAGAATGAAATGTGATGATTTGATCGCTCACTGAACATCAAGGCTAAACTTTGTGTGGATCTACTGCACCCCCACAGCACATACACTACATGGCAGATATCCAAAACAAAGCCTAATAAAATGTACATTACTGTGCAAACATTTTAGGCAGGTGTGGAGAAAATGCTTGTTAATAGTTTATTTTTTGTCAATCATCAAAAGTGAATGAACAAAAGAGAAATCTAAATCACATCAATATTTGTTGTGACCAACCATTGGAGGAGGAGTCCTGGAAGTGATGATATGGCCCCCACAGAGCCCTGATCTCAACATCATTGAGTCTTTCTAGGATTACATGGAGACAGAAGGATGTGAGCAAGCCTACATCCACAGAAGATCTTGGAACAACCTCCCTGAAGAACTGATGCTGTTTTGAAGGCAGAGTATGGTCACACCAAATATTGATATGATTTTTTCTACTCATGCCTAAAACTTTTGCACAACTTTGTATGTCAAATTTGCACAATACAAGTCCAACATGCGTGAACATACCCCAAAACTATAAAGTATAAGTAAGAAAGTTGGCCTAAATTGTGTATAAATGCACATACAACCACATAAATGACAAAACAAACCTAGTTTTGTTAAAAAGGTTGTCCAACTCTTTTTACAAGTTTCCTATGTGCAGCAAATGGGGGGGGGGGGGGGTAGGTTGAATAAAAATAAATAGTTTATTGAATTCTCCCAGGTCCTCCGTTTCCAGCGACCGCTGCTCCTACTCATGTTTACAGGTTCAGGCATAGGTCAGTGACGTCCTGTTTGTGTCAGATGACCTCTGCAGTCAATCATAGGTCTCTGCAATGACCTCTACACAAACAACACTTGACTGACTGGACTCAGCAGTGACATGTCACTTGTGAAGCGATCCTCTATGAGCCCGGTGACTGGCTGGGAAAAGAGACTAAACTTACTTTTATACCTACATAGGAAACTTTTTAAAAGAGTTGGTGACCGCCTTTAACAACTTTGCGTATATGGACACATACTGAACATATTGTGTGATACATACCTGAGCAAACGTTTCTCATTTTCAACATGAATTAGACACATTTCCTGTTCATATGATTGTTGATAATCATGATAAACATTGCGGACAAGAAAACGGGTGATCGGATGCTAAAAAGAAAGTATGAAATTCCTTAGAGTTGTTATAAAACTGCCAAATATTAACAGAATAGGACACACCTTAAGGGTACAGTAACCAATTTTTGTTATTTGGCCTTTCTAATAATTTACAGTGGCTACATGCTACATTGCAGTAGAAGGATTTAATAATAAAAAAAAAAAACTGGCAAAAGTGAGCATAGCTCAACACAATTGTTACATGAAAGCAAGTAGTGAAGTATTCAGCAGAATCAGGACACATGCTAGATATGTCAATAAGACAAAAAACAGACCTTTACATCCATTTTTTGTTCGTGTGAATAAGGCCTTACGTTTATTTGCTGCACTACAGCAATCAAGTGTAGCGTTATTGCAGATTATAAAGTGCTCCATATATCTTCTTCATAAGGAATACTGCTACTTTCACATTAAGATCGCGCTATACAAGTAAGCATAATAAATAAATAATAAAGTGTCCATTGTTCTGGTCCAGGCACATGGACCACTAAAATAGGTGACATATATGGAGACCGACAGACCCCATTAACTGTAACGGGGCCCTTTGGGTGTCCAGACCAAAAAAAAAAAAAGTGTGTGCGCACAACTTTTTAGTTCAGCGACTTTTAAAGGACACTGCGACAGAGTCTCCGGCGCAGGTGTGAACATAGCCTTAGTGTACAGCAATCATTAGGTCAATAGATAAAAATGAAAACTTTAAAGAGACAGCCTGGTTTTCCAGTCAGTCACTGTTTAGAGTGAAGCTTATATTAGTCAGCATACCAGATAACAGTTGTTAAACTCATGCTATACAAGATCTATTGTCTTTAACTGTGGCACCAAGTATCCATAATATTCACCAAAAAATATTTTAGAACTAAAAAAAACAGCTGTTTTAAAGAAAACACTTTTAGGGCTGTCACAGACGTGTTGTCTCTGTTTTTGAGCTTCTTTTTTACAGCATGCTTACTTGACTGCAGGTTTACTAAGCCAAACTGAGCCAAAAAAAGGTCACAGTCAGGCCAGGATGCAGAGCTGTAATACAGATACTAAAATACGCAGACAATGCGTTCATCTGTAACAGTTCCCATATAAGTGGTGTCCTCTAATGACATCTGTAGCCAATATAGTTTTAGACATGCTGTACATCACGCAGCACGTACCTGGTAGTATTCATAGGGATCTGGAACATAATCCTCTGGAACTTCAACTAATTCTGCCGGTCCTAATAATAATAAAATTATGATAATATATTTCTATAGAAGAACATTCAATAGCCACAAGAGTATTGCTCGGTTTAAGTTGATGATGAACTGACAGCAGTTCCAACACAGCTTAGCAGATGAGCCCATCCACAGCTCAGTTGTTAAGAAGATCATCCTGCTCAATATACATTACAAATATACTATTAATGAAATCCTCAGTATACAGCTAATATAGCCCTGCACTGAAGGTATTCTGAGCTGAGTAGCTAATAGTGACCCACCAAATGACAGCTGTTAATGCTGTAGCTATCTTTCCAAAGGAACCAGTCTCTCAGATAGCTCTTAAACTTTAAAAAAAAATTTCAAAATAGTTCAAACTGGGTATATCAAAAAAAAAAAAAAAAAAAAAAAAAAAAAATGTAATACTCACCTCATCGATCCTCCACCATTGCCTTTCTGATGCTACCAAGTCCCCTCTGGTCTTTCCCTACTAGTGCGGTCTTGACACACAGGAAATGAGTTACTGGCTAAGCAGTATCATCTGTGTGCTGAGATGTAGCGAGGAAGTAGAAACCAGCAAATAAGTGATAAAATGACAGTGGATGGGGATCAATGAATATTGCTATTTTTGTTTGTTTTTGTTTTTTTAAACCTTCTGTTTAAATTTTTCTCCACCAGACGACTTACAATAACAACTTAGCCTGGAATCGATGATAATTTTTTGATATTTGATGGGGGCCCCACCACTTGGACCCCTGATCACAAGAACAGGGGTTCCATGTCTCCAATTTGAATGGATGTGTGCCAACACTAAATTGTTTGCCTATGAGACTTGTGAAGATAGTGGAGTTCAATGCTCTTCTATTTTCATTGGTTACCTAGACTACCCAGCAATCAGACATGTATCACCTATCCTGTGGATAAACAATAAGTTGTTAGTATGGACAAACCCTTTAATTGTATTAGTACAATGCTGACAGATTTCTTTTTAAAACATTTCCCAAAAAATGAAGAAGTGTCTTACCAATGAAAATGTTGATGAGTGCAATGGCTATTCCTGCGGGTATTGCTGTCAGTAATGTATAGAATTTCTGTGAACAAAAGATTTCCTGTCAGTTTAGATCTTTCAGATTTACAGAATGTGAAGCTACATACTGATGTGCTCCTATATCTTATTGACAACAGACTGCCACTTTGGTATGTAGATAGTGACTTTATATTAAAAATAAAACCCAAAGGATGCCCATACATACACACACATTTATACATATATGTTATTGTTAAAGTGCAGAAATCAGTTAATCTGCAGATTACCTAGGTAATGTGCAGATTCACTAGGGCGATCCGTTAAAGTGCAGAAAACTGCTTTCATTTCTGACATTACCTAGGTAATCTGCACATTACCTAGCTAATGTGCACATTACCTACTAGGCACTCGTTAAAGTGCAGATAATGACTTGTTTTGAGGGAACAACAGCAACGTCGCTGTAGGCTTAAGCGAACGTAATGTCGGCAAAAAAAAAAAAAAAAAAAGGATTGGGACAGTATAGGGAAAGGTTGAAGATGGTTTGCTTTCAAAATCCATTCAACTTGAATGGGTTTTGAAAGCAAATGAGCGGGTGTGCGCGCTTACACCGTCTGCGCCACGAAAAGCCATTTTTTTTTTTTTCGTCGGAAACACAAAGTCCTTCATGTCCGAAAAAAAAACCTGCCCGTTTGCGTAGCTATGCTACGCACTGGACAGCCGATGCCGATTGTGACACATAAAAAAAACACAACCGGCGACGACAAGATGCAGGCGAAAGAAGACTTAACAGTGGAGGGAGAAGAGGGGGACGGAGTAGGGACAGCAGGACACGAGAGAAACAAACTTCTGAACTTTAACGATCCGAGAATGTGCACATTTTTCCTAGGTAAAGTGCGGAAAACTCCTGATTGCGCACTTTAACAGAGCAAATCAGTTAATCTGCACATTACCTAGGTAATGTGCACATTCACTGATTTCGCACTTTAATGGTAACATATATTCTATATGTAGCACAGTGACAACAATATCTTTTGCCACAGTTTTGTACTTGGCCCAAATGAAACACCACCTGTAGTTTTTAATACATGGCATAGATAGCCCACCATTTTCAGTAGTACTGTATTTTCTCCTGATGTCAGTAGTGCAGTCTTTTAACTGAGAATGGAAGATAGCAGCAGACTTACCAACAGCTTGAGAAATCTTATGTCATAGTATGCAGTTGGTGTGATTACGAACAACCTCTTTCCATGGCTTGAAAATCGAACAGGCACTACAGAAGGATATAAAATATGTACTATGTTAATATGTACTCTGTTACAAATTACAATAACAACGTATTAGGTGTCAGTCCACACATGTTATTAAATTTCATTTACCCTTAGCTCTGCACAGCAGTTTAAAGGGGTTGTCCGGGATAAAAGCTAATTCCTACACTAATCTTAACACCCTCCGCCCGCCTACTTTCTAAATAATTTTTAAAAAATGTATATTTACCCATATCCCTGGGGCGAAAAATATCCCCGTTTCCAGAAACGGAACCTCACTACTACTCCCCCTCCACTCCTTTATACTTACCTCTCTTATTTACAGGCTTCTTCCTACGGGATGTCTCCTCCCTCTTTTCTGACTGCCGATGCACGCAATAGTCCCAGTGCTGCTCTTCAGCCGATAATCCACCTATAATGCACAGGTCTGCGAGCAGCTCCCACGCCTGCTCAGTAGAGGTGGATCATTGACTGCAGAGCCAAGAGCAGCGAAGGGATTACTGCGCGCGCCAGCAGAATCAGAAAAGAGGGAGAGGCCGTCCCGCAGGAGGAAGACTGGAAAGAAGTCACGGAAGTATAATGGGGTTGGGGGGTGGGCGGGATAGCTAGACAGACAGGGAGGGGGGGTGTATGGGAGGGAGGGAGAGAGAGAGGGGAGAGTGATGTGAGAGGGAGCTAGTGTGGAAGCTACGTAGCAGGAAGCTGAACCATGTAAACAAATGCAGAAGCCAGGATCTCTCAGAGACGCCCAGAAATGACTCAAAAAACTGCTACAGGTATATGGGGGCATTTATTAACCCATTAATAGCACTAACAGACCTTTTTTTAAAAAAAAAAAAAAAAAAAAAAAAAAAAAAAACATTTTCTGCCCGGAAAACCCCTTTAAGCTATTGTTGATTTTGAAAAATCCCCTTTTGTTAGGAGGCTGTTTGATCAGCATTTCATGGTCTGTGTGATATATGGGCATACCCAGTGTTCCAAAGCAAAAAATGCTCTGGAGGACTGTGAGCTGTACGTACTCTTAGGTTTGACTAAGGCTAATTCGTGCTAACGTTATTAATGTCCATTGCCATCATCCATCACAGGACAACAGCAACGGACATTAACAGTAGCAGAGTCAGGGACACAGATAAAGGGGACCGTTCCCATTGACTTTATTGTAAACAACATCACAGATGCTGTCTTCTGTCATGCTTGTTTACTTTTGTAATCAAAAGCTTCTGTCAAGTCTTTTTACATAGAGGTAAATGCGGACACCCAACAAAGGAGGCTTCATCTGCCTCTGTCATTTGATAAACATTAAAAACAGTAGTGTAAACCCACCTTAGCAGTTATAGGTCCTGACTTGAGAACCAAACTGCATAACACCGCATTTAAAGAGGACCTTTCATGTCCTCTAAAATTGGGGGTGTTACATACTGCTGGAAACCTGACAGTGTACCGAATTCAGCTTTGCCAGTATGTGCCCTGGTTGCAGAGATATTGGTACAGTTAGTTTCGGCACAGATATCACTTCAGTGTCAGAGTTGCCAGCCTCACAGCTGAGCGTCATATCTGGGCAGTAAGGTACGAACAACAGTACAATACATTGGAGTGTACTGTCGGGGGAGTTTGAGAATGTGTGTGCCAGCAATGATGTTGAGCTATAATGCTGGCCCCTCCGACGGTGCAGTGATATCGGTGCCGAACCTAACAGCACTGATGTCTCTGCAACCAAGGCACATACCGGTAAAGTTGACAGTATGTTGAATTCAGCTTTCCATCAACATGTAACACTGCCAATGTTAGAGGACAGGAAAGGTCCTCTTTAAAATTATGTTTTCTATTCCAGATAACGTTTTTTCAGGGAAGGATCACCTTGGCAATGTACTATTAAAAAAAAGAAAAACCTGTGTATAAAGAATTGCACACAGCTGCAATGTGTATAGAACTGGTTGTATATATTGAAAGGGAAATAACAAAGGGGACCTGTCACATTGTACATGCAGTCCCCATGATCCAAAGCATGGTATAAAGAAGGAGATGAGCAGATTGAGAGCTTGTATGTTATTCACTGATATCTCTTCTCTTTCTATATTTGGGAGTACAGTGGGCCGTCCTGCTCTTTATTTACAGGTAATCCTGTATGGCTGTGCATAGAAATAACTGTCAATCACTTAGTAGGACCGCCCACTGGACTCCTCAGCACAGAAAGCTATTACAATGGTCCATTTCGTACATTACAATATATCAATCTCCTTCTGCTCTAGATCCTGTTGTGAGCAGATATCACTACATGTAGACATGGCTGCAGTTTGCACTGCATTTCCGAGATAAGACTTTGGTAACCTGCTGCATATATTACCAATACATTTTAGCTATAACCACAGACCATGTCTGCCAGCAGTACAAACCTGCAAAACTTCAAGTCAATGAATGTAGTGCTAGAGCCGCTGACCAAATCACATAGTCCACGTGTCTACAGGATTTTCACAGGAAAGTAGAGGGAATTCATCCTTTAATACTGCTCATGGGGGAGATTCTTCTTTCCCTATATGCAGCTTTTCCTCCTAGCATAAATGTGTCCTTCCAGTACCCCCTCCTGTCACATACTGCACTGCCACTGACTGTATTGGGCACACCAGCTGCCAACATACCACCTTACAGGTGGACAGTAACCAACAAGACTGTGGGCGCCCCCTCCTCCACTAAACCCCTGCCTTGTAAAGGATGACTGTACAATACGTCCTGCAGACAGATCACCTCAATGTCAGCCTGCTACCAAGGTCACCCCGGACATGATTTCTGCCCTCTCAAGGCACAGGGCATCTTACCCACAGCGGCAGGCGGCGCACTCCTCAGCAGAGCGCTTCTCCCGAGCACACCGCGCTGTACCGGCTGCAGACGGCTGACCAGAGAGGCCGCCGCCGAACGGAGAATGCTCATGCCCGCCATGTTTACTGAGGGCAGGCGCGGAGGATTGTGGGCAGCGCTGTCATGACGCATTATCTCCTGCGACAGGTTTAGTATGGGATGCCCTCTGCTCATTGGGGACATAAATAACTCCTATTTTGACAAGAAGTGTCAGTATGTATGTATGTATGTGAGTGTGTGTGTATGTATGTATATATATATATATATATATATATATATCATAATGTAATTATAGCCTTCCATATTATTACCGTGCTATTATTATAAATCACCGCAGCTCTGCGACATTCCTGTGTCCCCTACACAAGTATTACTAATCTATGTAGAGACCTTGATTGGTCACAGTTATACCACTCTGTGACCACAGCACAGCACTGACTTCCTGTCTCGAGGCATTGTGGGAGATGAGTCCCTGACAAGATGGCGACGTCCGCTGTCAGAGGGCTGCTAAGTGGCTACCGGACTGTGTGTCAGGTGTCGGTGCACGTCTCTGTCAGGACTGTGGGGGGTTTCTCCAGGTAGGAGGGCGATGTATTTCCGTGCAGTCATCCGTTCTGTGAGGACTGGGGAATGTTCTACATCCTCAGCCTGCTCATCTCACATTCGTCCTCAGTCAGACTCCCCTCCATACACGAGACTTCTGGTATTTTCTGACCGTAAGGTTTATGTAAATGTGGGTAAATTGGTAAATATCAGAAGAGTTGTCATGACAAGTCAGCTATGAAGTCTGATAAGCCTACTGTTATCTATGGGTGACATGTGTCCTTCAATGATAAAACACTATGTATAGCAACTACAACTCCCAGCATGCCCTGACAGTCGTATGCATTCTATTTAGGCCTAATATAACATCATCTAATGTTTGTTTATCCTAGTGCCTTCAATTGTTTGGCTAAAAGAACTAGTGATAACACTTCCTGGCACCAATGTTCATATGTCCACTTATCGGCTGCTCGGAGAGGACTTGAGGAGTTCTTTGACGACCCTAAAAATTGGGGAGAAAGCACTGTGAAGTCTGGTGAGTAGATGAACTACGCTTTATTTTTTTAAAGGGAATCTGTTCATATTGGTGTTGCTGGCTTCATCACAGATGCCAGATAAGATAGTACAACATGTAGCACTGTTTAGTCTGCAAAATGTCAAGCCCCATGATGAACCTTGTTATAGAGAAAGGTGTTCCTTCAGGCACCTTTTGTGTCAATCACATGAGAGATCTGACACTTTTGTTGTTTTATTGTTTTTCTTATTGACACCCAGCTTTCCCTGAATACTACGCTGCTGAGCTGAGAGATCTAATCACACAGCCTGTAATACCGTAATATTTCATTTTGAGTAGCCTATACAAATTGTACATTTTTTACTTTTCTTACTATCAGAAAGTCGCATGATAAATTTTGTCTAATTCTCTAGACAGTTTTCTTATTTTCTTATCACTTCATGCCTGGCCCATTTCACAACAATATTTTTTAGCATAACATTAATGCATACTGTTAATAATTTAGTACATCTTACAACTCTTTAGTCACTCTCTGTTTTCTGATTTCTTTTTTTCTGAAATCAGCCTGCTTCACTTAGTTTTAGGTGTGTAATTTTCTTTTATTGTTTGCAGGTGATACATGGACAATTAGCCAACTAAGATGCAAAAGTAGTGAAGACTTGCACAAGCTTTGGTTAGTAACCCAAACATAGCCCATTAATGGTAGTAGTATGTAATACTGAAATGTTGAGAAACTCTAAGAAAACAGGTCATTTTTTTGGCGGGCAAGATATTTTATAGCGAATCTGTCACCAGGTTAATGCTGCCTGACCTGAGGGCAGCGTAAAGCAGAGACTGTGACCCTGATTCCAGTAATGGAACTGGGCTTTTACTGTAGTTTTAAGAAAATCACTGCAGGTTGACTCCCTCTGTCTCCTGTCACTGATGACTTTCTCCATATACTGAAAGGAGAATGCTGCCTACCAGTATCAGAAGGGTGTAGAGCAGGGGTCTCAAACTCGCGGGCCAACTGCGGCCCTCGGGACAATAGTTTGCGGCCCCCACCTCAATATCAAAGTTTAATGTTAGTGCAGCCCGAGTTTGATACGAATGGCACCAGGGGCGCACTGTCTGGGGGTGGCATTTTTTACTATCTAATGTAAACCAGCCCAGGACAGGCCGCTTTAAAAAAAACAACGCGGAGCCTGTCCTGGGCTGGCTTACGAGACGACGTCCGCATCACAGCACAGGCAGCGATATAATGACGTCATCGCGCCTCCTACGCTGAGACACAGACGTCTCGGACAGGAGGAGGAGGCGGCGGCTGCATCAAGGCATCGCAGGTAGGGGAGGATACTTTTTTTTTTTATATATATAAATAGGCCGTGACCTGCTGGAGTATCCCCAGCAGGTCACGGCCTATTTATTTCCCTACCCCGCGTCTGCTCGTGGCCGCCCCCGCTTCCCCTTCTGCTATGGGACGCAGAAGAGGAAGTGGATGCCGCTGTGAGCAGCCGCGGGCATCGGTAAGTGAGGCCGCGGGCCTCAAATACTACTATTATTATACTCCAGGGTCTTTTTAGACCCCGGAGTATAATAATCGGAGACCCAGGGGAGGTGAAGGAACATAAAAACCAATGCTACTCACCTCTCCTGCAATCTGCTGTCACTCCGAGCAGGCTTGGGTGCTCTGGTGACATCATCAGGTCGCGTTGCCGGTCTCATCACGTGACTTAATTAGACAGGGCCGAAAGCTGCTGGGAGTGCTCCGGTTTCCAGTATAGGTAAGTAACTCTGGTTTTTATGTTTGTATCCTCCCCTGAGTCTCCGATCATTATACTCTGGGTTCTGAAAAGAACCCAGAGTATAATAATAGTTCTTGGGTGGGCAACTATGGGGCACAATACCGTGTGCAGGGGCCATTATGGAGCCTAATACCAGTGTAGGGGCCATTATGGAGCATAATACCGTGTGCAGGGGCCATTATGGAGCCTAATGCCAGTGTAGGGGCCATTATGGAGCATAATACTGCGTGCAGGGCCACAATAGAGCATAATACAAGTGCAGGGGCCACTAGGGAGCATAATACAAGTAGATATCTACATGCTAAATAATAGAGCTGTTTTTGAAGGATTACCCTATTTTGTGTTTGGATATACACTACCGTTCAAAAGTTTAGGGTCACTTAGAAATGTCCTTATTTTTGAAAGAAAAGCACAGTTTTTTTTTCAATGAAGATAACATTAAATGAATCAGAAATGCACTCTATACATTCTTAATGTGGTAAATGACTATTCTGGTTTTTAATGCAATATCTACATAGGTGAATAGAGGCCCATTTCCAGCAACCATCACTCCAGTGTTCTCATGGTAAATTGTGTTTGCTAACTGTGTAAGAATTCTAATGGATGTTTAGAAAACCCTTGTGCAAGTATGTTAGCACAGCTGAAAACAGTTTTGCTGGTTAGAGAAGTTATAAAACTGACCTTCCTTTGAGCTAGTTGAGAATCTGGAGTATTACATTTGTTGGTTCGATTAAACTCTCAAAATGGCCAGAAGAAGAGAACTTTCATGTGAAACTCAACAGTCTATTCTTGTTATTTGAAATGAAGGCTATTCCATGCGAGAAATTGCCAAGAAACTGAATATTTCCTACAATGGTGTGTACTACTCCCATCACAGGACAGCACAAACAGGTTCTAACCAGAGTAGAAAGAGAAGTGGGAGGCTCCGCTGCACAACTGCGCAATAAGACAAGTATATTAGAGTCTCTAGTTTGAGAAATCGACGCCTCACAGGTCCTCAACTGGCAGCTTCATTAAATAGTACCCGCAAAATGCCAGTGTCAAAGTCTACAGTGAAGAGGCGACTCAGGGATGCTGGCCTTCAGGGCAGAGGGCCAAGAAAAAGCCATATCTGAGACTGGCTAATAAAAGGAAAAGATTAATATGGGCAAAAGAACACAGACATTGAACAGAGGAAGATTGGAAAAAAGTGTTATGAACAGACGAATCGAAGTTTGAGGTGTTCGGATCACACAGAAGAACATTTGTGAGACGCAGAACAACTGAAAAGATGCTGGAAGAGTGCCTGACGCCATCTGTCAAGCATGGTGGAGGTAATGTGATGGTCTGGGGTTGCTTTGGTGCTGGTAAAGTGGGAGATTTGTACAAGGTAAAAGGGATTTTGAATAAGGAAGGCTATCACTCCATTTTGCAACGCCATACCATACCCTGTGGACAGTGCTTGATTGGAGCCAATTTCATCCTACAACAGGACAATGACCCAAAGCACACCTCCAAATTATGCAAGAACTATTTAGGGAAGAAGCAGGCAGCTGGTATTCTATCTGTAATGGAGTGGCCAGCGCAGTCACCAGATCTCAACCCCATTCAGCTGTGGTGGGAGCAGCTTGACCGTATGGTACGCAAAAAATGCCTATCAAGCCATTCCAACTGGTGGGAGGGGCTTCTGGAAGCATGGCGGGAAATTTCTCCAGATTACCTCAGCAAATTAACAGCTATAATGCCAAAGGTCTGCAATGCTGTAATTGCTGCAAATGGAGCATTCCTTGACGAAAGCAAAGTCTGAAGGAGAAAATTATTTCAAATAAAATCATTATTTCTAACCTTGTCAATGTCTTGACTATATTTTCTATTCATTTTGCAACTCATTTGATAAATAAAAGTGAGTTTTTATGGAAAACACAAAATTGTCTGGGTGACCCCAAACTTTTGAACGGTAGTGTAGGTTTGCAGTTTGCTTTTAATGCACAATTGTGTTCTGGAGTATACAAGGAAGTGGATTTGCTATCATTGTTTGCATGTTTACTATAAATAAAGCTGCATTTATTGTAGACAAAGTAATATATGTCTTTGCTTTCAGGTATGTGCTGCTAAAAGAAAAGAACATGCTGATGACTTTAGAACAAGAGTCCAAGCGACAAAGAGTAACCATGCCAAGTCCCGAACGGCTCTACAAGGTATGACCAAGGAAGTGGTATATTTAACCTTTTATTCTAGTTACACATTAGAAGAATGTGACAATAACGCTGTAACGTAAAGGAGCTTTCCAGTTCTTTAAAATAGATGGCTTATTCTTAAAAGGGTAGTCCAGGAAAAAATGGACACACAAATTATTATTTTTTTATTTATTTTTTTTTTAAACTTGAATTTTATTGAAAAATTTTCAGAATATACAAATTATACGCTTAATGGTAAGATGGCATGAAATTACAATGTGTAAGGACAATGAGGGGCTGGAGGGGAGAGAAGTAAGGGGAAGTGGAGATGGATGGGGTAACGGGAAGTTTGAGAGAGGTTAGTTGAAGGGAGTGGTAGTGAAGGGACATAGGAAAGAAAAACGTGATACATAATTAACAAGCAACCAATCAGTAACAGTGATCCAGTAGACATCATGACCGTAACACAAACACAAGATGTATGTTAATATAGAAGTAGAGAAATAGGGGAAACTGAGAGATCAGTCACCCACAGCTGGCATGTAACATTTAGCAACTGGCAGTTGGGGATAGTTCAGGTATGAATTCCCAATGTAAGATCAGCAGTCATAACCCGACCACGTTATCCACTTATCCCACATATCTCTAAAGACCTGAACCTTGCTCAATCTGCAGGACAACAGATGTTCCATCGTGCAGTTAAATGTGACCGCTCCTGTGATTTCAGGTAAACTCGGAAGGTCCGGACTCTTCCATAACTGGGCAGTTCCAGATCTGGTGACAGTTAATACATGGAACATAGTACATTGGTCACTTAAGGGCAGCTGGACAGTACCCAGTGACAGCACGGCTACATGAGGTCCCCAGGGTATCAGATACTGGATTATAGTACGTAATATAGTGTGGGCCTGGGTCCATAGATGTGTAAGTTTCGGGCACGACCACCATATGTGTAGAAGGGTACCAGTTTTCAAATTGCATCTCCAGCTGGTTTTAGAAGCATTAGGGAAAAGAAGTGCTAGTCTAGACAAGGTATAATACAATCTATACAGCAGTTTTCTAGACTACTCCCAAGTGGTCGATGCAATGGGAAACCATGGAAGGCAAAGAGAACACCTCCGCCCACTGAGCGTTTGTAGACGTCAGACCCAGATCTGCCTCCCACTTTGACCTAAATCTAAGCTGTTTGGGGGGGTGAATTCTCTCTATTAGCTTTATAAGCATACAAAATACCTTTCTTCATTCTAGAGGAGTTATAAAAATACAAACCAAATGGTGAGCTAGGAGAGTCGTCAGAGCAGGTGACCTCTTTCAAACAATGATGGATTTGCAAGTATTTATAAAAATCACATTTAGGAACTTGAAATTGGTTACATATGTGGGTAAAGGAGTGTAAAGTTACACCCTGATACAATTGACCTAAAACTAGTAATCCTCCCCTAACCCATTCCTGGACGTTCAAATCTAAGATAAAAGAAGAAAGGGTTTCCAGGGGGACACATGCCAGGTTAGCCTGAAGAACATTAAGGTCGTTATGACACAGTCTTCACACCTCTACCGCTGCTTGCATAGTGGGTAGTGTCACCTTTGCTACAGAAGATGGGAATCTAAAGTGCCATAATAGCAGTGTTAGAGAGGCCAATCCTGACCAGTGAGTCTCAATGTCAATCCAGTGCTTCCCCCTCAGACATATGCCACCAGGCTTTTAACTGGTCCAATATAGATGCATAGTAATAATACCATAAATTAGGGTAATCCAAACCTCCCTTGGACTTTGGGAGAAGTAGCACAGACGTGGGAATCCCTAGCTTTTTAGTGACCCCATATAAAGCGCATCAACAAACGTTGAAGAGACGTAATAATTTGTTTGGGAACTTTAATGGGAAGATTCCTAAAGTGATATAATATCTTCAGAACCAGGAATATTTTAGCTGCAGATAGCCTGCCCAACCATGAAATCTGGACTTTTCAGTAAGCCGTAATGTTGTTTCGGACAGTTTAATAAAAGTTTCGAGTAATTGATTCTGCAAAGGTGGGTAGGTCAGTTGTATGCCTAAATAAGGAATTGCCCCTGCTGCCCAAGGAAAAGGGAAGGATTGTTGAAGCTGTTGTTGCGTGGAAAGGGGGATGCCCATATTCAGAATCAGGGATTTGGAGGTGTTTACTTATATTTATAATCACTTACATTATGAAAGTCAGTTATAAGGGCCATCACCGTAGGAAGTGATTGTTCAGGCCTCGACAGACATGAAAATGTCATCTGCAAAAAGCCCTATACGATATTCAGTTGTGCCCACCTCAATACCCCAAATATTAGAAGAGGACCTAATGCTTTGTGCCAACGGTTCCATAGTCATTGAAAAGATCAGGGGAGATAAGGGGCACCCCTGACGAGGGGGTGGATAGAACTCCCGCTGAGTAGACCCTAGCTGAGGGGGCGGTGTACAATGCCATGATAGCCTTCTGATTGGAGAGGGGAAAGCCAAACTTTTGCAACACCGCCTGTAAGTGTCCCCAATGGACCCAATCGAACTCCTTCTCCGCATCCAAAGCTAGGAGCAAAGAAGGCGCCCGACGGCTGTGAGGTAAAGACAAAAGATCAATAAAGCGTCTCGTACCATCTAGAGTTTGTCTTCCTTTTTTTAAAGCCCACTTGATCCTTACGGATAATAGTAGGTAAGATATCCGTAAGTCTCCTGGCCAGGATCTTGGCATACAGTTTCAGGTCCGTATTTAAAAGGGAAATGGGTCTAAAGTTAGATGGGGTGTCGGGCGTTTTCCCCGGCTTGGGAAGTGTAATCACCAAGGCTTCCAGCATTTCTCGTGGAGGCAACACGGAAGAGACAATATGATTAAACAGACAAGTAAGATAAGGAGTCAAGAGAAACTAGTTATGTTTGTAATACTCGTTTGTTAATCCATCAGGTCCAGGGTACTTGTGCATTTTTAGCGATTTGTATCGCCTGTAACACCTCTTGAGAAAAGGGGGAGAGGAGGGAGGACTTTTGGGCATCTGAGATAGAGGGGAGTGAGAGGGAATCTAGATAGGCGGCAATAGCGGTTGGGGTAGGTTGAGGGGTCGTAGGGTCAGAGTTTAAGTTGTATAATTTGGAATAGTACTGTACTAAGACATCCACTATGCTCTTAGGATCCACTACTTTTCGTCCAGATTCATTAAAAATATAGGGAATAAGGCTTTTAGTTGTGTGGGCCTTCAATCTTCTAGCCAAAGCTGCGCTCAGTTTGTGCCCCTGCCAGTAATACGTTAATTTAAATTTTCGTAGAGCCAGGTCATATTTGTATACATTGAGTTCATGCAACTGAGCATGTAGTGTAGAGATTAGTTTAGACCTGTCAGGGAATGGTGATACCTTATTAAGTCTGTGTAGGAAATCCAATTGGCTGAATAAGGTTTGTTCCTATTGAATCCTCTGCTTTTTTGCTTGGGAAGTTTGGATGAAATGATCTCTCATGGAGACCTTGTGGGCACACTATAGGGTAGTGTCGCTCACCTGGTTATCATTAAATTCAAAGTACTCCGATAAAGCTGAGTAAGTGGCCAGGGTATATTTAGGGTGTTGTAAGATTAAATTATTAAATCTCCGTACTGAGTCAGGACGAGATGAATACTGCTGCTGTACTACAATGGAGACCGGTGTGTTGTCAAACCAAGTCGGAAAGCCAATAGCAGAGGAGCTAACCCTTTGGAGAATAGACCTATCCACCAGAGCATAATCTATCCTGGTGTATATTCGGTGCGTGTTAGAGTAAAAAGTATAATCAAATTCAGATGGGTGCTGATGTCTCCACACATCAAACAGTTGGTGGGACTGTAAGATGTTAACTATTGGGGTAGGTTCCGACAGCGTCTGAGGAGAAGTGGAGTCCATTGAGGGCCAAAGTACCTTGTTAAAATTTCCCAGTACCATGACATGGCCTTTGGCCACCTCTTCCAACCGTGACAAAACCATCCGAAGGAATGGCACTTGTCTCCTATTGGGGGCATACACTGATACTACGGTATTTTGTACATTATTAATATGACATACCAGAATAACAAATCTCCCCTCGTCGTCGGTGATCTCGTTGTCAATAACGAAGGCCAACGTGTCCCTAACAAGTATTGCCATTCCACATTTCTTATGCACTGCATGTGAAAAAATTTGAGCCGTATAACGCTTGTGGCGGAGTCAAGGAGCATCCTCCCAACTCTGACATACTTTATCTTCAGGAGACACATTTGAATCGGAAGTCCTCGCTTCCTTCCACAGCGCTGCTCTTTTATACGGACAGTTTAAGCGTTTAACATTCAAGGACAGTACCTTAAATCCCATGGTAACTGGTCCGGTAGTCTGAGAGGGCCGAGGTGTCTACAGGAAATGTGGAGTGCAATGCAAAGTGCCAATCGGATTGCCGGAACCCCCTTACATTAGTAGTGAACAGACAAAAGTCTACTGGAAAAACAAAAAACAAACAATAAAATCCGAACAAATGGAAAAAAATAACAAGTTAAAACAGAAGATGCATCACAGGTGGGTACTCCAAGAGATCTGGGGGGAATAATCAGGATGCTAGAGTACCCAAATCGCGCCAAAGCGATCATTACTCATAGAACTACCCCACTCAGTGCAAAGCCTAAGCCCACTGGAGAGGGGTGCTGGGCGTTTAGGAAGGCCATCCAGGCAGAAGTCCAGATGCCCCCCCAAACACCCCACTATAAATATATGTATCATAGGGGACAGAAGTCAGTCGTTAGGACGCCTGGGGTGCTTCCTTCTCTTTTGTACATTCACCCATTCCTCCGCCACAACAGTAGGTGATGAACGCCTCCTTGGCGAAACACTTTGACGGGACTGTCGGTCCCACTCTTGACACAACTTGAGAGCTGCCTCGGGTGTTGGCAACCACCTTGGAGCCGTTATAGGAGATGACCAGGTGGACCAGAAATTCCCACTTGTATTGAATGCCATTTGTACGTAGGATTCTTGTAGCTGTTGCAAATGACCTCCTGTGGGCCATAGTAGCTGCTGAAAGAGCCGCAAACAGAGTGAGGTTCTTTAAAACAGTCTGGTAGAACAGGAGGGTTCCTGGCTGCCGCCATTATCTTTTCTTTAGTATGGTAGAAATTAATTCTTGCAATAATGTCACGAGGGGTGTCTGTTGGTAAGTGTCAATGAGTAGATCCCGAGTAGTTGCATCAGGCAGAAGTGTGGCAAAATAGTCGGACAGGAGAGACTCTCTCATCGCCTTTCACTGATTCCGGGACCCCTCTGGTCCGCACGTTATTTCCGCAAGATTTATCTTCCAAGTCAGCTATTTTTAGTTTCATAGCCTCCACCTCCTCCTCCATGTCATTAGTAACATCGACCAAGTCATTATGTGCTGCAGTTAGTTCCGCCATCTTATTCTCTACATGTGAGGTGCGATCCCCAAGGAGTACAGTTCGTTTTGCAGAGTTCCAACTAAGAGTTTCAGCTCAGATTGGATAGCTGACTTGAAATCAGCAAATAGGGACCACATAACTGCTTCTGAAATAGGTCTAGAAGAGTCACCTAATGCCAGGCCTAAGGAGGATTGAGAGGTCATGGTAAAAGAGCACGGTGTAGCAGGCATGGTCGGTGCCCTTACAGGGGTTAATGCAGGAGAGGCTAAGATGGTCGAACGAAGAGGAGAACCTGCTGAGAGCTGGAGTTGCTAGCCGAGGATGTCAACAGGGGAAGCGTGTCAGAGCTGTCCAGGACAGAACTTACAGTTGCCGGAGGCTAGCGGGCCTTCTGCGCTGAGGAGGGAGAAGTGCGGCCACCATTTTGGATATCACCGCCAGGAAGAATTTTGTCAGGTTGATCGGGCTCTTTCTTTTCTTTGAACCATCGCGGCCAGGTCAGCACCAGGAGGATCCGTGCTGAAAAGCAGCCAAGTAGGGCAGGTAAAAGCCAGTGTCTGTCACTAGTGAAGACTGGTGGGCCGCGGAGCTTAGGGACTATGCGTCTCACTCCATGTGCCGCTAGGCCATGCCCCCCAAATTATTTCTTAAATCAGCCAGTGGCGGTGGGAAAAAAAAAAATCACACTCTCCTTTCCCCGCTGCCTCCCAGCACAGTCCAGTCTGTTGTGGTCTTCTGACACTAAGTCCCCGCTGCACGTGACCGCTAAGGCCAAGGGTCCTCTTTTTGAGGCTACTGATAGAGATCACGTGACCTCTGAGGCCAATCAGCGGAAGGTATCTGGGACGTCACAGCTGGCGAGCAGCTTCACTTTGAGAAGACGCCAGAGCAGCAGGACGGGAACGCACTACGAGGACACCGAAGCATCGTACACAGGTGAGTATGATTTTTTTTTTTTTTTTTTTTTTTTATATACAGTATTTTTGCCCAGAACGACCTCTTTAAGCTAGGGCATCAATATTGGAACAGTGCAGATCCAATTGACATAATTCAGTTCAGCCCCTTCAAGCAGCTGATTGGCTGGGATCCCCTTTGTTTACCATTCACATCTTTCAGTTTCTTCCTATTCAAATGAATGGGCCTGAGCTGTAGTACTGGGCTCAGTTACAACAACTATGGAGCAGTGTAAACAATGGAAGTATCGCTGTATCCTTGTGACAAGACTGTCCCCCGCAATTTACTATTGATGGCCTATCCTAATGATGATATAGCAACCTAAAAGGATACTCAAAGTATGTGTACCAAATTGGAAATCAAAAAAACTAAGAACTCAATTACACAAAAATATAACTTTTAATGGTGATTTAAAAGTGTAATCTCAACTTCACACAAAAAAGCCTTATAACATCGGCCAACAACTAAAATATTCTTGTGTGTAGCCCGAACGGAGTGAGAACAATGCCGGTATAGTAAATAAATAGGTCAACCACCCACTAAATATATTTAATATCCCACTTTAAGAAAGAAAAAGGATCAAACTCCTGCTGAAAACCACGTTTGTTATCAATATTGTGAGTCAGCTGGAGCTCTACCTACACATGGGGGAAACCAGAAGGCTACCTAGTATTAACTCTCACGTAGAGTCAGTTAGGTGCGGAGTATGGAGGCTGAGACAGTATAGTGGCCCAGAATAAACTGCTTTCCGTGTCCTGTCATACCCCCATATGACAGTCTGACGCATTTCTGCTATGGAATCGCTACAGCTCATCAGAGGCAACAAAAGGAGGTCATGTACTAAATTAGCCACCTTATTAAGGCAAGTTTAGTGACACTATAACAAGCAGAGATGCATTCTGCCCGGTCAGTCGTGGCTCTGCGTGGCCGGATATATATATCCGAAGCCGCGCCCACAAATTCTGACGTCAAGGTCTGCCCAATCAAACGGACACCATCCCTGATGGTCAGTGTCACTTCAGAAAAGAACTGCCCGTCGGGGAATGTTATATACCGTGTATTAGTAACGCCAGCTAGTCTTACTTACAGACATCGTGGTAAGATCTAAATGGGGATAAGAACATGCAGGTATGTAAAGCACACAGAGAGAGGCAAAAACGGAATGAAACACAGCTAACATCACACGAGACCGTCTCCTCACCGCTTCCATACCCAATTGACAACAATCGCATGGCCCCAGAAAAACCCCAAGATAATATAGGAAAATATAAAAAAACGCAGCACAGTCATCAAAAAATATATATGTAACGATCGTTGTTATTTCACATATATTAGCACTAAGGCACAGATCTAATAGACATATATCCCATAGGGCAAGGGGGAATCCATTCATTACTAATAAATAATGGAATGGAATACAACATAGTAAGGGTGGAAATGAGAAACAGAGGGCAGGTTAGAAACTCCCCACCCCTATACATCTAGCCATAGAATGGTAACAATCAAAAGGCAACAAAGGAGGAAAGTGATGGCCTTCTGGAAAAATGGGGAAGAAGGCAAGAACAAGCCAATATAACCACAAGACACATAGCTAAATGTCCCATATAGTCCCCAAGTAAGGAGAATGGAGAGAATACAACCCCAATTAAAATGAAGTTGGGACGTTGTGTAAAACATAAATAAAAATAGAATACAATGATTTGCAAATCCTTTTTAACCTATATTCAATTGAATACACTACAAAGACAAGATATTTAATGTTCAAATGGAAAAACTTTATTTTTCTGCAAATATTCCCTCATTTTGAATTTGCCTGCAACACGTTCCAAAAAAGCTGGGAAGCTTTGGGCAACAAAAGGCTGGGAAAGTTGAGGAAAGCTCCAAAAACACCTGTTTGAAGCATTCCAGAGGTGAACAGGTTATTTGGAAACAGGTGAAGGCCCGAAAGGCTCAGTTGCTCACAAGCAAGGATGGGGCGAGGTTCACCACTTTGTGAACAACTGCGTGAGCAAATAGTCCAACAGTTTAAGAACAACGTTTCTCAATGTATAATTGCAATGAATTTAGGGATTTCATCATCTACAGTACATAATATCAAAAGATTATGAGAATCTGGACAAATCTCTGCAAGTAAGCGGCAAGGCCAAAAACCAACACTGAATGCCCACGACCTTCGATCCCTCAGGCAGCACTGCATTAAAAACAGTCATCATTCTGTAACTAATATTACCACATGGGATCAGGAACACGTCAGAAAACCATTGTCAGTGAACACAGTTCGTCGCTGCATCTACAAGTGCAAGTTAAAACTCTACCATGCAAAATGAAAGTCATATGTCCACAAAACCCAGAAACGCCGCCGGCTTCTCTGGGCCCGAGCTCATATGAGAGAGACTGACACAAAGTGGAAAAATATCCTGTGGTCTGTTTTTGGAAATCATGGACATCGTGTCCTCCGGACCAAAGAGGAAAAGGACATTTCTGATGGAATGTGGGTTTAGTGCCCATGGCACATCTGTGAAGGCACTATTAATGCTGAAAGGTACATACAGGTTTTGAAGCAACATATGCTGCCATCCAAGTGATATTTTTTTAGGGATGTTCCTGCTTATTTCAGCAAGACAATGCTAAGCCACATTCTGCACGTGTTACAACAGCGTGGCATTGTAGTAAAAGAGTGCGGGTACTAGACTGGCCTGCCTGCAGTCCAGATCTGTCTCCCATTGAAAATGTGTGGTGCATTATGAAGCTCAAAATACGACAACGGAGACCCCAGACTATTCAGCAACTAAAGTTGTACATCAAGCAAGAATGGCAAAGAATTACACCTTCAAAGCTTCAGCAATTCATGTCCTCTTATTGAGTGTTGTTTAAAAGGAAAATTGGTGTAACACAGTGGTAAACATGCCCCTGGCCCAGCTTTTTTGAAATGTTTTGAGGCATCAAATTCAAAATGAATGAATATCCGTTTGAACATTAAAGGGGTATTCCCATGAACATAACCATTTTTAAATTAGAAAATAATTAAAAGTTAAACATTTTTGCAAATATAAGTAATTAAACATTTTGCAGAGTTTTAAAGATTTTTCTCTAAATATCTTGTGGTTATGAGTTGCCTTGATCGGTTGCCAGTGGATACGACCATGAATGCAGGACCTTCCTAAGGTCAGAAAGTCAGCCTTAATTTGCCTTATTGTGGCCGGGATATCTTCTGTACATGTAGTGTCCCTGCCTGATAAACGAGCTACAATAAGAAAATCATGGCTGGGTTCCTGACAAGTCCCAGACCATAGAAAGTTTCTGCATTCATGGTCGTATCCACTGGCAACTGATCAAGACAACCGATGTCACCACTAATATGGTTAGAGAAAATCTTTAAAACTCTGCAAAATTTTTAGCTACTTATATTTGCAAAAATCTTTAACTTTTTAATTATATATAAATATGATTATGTTCATGGCAATACCCCTTTAAATATCTTGTCTTTGTAGTGTATTCAGTCAAATATAGGTTAAAAAGGCTTTGCAAATCATCGTATTCTGTTTTTTTATGTTTTGCAGAATGTCCCAACTTCATTGGAATTGGGGTTGTATAATAATCCTAAAAAAATTGTGGTAATGCTAATACAAAATACTACATAGACACAAGGAGACCAAACCCCAAACTCTCAACTCGAATGGAATCAAATAAAGGACGAATAAGAGATGTATTCATTCAAGCCTTTAGGATGGTCAGTATCCATCAAAAATATCCAGCGAGTCTCCTGTTGTAACACTTTTCTATTGAAATCACCCCCTTAGGGGAGTGAAGCACTCTCTCAATACCCTGGAATTTAAGTTGCTTGGGGTCACCGCCATGTTTTTCTCTCACATGATGAGATATGGAGGTGGGTTCTCCCCTCGCAATATCATTAATATGTTCCCTGATCCTCCTGCGGAACTCCCTTACGGTTTTTCCAACGTATTGGAGTCCGCAGGAGCAGGTCACCAAATATTCCATACCACTGGTCCTACAGTGGATAAATCAATGTGTCTTGTATACCTTACCAGTAGTCTTACTCACGATTTCCTTCCCCTTCCCAATAAAAGCACATGCTTTACAATTACCACATGGAAAGGTACCAATCATCTCTCTTTGTCTCAATTGCAACCAATTTTCCCCAGATGCTATTGGGGCCAAATGGCTATGCACCAGTTTGTCTCTCAAATTCTGACCTCTACGAAAGGAGATCATTGGTCTCGGGCCTACTAATGAGCCCACTTCAGGATCAGTTTTAAGAATGGCCCAGGATAAATCTCTAATCACATCAGCCGCCACATCATATGTTGCCACAATGCGGGTGCCATCAGCCTGTCCATCAAAATTCCTAGGATTGAGGAGCTGTGTTCTGTCTACACAGAATACATCTCTTATTCGTCCTTTATTTGATTCTATTCGAGTTGAGAGTTTGGGGTTTGGTTTCCTTGTGTCTATGTAGTATTTTGTATTAGCATTACCACAATTTTTTTAGGATTATTATATTCTCTCCATTCTCCTTACTTGGGGACTATATGGGACATTTAGCTATGTGTCTTGTGGTTATATTGGCTTGTTCTTGCCTTCTTCCCCTTTTTCCAGAAGGCCATCACTTTCCTCCTTTGTTGCCTTTTGATTGTTACCATTCTATGGCTAGATGTATAGGGGTGGGGAGTTTCTAACCTGCCCTCTGTTTCTCATTTCCACCCTTACTATGTTGTATTCCATTCCATTATTTATTAGTTCTGAATGGATTCCCCCTTGCCCTATGGGATATATGTCTATTAGATCTGTGCCTTAGTGCTAATATATGTGAAATAACAACGATCGTTTCGTATATATTTTTTGATGACTGTGCTGCGTTTTTTATATTTTTCCTATATTATCTTGGGGTTTTTCTGGGGCCATGCGATTGTTGTCAATTGGGTATGGAAGCGGTAAGGAGACGGTCTCGTGTGATGTTAGCTTTGTTTCATTCTGTTTTTGCCTCTCTCTGTGCTTTACATACCTGCATGTTCTTATCCCCATTTAGATCTTAACACGATGTCTGTAAGTAAGACTAGCTGGCGTCACTAATATACGGTATATAACATGCCCCAATGGGCGGTTCTTTTCTACAGTGACACTGACCCTCGGGATGGTGTCCGTTTGATTGGGCAGACCTTGACGTCAGAATTTGTGGGCGCGGCTTCGGATATATTTATCCAGCCGCACGACTGACTGGGCAGAATGCACCCCTGCTTGTTATAGTGTCACTAAACTTGCCTTAATAAGGTGGCTGCTTTAGTACATGATCTTTTGTTGCCTCTGATGAGCTGTGATGATTCCATAGCAGAAATGCGTCAGACTGTCATATGGGGACAGGACACAGAAAGCAGTTTATTCTGGGCCACTATACTGTCTCAGCCTCCATACTCCACACCTAACTGACTCTACGTGAGAGTTAGTACTAGGTAGCCTTCTGGTTTCCCCCATGTATAGGCAGAGCTCCAGCTGACTCACAATATTGATAACAGTGGAAGAGTGAAGAAATCAGGCGATACCTTTTAGAGGCTAAATGAGTATATTTATAAGTAAGCTTTCAGGAGTACTAGCTCCATGTCTGATGAAGGGAGCTAGTACTCCTGAAAGCTTACTTATAAATATACTCAGCCTCTAAAAGGTATCGCCTGATTTCTTCACTCTTCCACTACTTTCAATGGCTAACACGGTACAACATTATACTACTATCAATATTGATAACAAACATCTGGTTTTCAGCAGGAGTTTGATCCTTTTTCTTTCTTAAAGTGGGATATTAAATATATTTAGTGGGTGGTTGACCTATTTATTTACTGTACCGGCATTGTTCTCACTCCGTTCGGGCTATACACAAGAATATTTTAGTCGTTGGCCGATGTTATAAGGCTTTTTTGTGTGAAGTTGAGATTACACTTTTAAATCACCATTAAACGTTATATTT
>CAMRHE010001183.1:0-40000 GCA_947044405.1 Leptodactylus fallax | reverse complement strand
CTCTTGTCATCACCACTTAGTACTATAACAGGACACGGGAAGCAGTTTATTCTGGGCCACAATGCTGTCTCTGCCTCCATACTCCACTTACCTGACTCTGTGAGAGTTAATACTAGGTAGTCAATTAGGAACTGCATATAATATGTGGAACAATATATAATGATAATATAACAGCCAACCTTGTGTTTATTTTCAATGTGATTTTTTTGATATTTGCACAGGCATAGATTTAATGAATGGCCTATACCTTGGTACATGAACAAACGTCACCGGGCAAAGAAGTTTTTTGCGTTGCCATACGTTGACCATTATATTAGGTAAGTTTACTAGACGATACGTGATGGCGATGATGCATTCGGGTGTCTGCCCTATCAACTTTCGATGGTGTCTTCTGCGCTCACCATGGTGACCATGGGGAATCAGGTTTCGATTCTGGAGAGGGAGCATGAGAAACAACTACCACATCCAAGGAAGGCAGCAGGTTTACTAGACTGTCTAATCGCATGCTTATGTTTTCAGGATTTATATGTATAATGCAAAATAATTGTTATATTATGCTCCTGATATTTGTAGACAGATTTTTCAGGATCACATCAGTCTGTATCTACATCAAACTCCAGCATATAATAGGTAGAGATTTCCAGTCTTGTTAAAATGATAGAAGTGTTTCTAAAGTTTCAGAATATTCTGGGTTGTGTGTGTCATTTTAGGACGTCAAGAATTTGCACAAAACTTCTCAAATTCTCTTCCTTTCAGGTTAAAGACAGAAAAGCAGCTGCGAAAAGAAGCAAAAGAGAGAAATGCTGAAAGAGACAGGCAAAAGAAACTAGAGAAGAAGTTCCCACACATAGCTAAATCTTAAAATCAGTCACTTGTTAAATAAATACTCCAGTATTTCTATTTGCACATAAATGTTATTTTTTAGTACATACATGGCTTGCAACTCTTTTAAAGGGATGCTACCACCTCCCCACAAGCAAACTAAACTGCCACCACTACTTTATATATCTTAAACAACATATATATATATGGTAAACAACATATCTTAGTAATGTCTTTCACTTGCAGATTTGGAGAAACTTCACTTTGAATCAGTATGTAAATTAGGGATTTGGTGCACTAGGGGCTTGCCTTCAGCTCCCCATGCATCACACTTGCATCACATGTGCACTGGGAGTTGATCCTCCCACAGCTCTCACGTGATCGATCCAATGATACAAAATCTTGTGCATGCGCAGTGCACTCAAAGAAGCAGCTCAGTGAAGCAGAGCTGTACAGAATTTCAAAGCTTTGGATGGACCACATCATAGCAGTGGGAGGATCAACTCCCACTGCACAGGGCAGCATAAACAGAAGAGGAGTGGTCCGAATAGAGCGATGCATGGAGAGCTCAAGATCTGCCACCAGTGCACCAACTCCCTTATTTGCATATTGATTCAAAGTGAAGTTTCTCCATATCTGCCAAAGTGAAATTACAAATGCTTTATAAGTATATACTTTGCATCATAATAGTAATGCATTTTTTTTTAAATGTATAGTTTACAGGAATTGAGAAGTAACAATATTTCTAGTCACCTGGTTAAACATAATGGGGCAGCACTGTGGCTCAGTGGTTAGCATTGTTGTCTTGCAGCGCTGGAGTCCTGGGTTCGAATCCAACCAAGGACAACATCTGTATTGAGTTTGTATTTTCTCCCCATGTTTGCGTAGGTTTCCTCTGGGTACTCCTGCAGCGTAATGTATGAAGACTAGTCCACTCTCCTGAGAGTTCAAATGGCATTGAAGTCCTATGCCTTTTGTTTAGTAGAAGCAATGAAAGAATACAGTGGACTAATAGTGTGCTATATTGATTTGAAATCACCTGTTAGTGTCAGTAGCGATTGATGGGTTGCTGTGTATCTGCCTACCTAGCAGCCATCCATCAGTCACTGGTGAGAGGCAGCATATTCAGGTGGCATAAATTGTCAGTACAATTTATACATCTGATTTATGTTGAATAAATCCAGGACTGTTTCATGTCTGTACTTTCAGCCTTCAAAGCACTCCATTTTATGTGTTTGCTCTGACAGCTTTATCCATTATAGCCTAAGAATGAGTCCAAACATTTGCACACTCTGTCAGTTGTTTCCCACAGATTTCAACTGTCTTGAGTGACTGGACCACTTGCATTTCATTTCCACTTGCAGTCCTTTAACCCCTTCCCGCTTTAACCATTTTTTTATTTTTGCAGCTTTCGGTTTTTATTACTTCTCTCTTTCCAGTAGTATAATGTTGTACCGTGTTAGCCATTGAAAGTAGTGGAAGAGTGAAGAAATCAGGCGATAACTTTTAGAGGCTAACTGATATACTCAGTTAGCCTCTAAAAGGTATCGCCTGATTACTTCACTTTCCATCTTTCCAAATGTCATGGGGGGTACACAGTTGCAGTTTTCTTACAGGTTTCATGTTTTTTGGAATTCGCCATGCAATAAAAATGACACATTTTAAATTTTTTATTTTTTTTTGCATGCTTTAATATGTTAAATTATGAAACTTGCAAAGAAACTAAAATTTGTTTTAGTTTCAGATGTGGAACCACTGTGCCACCTATCAGGTTTGGCTTTAGACCATTCCCAAGGTTATTTTGCTTAGTAGATTCCTTGGTATTCACCATTTTACAGGTTGTTACCTCTGAGTGTAGGAGGAGGCTGGTCGGGAGTAAGGTAAAAAGCATAGTCAAGGTCAGGGAGTGCAGATTAGATACAGTAGTCCGAGAAAAAGGAACAGGAAACAAGCCGCAATGGAGTCAGAGAACAATCTGGAGATCAAAACACAAATGACCAGAATGCCTCCTAAGAAAAGGGGGTGATTTGAATTTTAGATTTATTTATACACACACACTGCCAAAGGAGCTTGACCCTCCAATCATTAGGTCACTTATATCAAAGACTGCAGTAATATAGTGAGTAGGTATTTTAGTGCTATTAATGGGTTAATAATTGAACCAAAATACCTTTAGCAGTGTTTTGAGTGATTTCCGGCTTTCTCTGGGAGCTCCTGGCATCCTCTGCATTTGTTTACATGCTTCCCTAACCTACAACAACTATGATTCTCCCCCCCTCCCCCTATACTTGCTTCCCTACCTAGCCCGCGGACTACTAGCCCTATCTACCTAACTCAGCCTCAATTTCCCCCCCCCAAATCATACTTACCTGTCTTCTGTGTCCTGGAGATCAGTTTCATCGGTCCCACCAGCATCTTCTGTGGCCTTCTTGCGCAAGCGTAGTATGCGCACCTCACTTCTTTCAGCAAGTATACAATAAAGCTCTTCTGCGCAGGCAGAAGCAGAGGAAGTCACACTTCATGCCAGAAAACTGAAGATAGGTAAGTATGACGGGGGGAGGGTTATTAGTGATGCTTCTTTTTTTGGGAAATGCGGAAACGGAACATCACCGGATCATCAGAAAATGTGGCTGGGGCAGTCACATGACCACCTCAGGTATATAGGTAAATATAATTTATTTTTTTTTAATGAAGTCAATTAGAAATTAGGCGGGGGGAGGGGGTTTAGTTTAGGGATGTATTTTTAATTTATCCCGGACAACCCCTTTAATGTTCTTATGGCAGGCCTGGGAACCTTCAGGAGACTTACAATACAAAATTTGTATATACGTCAAACACACCTTCTTCCTCTTGGAGTGCTTGTGAAGAATCCACCACACTCACTACAATGAACAATGCAATTTGTATTTATTAGTGATTAGTGCACGTAACTTCATGATAATTAGGATCAGAGTCAATGATATCTCATATTATCCTGGCTGTGGCACTGCTAGAGATATCATTGTTTTGCTGAGAAAAGTCTAGGAGTTGACTGAAATATTCACTATGATGGATCTGTTGACATTGCATTTGTGCTTAATTATCATGAAATTATGTGTACTAACTACTAATAAATACATATTGCATTGTTCATTGTAGTGAGTTCAGAGGGTTTCGAGCTGCCAGGGCAACGAAACTGCTCTTGCAAACTAGCCATGCTTAAGCTATTTGTGGCTGCAAAAGCATCTGACTACAGAATCTGAAGGGTTAAACAAGAGAGACTCAGTAAAGCTTGAGTGGGTGCCATACTATTACGGTGCTCATTGGGAACTTGTTGAAGAGGTTGTGCAAGACTTCGACAATGTGGCTGCTTTCTTCTGATCAGGAATTTATCTCACATCCATTGCTCACATGGCAATGCCACATCTCCATCACATTAAAATGAATGAGACTGAGTAACAGCATGGGCCATGTGACCAACGGACATGATGTCACTTCCTGAGAAGAAAGCAGCCATGTTTTCAAAATCCTGCACAACCCCTTTAAATGGATTGGCAACTAACAATATTTCTAAACTATCCAAAGGAGAATGGGGTACTATGTGCCACTTTTAAATGGGACCAACAATCCCTCATTTATTCTGTGCTCCATTCAAAGCCTATCATCAAGCACAGGATCAAAATATCTTATTATGAAATAATATAAAATATAACTTTTTTTTTTTTTTCCATTAGAAAATTTTTATTAAGTTTTTCATAAAAAAGGGCAGTACAACATAAACCAGAACTGTCGCCGGAAGATCCGGCCAGGAGGGGGGAGGGGTAGTTTAAGGAATGGTCAAGGAGAAAACAGTAGGAGAGTCCAGGGGAGATGAGGGTAAAAACAGGTGAGGAGGGGGCGGGAGAGCACTCCTGACGCAGCAGGGCAAGTATAATACATATAACATTAGAACAGTATAACCATTATAAAGTATATAGGGGAAAGGAAAGAGCATTAAGGCAAAGAAGAGGTCCTAGTAGGACTATAAAAGGAGGACTGAAAAGAGAGAGAGTAATAGAAGATAATATTCCATAGTTGCCACATTTTCTGATGGGCACTGTCATCTGGTCTAAGAGCCTCAACCAGGTCTTCCATCGCCCGAATGTGCAGGATCTCTTGGAGCCAGTCTGACATCGATGGGGGATGACTGACCTAGCCGCTATCAACATAAAGCCGACTAATTTGTGAACATGTTTCTGAATCTTGTGAGAAAAGATTGAGAGGAGGCGGGGGCTGGTTCATTCTCTAGTATCACCCCAATAACTTCTCTGACGACTCTGCGACCTTCATGCCAAAACGGAAGGAGAGTGAGGCAGTTCCACCAGACATACAGCATCATACGCTGTCCTGAGGAGCAACGCCAGCAGAGATCAGGGATCAATGGGAAAATGCTTTGGTGGACAGAGGGGACTCTGTACCACATGGAGAGGATTTTGAAGTTGGTTTCCTGTGCCTTACAAGAAATGGAGAATTTATGGCAGGAGCAGAAGGCAGCATGCCACACATCAGGTGGAAAGGAAATCCCAATCTCTCTCTCCCAGCCAGTTACATAAGTGGGTAGAGGGGAATCTTCGTCAGCCACTAAGGTTATAGATGATGGAGATCAGATGTGGAGACATTGTGGGGTGAACGCATAAACGCTCAAATGGGTAGAGGGGCCGGTGTAGATTATTTGTTGTCTTCAGGGAAGCGTAGAAGTAATGGAGGTACTGCCAATGTGTGGCTTGGGACCTATGCTCCGGTGGCACAAGCTCCGAGTAAGGGAGCAAGGCGGTAGGGGTTATAAAATATAAATAATTTATAATAATATAAATAAATTATTTTAAAAGTCCTATAATATGGCCTCAATAACATAAATAAATATCTAAGTGCTTAAAACTTAACCTAACAGTGCTCAGAAAAAAAAAAAAAAAACATCTTACCCGGCAATATGGGGGATGGCACCAGAGCTCATACCAATGTCCATTCCATGGTGGAGGGAAGTAGAGGTCTTACCCTTATTTTACCCTACAACCCCAAAGCATGACATTCCCAATCTCTCCCTATTATTTTCTGGTAAACACTTTAGCTCATTCCCAACACATTTCCTATCTTCCTAAAGGGGAGGATATTCATCAGGGGTCTAATGAAATATCGCAGTGGAGATATGCTCTCCCCAGGGTTTGGGGAGCCAAAATGTTTATTTCCTTTGTTTGTATTGGAAAAACACAAAAAAAAATGAAAAAAACTGCACTATCCTGCAACCTTTCATCAGGCAGTTCTCTTCTCATCTTTTTGTTCTCCATGTTTAGTGTAGTACACACAGACACACAATGCAAACATTGAGTGAAATTCTCTCCTTTTTATCTGATTTCAGGTGTGATTTTTATATTGCCCACACCTGTTACTTGCCACAGGTGAGTTTGAAAGAGCATCACATGTCTAAAACATTATTTACCCACAATTTTGAAAAGATTTCAACAATTTTATCTGGCCCATTTTTGGCGTTTTGTGTGACATTATGTCCAATTTGCCTTTTTTTATCTTTTTTTTTTTTTGTGTGTGTTCCAATACACACACAGGAAATAAATACAGTGGGTACAGAAAGTATTTTTCACTCTTTGTTTCATTGCAGCCATTTGCTAAAAGCAAAAAAGTTCATTTTATTTCTCATTAATGTACACTCAGCACCCCATCTTGACAGAAAAAAAAACAGAAATGTAGATATTTTTGCAAATTTATTAAAAAAGAAAACCTGAAATATTACATAGTCATAAGTATTCAGACCCTTTGCTGTGACACTCATTTTTAACTCATATGCTATTTCCTTCTGATCCTCCTTGAGATGTTTCTACTCTTTCATTGGAGTCCAGCTGTGTTTAATTAAACTGATTGGACTTGATTAGGAAAGGCACACACCTGTCTATATAAGACCTCACAGCTCACAGTGCATGTCAGAGCAAATGAGAATCATGTCAAGTCAAAGGAACTGCCAAAGGAACTCAGAGACAGAGTTGTGGCAAGGCACAGATCTGGCCAAGATTACAAAAGAATTTCTGCAGCACTCAAGGTTCCTAAGAGCACAGTGGCCTCCATAATCCTTAAATGGAAGAAGTTTGGGATGACCAGAACTCTTCCTAAAATTGGCCGTCCAGCCAAACTCAGCAATCGTGGGAGAAGAGCCATGGTGAGAGAGGTAAATTAGAACTCAAAGATCACTGTGGCTGAGCTCCAGAAATGCAGTAGAGAGATGGGAGAAAGTTCCACAAAGTCAACTATCACTGCAGCCCTCCACCAGTCAGGGCTTTATGGCAGAGTGGTCCAAAGGAAGCCTCTCCTCAGTGCAAGACATATGAAAGCCGCATAGAGTTTGCCCAAAAAACACATGAAGGACTCCCAGACTATGAGAAATAAGATTCTCTGGTCTGATGAGATGAAGATTGAACTTTTTGGCGTTAATTCTAAGCGGTATGTGTGGAGAAAACCAGGCACTGCTCATCACCTGCCCAATACAATCCCAACAGTGAAACATGGTAGTGGCAGCATCAAGCTATGGGGGTGTTTTTCAGCTGCAGGGACAGGGCGACTGGTTGCAATTGAAGGAAAGATGAATGCGGCCAAGTACAGAGATATCCTGGAAGAAAACCTCTTATGACTGTCCACCAACGTTCACCATCCAAACTGACGGAACTGGAGAGGATCTGCAAGGAAGAATGGCAGAGGATCCCCAAATCCAGATGTGAAAAACTTTTTCCATCATTCCCAAGAAGACTCATGGCTGTACTAACTTAAAAGTGTGCTTCTACTCAATACTGAGCAAAGGGTCTGAATACTTATGACCATGTGATATTTCAGTTTTTCTTTTTTAATAAATTTGCAAAAATATCTACATTTCTGTTTTTTTTCTGTCAAGATGGGGTGCTGAGTGTACATTAATGAGAAATAAAATGAACTTTTTTGCTTTTAGCAAATGGCTGCAATGAAACAAAGAGTGAAAAATTTAAAGGGGTCTGAATACTTTCAGTAACCACTGTATGTGTTTAACAAAACATGTGTAATTGCAATAATTTTGTGGGAGAAATACTTCACTTTCTGGAAAAATGTCAGGGGTGCCAATACTTACAGCTATGACTGTATTGGGACTGGGCTCTGACAATAGGCTCTTGAGAGATGACTGCTTGGAGTCTTACTGATTTTAATTCAGCTACATATGGACTGTCACATTTGTATTATGTTTCTTATGAAAGCCTGAAAGTACAGCACTGAGCACGTGATCGGGACAATTCAGTTGGGGGTACTGGCAGTTGGTAATGTAATACTGACTGTATGATATGAATGGCAGGTCCTGTGGTCGGATATCTGATACACTCTGCATTTTGATGACTTACTTTTAGGGCTTATGGAGTTTGTCGTTATAGACATCCTATAGCTGCATCACTGGATCAAGACAGTATTTATTGCACACCCTGACCAGATTGTTTCACCCTGTGCATAGGTTTATAAATGTACAGACTGCATTACATTTTTGGCAAAGGTAAGTGCTTGGAGAGACTTGGATAAACCATAAGGAATATTTAGGATCTTCTGGGATATTTTAGTACTGGCATCGTGATGTCATCTTTAGGTGTCCCTGCAGTATTAGAAGCTGCCTCTGACGATAGCCTTCCGTTACCTGTCCACATTATACCAAATCTCTGTTCTATACCATGAAATGGGAGACATGAGGGGAGGTTTATGTAGACTGGCATATTCAACACCAGTCGTCATATCCCTGTGCTGGCTGAGGGTGTACCTTATTTATTAGCGAAATCTACACCAGCTTAAAGCTGGCATAGATTTCCAGCATCATTTACACCAGTCTTCTGGTATAAATGGTGATAAATCTAGCAGGGCTGATGGCTACTCACCGAGCATGCCCTCACCATGTCCTCTTTTGGTGGCAGAAAGTGGTGTGGGAAGCTCAAAAGCATCATCAACCACAATATATGTCTCAACTGGCATTTACAAAGTCATAAACATTGGGAAATCTGGCATAGAATAATAATACATATTCCCTGTAGAGTCTGAACTAGAGGCTCTCACTCATACTGTATATATTTCTCAACTCCTCCCCACATTACTGAGGGTTTTCTACAATCTATCAGTATAGGCAAGACCTATTAGTCTAAAGCTGGGTTCATACCAGTGCTTGAAATCCGTTCGGGGTTTCCGTCCCCTAACCCACTTAGAAAATGTGGAGAGAAAAGTCCCGCAAGCAGCAATTTTCTCTCTGCAAATTTTCGCCCTTTTCAGGTGGAAACCCAGTGGACCCCATTCTAGCCTATGGGGTCCACGGGTAACCGCTTTTTTAAGTAGATTAGGAAAATGGATCGGAAACCCAAATGCAGGTGTGAACCTAGCGTAAGAAGGAATTTCTGCTTCAGTATGTATAGCTTAGGTAATTGTCTACATTGATACACTGTAACAAACCCTGAGATGTATCAGCAAGACTTGATTACATGGCCTGATTTTACTTAAAGACTATGTTCATCTTCACAGATTTCTTTTTTATTCTTTATTTGCATATCAAATTTTTAAAAAAATTAAGCAACTTTGCAATAGGTTTTAAAGTGGTTTTCCAGGATGATGATGTTGATGACTTATTGTTTCTTGAATTCCCACCAGAGGGCAGCATTACTGGCCAGTAAACTGAAAAGCCACTGAGGAAATATTCTGAGGTGGCTTGGCTCTCCACCAATCAGAAAAGGGCATCGCCCAGAAAAATAGAACCACCTATAACGTAACAGCTGTTATGAGCTGTCAGTTGGCTTGGCTCTCCAATCAGAAAAGGGCACTGCCCAGATTTTCAACCAATCAGAAAGCAGTGCTGGGTATAAATAGCAGCCACCACCTATTCCCCTCATTCTTGGTTATTGTCTTGTATGGTAGCCATTCTGAATGAGCAGGAACAGCTGAACATCCAGAGCTGACCTGAAGTTTCCAGTTGGCCATATTCATCGCTTTCTGAGGAAAGGGAATTATACTAAATATTTTGTTGCTAATGCTCCAGTATTCATGGCTGCTGTGATGGAGTATTTGACTAAGGAGATCTTGTTCTTGGGAGGGTACAAACCCTGGGCTTGGATCTGTCACCATATCATACCCCATCACTTACAGCTGGCAATGCATCAGGATGTGGAACTGGATGAACTGTTTACAAACCTCATCATACCCCAGGGGGGCACTGTCACCAGTGCTATATTCGGGGATGTACATCAGTGTATCTTCCAGGTTCTGCCAACTGCAGACTTCTAAATGCCTCTCTCACATGCCCTTTTAAGGGCCAACCAATATGTAAAAAAATAGAACAAATAAACATCTTATCATAGACCTTTAAGGATAATTTCACAGTGGTGCAGATACACTAAGAATTTTGCCATTATTTTATCGTAGAATAGTTGCAAGCTTGGTTTGTGACTTTTTAAACACCACTTACGACTAACATAGTTGCAAGTGATGTTTTTACAGTAGCATCACCACTTTTCTACAAGTGGGTGGGGCAGGGTGTGTGTGGCGCAAACTCCCTATGCCAAATTTACTAACATTTGCTCCACATTTATGACATAAATGTTGACAGAAATTTACATCAGCTATGAACTGGTGTAGATTTCATCAGAGGTGCAGGGCCCGGGGGAAGATGAGCCTGCGCCTTGTCATGAATCTATCCTATCGTCCTCTATTGCAGGGTCAATCAACACTGGGGTATAATTCACTGGTCTTAATGTATCTGCCCCACTGTGGTATTTTGCCCCAAATTGTGGTAGGTTTTCTATGCTGAAGTGTGTGTCAAAAATGGCCACGTAACAATCCCATTGCTTTCAATGAGAAACTTTGACGTTGTGCAAACCTAATTGTTTTTTTTCCCAAGCTTGTAAAAAAAACAAAAAAAAAAATTGCAGTAAAAAACGTGGCATGCTCATTCTTGTCGCAGTTTCATTTCTCATGAAGGTGGCAAAACCATCAGTCAATAGGTGAGATGCACAGGCACAATGTTTTGTCCCACTAGGAAGAACTAACAAGTCAGGTTCTGATTAAGTGCATGTGTTAGAAACAACACAATGCTTGAACAACACAAGCAAGATGGAATTTGTTTGGGCTGTTCCTCAATGGCAGATAGCAGTTTTGCAGAGAATCTACTGCAGGATCTGTATGTGTTATGTGTGGAGTTTTCTGCATGAGATTTCACCCCATAAATAGAAGAGATGGAATCTGCAGCTAAGATGAACATGCTGCAGATCTGAAAGTCTTCCCCGTGGTAAATTTCCACTATATGAGGGTGGCATTTTCTAAACCCCATCTACAGTGCCTTGCAAAAGTATTCATACCCCTTAAACTTTTTCATATTTTGTCACCTTGCAACCACAAACTTTAATTTATTTTATTGAGATTTTAAGTGATAGACCAACACAAAGTAGCATATAATTGTCAACTGGAACGAAAATGATACATGGTTTTCAAAATTTTAATCAAATAAAAATCTGAAAAGTGTGACGTGCAAAAGTATTCAGTTCCCCTATATCAATACTTTGTAGAGCCACCTTTCGCTGCAATTACAGTTGCAAGTCTTCTGAGGTACAACTGTATGTCTCTACCACTTTGCGCATCTAGACACTGAGATTTTTGCCCATTCTTATTTGCAAAATAGCTCAAGCTCAGCCAGATTGGATGGAGATTGTCTGTGAACAGCAATTTTCATGTCTTGCTACAGATGCTCAATGAGATTTAGGTCTGGACTTTGATTGGGCGATTCTAACACATGAATATTCTTTGATCTAAACCATTCCACTGTAGCTCTGGCTGTATGTTTATTGTCATTGTCTTTCTGGAAAGTGAATCTCATTCCTAGTCTCAAGTCTTTACAGCCTCCAACAGGTTTTCTTCCAGGATTCCCTGTATTTAGCTCCATCCATCTTCCCATCAACTCTGACCAGCTTCCCTGTCCCTGCTGAAGAAAAGCTTCCCCGCAGCATGATGCTGCCACCACCATATTTCACAGTGGGGATGGTGTGTTCAGGGTGGTGAGCAGTGTTACTTTTCCGCCACACATAGTGCTTTGCATTTAGACCAAAAAGTTCAACTTTGGTCTCGTCTGACCAGAGCACCTTCTTCCACATGTTTGCTGTGTCCCCTATATGGCTTGTGGTAAACTGCAAACTGCACTTATGTCTTTCTTTCAGCAATGGTTTTCTTCTTGCCACTCTCCCATAAAGGCCAGATTTGTGGAGTGCACGACTTATAGTAGTTGTCCTGTGGACAGATAATCCCATGTGAGCTTGGATTTCTGCAGCTCCTCCAGAGTGACCATGGGCCTCTTGGCTGTTTCTGTGACCATTGCTCTCCTTGCTCGATCTGTTATAGAATAGTTGTAGAATACTTTTTCCATTTTTGGATGATGGATTGAACAGTCCTCATTGGGATACTCAAAGCTTGGGATATGTTTTTATAACCTAACCCTGCTTTAAACTTCTCCACAGCTTTATCCCTGACCTGTCTGGTGAGTTCCTTGGTCTTTATGATGCTGTTTGTTCACTAGTGTACTCTAACAAACCACTGAGGCCTTCACAGGTGTATTTATACTGAGAATAAATTACACACAGCTGGACTCTATTAACTAATTAAAAGACTTCTGAAGGCAATTGATTGCACTGGATTTTATTTAGGGGTATCAGAGTACAGGGGGCTGAATACTTTTGCACATCACATTTTTCAGATTTTTATTTGATTAAAATTTTGAAAACCATGTATCATTTTCCTTCCACTTCACAATTATCTGCTACTTTGCGTTGGTCTATCACTTAAAATCTCAATAAAATACATTTAAGTTTGTGGTTGTAAGGTGACAAAATGTGAAAAAGTTCAAGGGCTATGAATACTTTTGCAAGCCACTGTACTGTAATAAAATCCCTTATCCAGGATCTGCAACACAAGTGAGCCACAGTCAGAACTGGCATATTTACGTTGGTGTTCTTTTTACAGAAAGTCCGCAGAGTTTTCCTCTGCGGATTTTCTGCTTCAATTATAACTAAAGGGAAACTGCTAGTGTTTTTACGTAGGTATATTTGACATGCTGCAATTTCCAAAAACGCAATGGTTTTGGAAATCACAGCATTTCCGCTGCGTGTATTTTTCTGCAATGTGTGGATGGGATTCACTTACACTGTAAAATGTTATTCAAAGGTTAACCTACATATATCATTATTCTATCATCTATATTCTGCACAAAAGAGATTACAGGATCTATTTAGTGATCTATTGAGTTGAGTAAAGAAGAACTAAGGGCATTTCCTCTGCAAACACAATTTTCCTTCCTCTTCATATTCCTTTTTTGATATACAGCTCTGGGGAAAGGTACCCTGTAATGACAAAGAGGATAGATATTAAAGATAGACACATCATTCTTAACAAAATTAAGTGAATGAACAAAAGGACAATCTGAATCACATCAATATTTGGTGTGACTGCCTTTGCCTTCAAAACAGCATCAGTTCTTCAGGGAACACTTGCAAAGTTTTTGAAGGAACACTACAGGAAGGTTGTTCCAAACATTTTGGAGAAATAACCCCAGATCTTCTGTGGATTTAGACTTACAAATCCTTCTGTTTTTTCATGTAATCCCAGACAGACTGGGTGATGTTGAGATCAGAGCTCTGTGGGGATCATATTAACACTTCTAGGACTCCTCCACCAAAGGGCGGTCACACAAAATATTGAATTGATTTAGATTTCTCTTTTGTTCATTCACTTGGCATTTTGTTAATTGTGTAAATAAACTTAGTACTAATTTTTTTTACAACATTCCGACTTTGCAGCAGTTGTTTCCACACTTGCCTAAAACTTTTGCACAGTACTCTGTATATGTATATATATATATATATATATATATATACACATACATACATACATATATATATATAACTGTATATATATATACACACACACATACATGCATATAACAAAGACAAATATATAAATAACAATAATAGGTTTAAAAAACATGTGCAAAATGTATGACCAGTGCCTCAGATGATTTATATTAGTAAATTAAGAATCCGTGTTATATACACCACCCCCTCAGCCGCTTTTCGAGGCATGTTTGGCCTAAATTGTTTCATTGAGAAATAATAGTCAGAAATTGAATGATGCCTAGGCAAATGTATTAATTTTTCACTCACCAGCGAAGCGAAGGAGGAGCCACCACGCCATGCACCGAGCCTCCTCCTTTCTACTGCCAGTTCATTTGTGATCAGCCTTGGTTTTATGTTCTATAATAAAGGAAACACTTTATTAAAGAGGTTCTCTGCTTTGGACAATCACTACTTGTTAGAGGGGTCTCTTAACAATAAGTGTCCTCCTGTAGGGATCCCAGAAGTCAGCCACTGTCAGATCCCATCACATCCCTTGTCTGCTCCTGTCTGACACCGCCCACCTGACAGTATAGAGCCTAAATAGAATATTAGGAACCAAAACTAACAGCATTGATTGCTCGGGAACAGTGGGGGCTAGAGAAAAAAATCCAGATTTGCCAGAATCAGTGGAAGAATACCTATTAAATTATGCAAAGAGCTGGACTTGTTTGGGTGGTGATAGGTCCTCTTTAACAAGTAGCAGATTTTGTTGCAGAAATATAGGCAACTATTCCATTATTCCATACACCTGCATGGGAGTTTATAAAAAAAAAAAAAAAAATTATGTACATACTACAAAAACAATGCCACTTGCATGTATAGAATGCATTTCCAAAAAATGGACTCTGTGGCCAGTCCCCACCGGCCCCGTACCTTTAGCGTTGCAGGCCAGCTCCCACACGGCGAGATGGCGGGAGCCAACCTATTCCTCTAATAGCCATATGAAGGCTCCCAAGCTTGTCATTGCACTATAGCTATTGAGGCTGGTCTATGACCTGCCTAAACAGCTACAGTGGCTTGCAAAAGTATTCATAGCCCTTGAGCTTTTTCACATTTTGTCACCTTACAACCACAAACTTAAATGTATTTTATTGAGATTTTGTGATAAACCAACACAAGTTTTTGTGAAGTGGCATGAAAATAATACATGGTTTTCAAAATTTTAATCAAATAAAAATCTGAAAAATGTGATGTGCAAAAGTATTCAGCCCCCTGTACTTTGATACCCCTAAATGAGCCCTGTTCAATCCATCATCCAAAAATGGAAAAAGTATTCTACAGTCATGGCCAAAAGTTTTGAGAATGACACAAATATTATATTTTCACATGATCTGCTGCCCACTGGTTTTTATGTGTTTGTCAGATGTTTTTATCACATACAGAAATATAATTGCATTCATATTATGAGTAACAGAAGCTTATATTGACAGTTAAAATGAGTTAATGCAGCAAGTCAATATTTGCAGTGTTGACCCTTCTTCTTCAGGACCTCTGCAATTCTCCCTGGCATGCTCTCAATCAACTTCTGGACCAAATCCTGACTGATAGCAGTCCATTCTTGCAGAATCAATGCTTTAATTTTGTCTGAATTTGTTGGTTTTTGTTTGTCCACCCGTCTCTTGATGATTGACCACAAGTTCTCAATGGGATTAAGATCTGGGGAGTTTCCAGGCCATGGACCCAAAATCTCTATGTTTTGTTCCCTGAGCCATTTAGTTATCACCTTTGCTTTATGGCAAGGTGCTCCATCATGCTGGAAAAGGCATTGTTGAGCGACAAACTGCTCTTGGACGGTTGGGAGAAGTTGCTCTTGGAGGACATTCTGGTACCATTCTTTATTCATGGCTGTGTTTTTAGGCAAGACTGTGAGAGATCCGATTCCCTTGGCTGAGAAGCAACCCCACACATGAATGGTTTCAGGATGCTTTACAGTTGGCATGAGACAAGACTGGTGGTAGCGTTCACCTCTTCTTCTCCGAATAAGCTGTTTTCCAGATGTTCCAAACAATCGAAAAGGGGATTCATCAGAGAAAATGACTTTACCCCAGTCCTCAGCAGTCCACTCCCTGTACCTTTTGCAGAATATCAGTCTGTCCCTGATGTTTTTTCTGGAGAAGTGGCTTCTTTGCTGCCCTCCTTGAGACCAGGCCTTGCTCCAAGAGTCTCCGCCTCACAGTGCGTCAGATGCACTCACACCTGCCTGCTGCCATTCCTCAGCAAGCTCTGCACTGCTGGTAGCCCGATCCCGCAGCTGAAACACTTTTAAGAGACGGTCCTGCCACTTGCTGGTCTTTCTTGGGCGCCCTGGAGCCTTTTTGGCACCAATGGAACCTCTCTCCTTGAAGTTCTTGATGATGCGATAGATTGTTGACTGAGGTGCAATCTTTCTAGCTGCAATACTCTTCCCAGTTAGGCCATTTTTATGCAGTGCAATGATGACTGCACGTGTTTCTTTAGAGATAACCATGGTTAACAGAAGAGAAACAATGATGGCAAGCACCAGCCTCCTTTTAAAGTGTCCAGTGGTGTCATTCTTACTTAATCATGACAGATTGATCTCCATCCCTGTCCTCATCAACACCCACACCTGTGTTAATGGAGCAATCACTGAAACGATGTTAGGTGGTCCTTTTAAGGCAGGGCTGCAAAGATGTTGAAATGTGTTTTTGGGGAAAAAGTTCATTTTCTAGGCAAATATTGACTTTGCAAGTAATTGCTGTTAAGCTGATCACTCTTTATAACATTCTGGAGTATATGCAAATTGCCATTAGAAAAACTGAAGCAGTAGACTTTGTAAAAATTAATATTTGTATCATTCTCAAAACTTTTGGCCATGACTGTACAACTGCAAACCTACCAAAACATGGGCGTCCACTTAAACTAACAGATCAAGCAATGAGAGCACTGATCAGAGAAGCAGCCAAGAGGCTCATGGTCACTCTGGAGGAGCTGCAGAAATCCACAGCTCAGGTGGGAGAATCTGTCCACAGGACAACTATAAGTCGTGCACTCCACAAATCTGGCCTTTATGGGAGAATGGCAAGAAGAAAACCATTGTTGAAAGAAAGACATAAGAAGTGCAGTTTGCAATTTCCCACAAGCCTTATAGGGGACACAGCAAACATGTGGAAGAAGGGGCTCTGGTCAGATGAGACCAGAGTTGAACTTTTTTGCCTTGATGCAAAGCGCTATGTTTTGCAGAAAAGTAACACGGCTCATCACCCTGAACACACCATCCCCACTGTGAAACATGGTGGGGGCAGCATCATGCTGAGGGGAGTCTTTTCTTCAGCAGGGACAGGAAAGCTGGTCAGAGTTGATGGGAAGATGGATGAAGCTAAATACAGGGAATCCTGGAAGAAAATCTGTTGGAGGCTGCAAAATACTTGAGACTGGGAAGGAGATTCACCTTCCACCAAGACAATGACCCTAAACATACAGCCAGAGCTACAGTGGAATAGTTTAGATCAAAGAATATTCATGTGTTAGAATGGCCCAGTCAAAGTCCAGAACTAAATCCCATTGAGCATCTGTGGCAAGACATGAAAATTGCTGTTCACAGACACTCTCCATCCAATCTGTCTGAACTTGAGCTATTTTGCAAAGAAGGATGGGCAAAAATCTCAGTGTCTAGATGCGCAAAGTGGTAGAGACATACCCCAGAAGACTTGCAACTGTAATTGCAGCAAAAGGTGGCTCTACAGGGTATTGATATAGGGGAACTGAATACTTTTGCATGTCACACTTGTCAGATTTTTATTTGATTAAAATTTTGAAAACCATGTATGAAACTGTATCAAACATTGCCCGAGGTCCTATGTTTGGCGGTGAAATGAGTATTTGATATCCCACCCAAAGTTTAAAGAAGTTTTAGAGAATTTTTTCAGGTTAATGCTGGGTCGGTATCTAGCCCTGAGATACTGTAGAATTTTCATAAGGCTTTCATTAGGGGTACCTTTATTCGCCTTGGTCATATAGAGAAGAAAACTAGATTAGCGGAAATTGACAGACTCCTTCGCCAAATACAAATTTTAGATACGAGTAACAAGTGGTCTCCTGCTCCCGCTAACACAGCCAAACTAGTGGAGTTACGGCGTCAACTCACCAAGTGTTTATTACATAAATACGAAAGGAACCTACAATGGGTAAAAGCTACTTACTACTCTCAATCGAACAAAGGAGGAAAGATGTTGGCCTCAAAGCTTAAGCAAAAACAGGCCAAATCCAGAATACCATTTCTTTACAGTAAAGATGGCACACATAAAATTTATGATCCCAGAGGTATTGCCAAGGTCTTTAGATCCTTCTATGCGGATCTTTATAATATAGCCGATGACTCCACCGTAGTTCCCCCCACGCGATCGGATATTGACTCATTCCTTGACTCTGCACATTTGCCTCGGCTTACTGGCGCTCAGTTGGAGTCTTTAAATGCCCCTATCACCGCTTTAGAGCTTTCTACAATAATTAAATCGTTGCCTTCTCGTAAATCCCCTGGCCCAGATGGCCTTACTAACGAGTACTATAAATAGTTAAATAGTTTTCCCCTATTTTGCTTGACCCACTGCTGTCTTTTTTAACGACTGTAGCCGATTCTAGTTCTTTCCCTCGGGAAAATCAGGAAGCATTGGTAGTGACTTTACCTAAACCTGGAAAGCTCTCAACATCACCTCAGAATTTTAGGCCTATTTCTTTATTCAATTCGGATTAAAAAATTTACGCTAAGTTACTCGCAACGCGACTTGCGGACTGTCTCCCGAGTTTGATAAATTATGACCAAGTAGGGTTTGTTAAGGGACGCCAAGCCTATGAGAACACTAGAAGAGTTCTGAATTTGGTTCATCATATTCATTCAGGGGCTGTGAAGGCGGTGATGCTTGCACTGAACGCAGTGAAGGCGTTCGATCGCATTTGCTGGTCGTATGCCTTCTCGGTACTCAGGGTCATGGGGTTCTCGGGTAGGATCCTGGGTGCAATTGAGCACTCTATTCGGCACCCTCCGCCAGAGTTTTTCTGAATGGTACTGTGTCAGATCCTTTTGTAATTTCTAACGGAACTAGACAAGGTTGCCTATTGTCCCTGTTGATTTTTGTTCTTTCTAAGGAACCGTTAGCTCAGAATCTCAGATTAGATCTGGGAATCCATGGTATTACTATAAAGAATAGAACACACCTCATATCGCTCTATGCGGATGATATTATTCTTATACTAACTGACCCAGAGGTGTCTCTCCCTTGTCTTATGGACACTATTCACCGGTTCGGCCTATTGTCATATTATAAACTAAACTTTTCCAAATCACAGGCCTTACCACTTAATATTTCCTCCTCCCTGCTTCAATCCTTAAAGTCAATGTACAACTTCGACTGGAGGACCGAGGGTATCCAATACTTGGGGATACCAGTAACCTCTTCCCCGAAGTCACTTTATCAACAGAATTATTTGCCATTGATAAAGATGCTACAAGATGAATCGGACCGCATGTTAATGGCCGATGTCTCTTGGATCGGGCGTGTTGCTGCATTTAAGATCCTATTATTGCCTAAAGTTTTGTATCTGTTTCGTGCCCTCCCCCATCTCACTCCCTGTTTCATTTTTTGAAACGGTGCAGGGAATAGTCTCAAGATATATTTGGAATGGGAAGAGACCTAGAATTAATAAAAGCTTTTTGTTCAAACACAAATTGGCAGGGGGCCTGGATTCCCATTGTGCGCAACTACTATTTGGCTTCCCTTGGTGTTCAATGTGCGGGATGGCGGTCAGGTGAAGCTTCGGCTCCCTGTCTCCACATAGAGCGCTCTTTCATAGCCCCGTTGAATCTTGGGAATTCTCTGTGGTTGCCCTTTTGGGGCATCACACCGCCCAAATCGTTTTCTCCGATTATGCATACCTCCTTAGCTGCATGGACGACACTTCATGAGAAATTTACCCCTACGAAGCATTTCTCTATCTTGGACATGCCACTATCCTTTCTACCATGGGCAATAGCAGACTTAGATGTCTCGGGGTGGGAGGCGAAAGGGATCACTCAGATCTCTCAATTATATGCTGATAGTAAAACGATTATACCATTTGTAGAATTAAGTCGGAAATTTGAGATACCTCAGGGGCACTACTATATGCATCTTCGAATAGCACACTTCCTGTCCAAACACCCTTCTACACCTGTTCCACATAATAGTGTAATTTTTACATGGATGTCCAAAACATTGGAGGGTCTGAGATTCCTGTATGACTTGATGGATGATACCTCCTCTTTTACAAGGTCTACTCCATTCCGTTGTTGGGAAAGGGACTTGGGAGTGACCCTCGCACGCGCAGATTGGCAAAGAGTGATAAAGCTAATACATATTTCTTTGAAATGTAGCACTCATGTTGAAACAGCAATTAAAATCACTATGAGGTGGTATCGCACTCCCTCGGTTTTACAGCTGGCCTATCCTTCCGCCTCCAGGGTGTGTTGGAGAGACTGTGGAGAGAGGGGCACGCTGTTCCATATTTTGGATCAGTGCCCAATTATCCAAGTTTATTGGAAAGAAGTATTTGACATGCTATCGGAATTGTTCGACTTCCACCTTGGATACACTCCACAATTGGCCATATTAATGCTCGGCATTCCTCGGGCCTTGAACTCGAATAAGTTCCTTTTATGTAAGATTTTAACCATGGCCAAGTTGATGTTGGTGCAAAGATGGAAGTCGACTACCCCCCCCTTTTCTGCGCTAAAGTCTGCTATCAATAATACGTTTACCTACGAAAAAATTATAGCTCTAAGGAATCACTCATACAGTACCTTTGCCTGCATATGGGAATGATGGACTCAGTCCAGATATGTCAAATGATAAATGTCATAAATACATGGCCATGACCCTTTTCTACCCTAGTTTGTATCCCTGGTAGTATTTTATTCTTATTTTGTTCATACTCTATTATCTCAAAACTTTGTTTATTTATACGATACTTTACTTGATTTATGACTTAGCTCCACCTGTGAGAATATTTGCACTCTGTTTTGGTCTGCCTTCTGATGCCATTATCGTCAAATTTTCATGTTAGCCTCACCAGTTGTGCCCTCCGTTTTGGTGTTAATTTAATCATTTTGTTTAGTTTTATCTTTATATGCTTTGTAACTCATGTATATTGTGCAATTGTCAAGCAGTATTGGCATCCTTTAAAACTGCTACCTATGTCGACTGTGATATACGGATTGCCTATTCTTTTTTATTACTTATTTTGTTTTTGTATGTATAAAACTCAATAAAAACTATTGAAACTAAAAATATATGATTTAAAATTTTGTGTTCCTCATATATATATATATATATATATATATATATATATATATAGCAATAGAAAATAAATGTTACCTTTGTTTTATTTGAGAGTTCTTGTGCCAGTCTTTCAGTAAACCCTTGTAACAAGGAATTTCCTCCTGCTACAATGATGTTGCCATATAATTTCTATGAAATAAAATGATTATGATATTATAATGCCTGGTACCAGTCATTAGGCAAAATTACTATTACATTGGATTGATTTAAAGGGTTAAGTTCTATTCAGACAAACAAAGTGCAAAATGACTGTGAAAAGAAACATTTTACATGGCTGTTTTGCTTCCATGTGGCACCAGTTTTCACAGATCCCTCATAGATTTGAGACTATTGAGGGATCCGTGAAAATGGGCAGTCCATTAAAACAAACTGTCAAAAAATCGGTTATGTGAATAGCCTCATTCACATTATTTCACATATGGGCAGCATGGTGGCTCAGTGATTATCTGTGTTGCCTTGCAGTTCTGGAGTCCAATGTTCACACACTCCAAAGAAATACTGATAGGGAACTTAGATTCTGAGCTCTATATGGGATAGGGTTGACAATATATCTGTAAAGTTGTATGATGGTGCTAAGTTAAATTATTAATGCAGCCTTGAATGTCATTCGTGTGAACAGAGTGTATCCTTAGGGTAACTCATCAATAACATATTGGTGGGGGTCTGACACACTTGAGACCAAATTGATCAGCAGTGAGTGGTGCTTCCACTTCACAGACCAGTGATGTCACATGGCCTGTTCGTAGCTCAGTCCCATTCAAGTAAAATGGGTTGAGCTGCAATACGAAGCACAGCCATTATACAATGCATGACAATGTGATTGGTAAGCAATGAAGAGGCCACATTACTCATCTGAATGCTGCAGACTCTTCAAACAGCTGATTGGTGGGGATACCAGCTATCAGACCCCCACAGATCTGTGGCTAGGTCAAAAATATTATAATCCTGAAAAAACTGTTTAGTTACAGTGGTTAAAAAAAGTATTTAGTCAGCCACCAATTGTGCAAGTTCTCCCACTTAAAAAAATGAGAGAGGCCTGTAATTGACATCATAGGTAGACCTCAACTATGAGAGACAAAATGAGAAAACATATCTAGAAAATCACATTATCTGATTTTTTAAGAATTTATTTGCAAATTATGGTGGAAAATAAGTATTTGTCCACCTACAAACCAGCAAGATTTCTGTCTCCCACAGACCTGTAACTTCTTCTTTAAGAGGCTCCTCTGTCCTCCACTCATTACCTGTAGTAATGGCACCTGTTTGACATTGTTATCAGTATAAAAGACACCTGTCCACAACCTCAAACAGTCACACTCCAAACTTCACTATGGTGAAGACCAAAGAGCTGTGGAAGGACACCAGAAACAAAATTGTAGACGTGCACCAGGCTGGGAAGACTGAATCTGCAATAGGCAAGCAGCTTGGTGTGAAGAAATCAACTGTGGGAGCAATAATTAGAAAATGGTAGACATACAAGACCACTGATAATCTCCCTCGACCAGGGACTCTACACAAGATCCTACCCCGTGGGGTCAAAATGATCATAAGAACGGTGAGCAAAAATCCCAGAACCACACGGGGGAACCTAGTGAATGACTTGCAGAAAGCTAGGACTAACATAACAAAGGCTACCGTCAGTAACACACTACACAGCCAGGGATCCTGCAGTGCCAGACGTGTCCCCCTGCTTAAGCCAGTACATATCCGGGCCCTTCTGAAGTTTGCTAGAGAGCATTTGGATATTCCAGAAGAGTATTAGGAGAATGTCATATGGTCAGATGAAACCAAAGTAGAACTGTTTGGTAGAAACACAACTCGTCATGTTTGGAGGAGAGTGAATGCTGAGTTGCATCCAAAGAACACCATACCTACTGTGAAGCATGGGGGTGGCAACATCATGCTTTGGGGCTGTTTCTCTGCAAAGGGACCAGGACGACTGATCCGTGTACATGAAAGAATGAATGGGGCCATGTATCGTGAGATTTTGAGTGCAAACCTCCTTCCATCAGCAAGGGCATTGAAGATGAAACGTGGCTGGGTCTTTCAGCATGACAATGATCCCAAGCACACCGCCAGGGCAACGAAGGAGTGGCTTCGTAAGAAGCATTTCAAGTTCCTGGAGTGGCCTAGCCAGTCTCCAGATCTCAACCCCATTGAAAACCTTTGGAGGGAGTTGAAAGTCCGTGTTGCCCAGCGACAGCCACAAAACATCACTGCTCTAGAGGAGATCTGCATGGAGGAATGGGCCAACATACCAGCAACAAGTGTGTGCCAACCTTGTGAAGACTTACAGAAAACGTTTGACCTCTGTCATTGCCAACAAAGGATATATAACAAAGTAGTGAGATGAACTTTTGTTATTGACCAAATACGTATTTTCCACCATAATTTGCAAATAAATTCTTTGAGACAATGTGATTTTCTAGATTTGTTTTCTCATTTTATCTCTCATAGTTGAGGTCTACCTATGGTGACAATTACAGGCCGGCCTCATCTTTTTAAGTGGGAACTTGCACAATTGGTGGCTGACTAAATACTTTTTTCCCCACTGTATTTTGTTGCAATTGCTCATCATTGTCAAAGTTCCAGTTTCAGCTTGCTGTCCATGAATAAAAATATTGTCATTTGCATCCAGAGGGTAAAAACATTAACATTAGGTTACATTCACATTGCCTGTCCATAGTTCTGATCCATCAAAGGATCAGAATAGCAGAAAGTTTACTTTTTCAGTCTGTTTTTCAGTTAAAAAAAAAATAGAAAACAGATTAAAGGGACCATCCATTTTTATTTTACCATTAAAGTGAATTATGATGATAGAAACGGGAAGCCTTCCATTTGTATCCATTAAAAAAGGGGAACTTTTTTCTCCTCTGTTCTACCTTGTGGAGGTGACTCTACAGTTACCAGATATGCCTCTGTTATTCAGATTTGGAGTCCCATTTTCATATAAATCGCAGTATTATTTATATGCAAATGAGTGAAAAGTTATTTTCCCATGAATCCACAGCTGAGACAAGGGCAAGGTATGCCTCCAAAGCACTTTCCCTCATTTGCATATGACCTGAAAATGGGGCTCCAAAGCTGAATAACAGGCATATTAGGAAACTGTATAATCACCTCTACAAGGTACTGGGATTGGGTATGTAACAAATTTACTGCTGACAGACTCCCTTTAAAACCAGAACACCCCTTTAGGCTATATAGACACTGAGAAGCAGAATTGTTCTGAAATTCTACAGAGTATAGTACAATGCAAATGAACCAAGATTTACAGAACTTCATTGAAAGACTGGCAATAAAACATCTGGATAGATTTTAGGTCATGATGCAGATTTTCAAATCTACTGCACTTTCTATATGTGGCATATCTGCTGCAGATTTTAGGAAGTGTTCTGCCATGTCTAAACATAGTCTAAACATTCAGTACCTACAGGATATGCAATATTTGTCTGAAAAATGTACAGTCTTGTTAAAAAAAAAATAGCAGTCCAACATCCTTAACCTGATAAATCAGTGTTTCTGGTAGAAGTGATATTTCTACATAGCAAATAATTAATTTGCAAGTGTAGTAGAATACTAGAAAAACTGGAGCCACCAATATGGACATGCATACTGCTCAAAGTGAGTAACTGAATCATTTATTTATTGGGTCAGTTTTGGCCCTTATTTGATGTAGGAGGGTGGCAAATGTTGCAGATTCTTCTGAAATACTGGTGAAAAATGGGTCATTACAGACATTGTTCTGATGAAAAACGTACATCAATTAAAAAGTTGATTGGAGAAGGCAAAACATATAGAGAAATGCAGGAAATGATAGACTGCTCAGCTAAAATGATCTGAAATGCCTTGAAGTGGAAACCAAAACATGCAATACGCAGAAGGAAGCGAGAAACTACTGCTCAAATGTATCTAAGAACAGCCAAAATGACTAAGGCTCAGCCAGTGATCTCCTCCAGAAAGATCAAAAAAAGATCTGAAGTTACAAGTGATTATGGCTACAAGCAGAAGACCATTAAGTGAAGCCAAGATACCAGCAAAAGTCCCCCAAGTTACCCCTCAAAGTCCCGTTATTGAAAAAAAAAAAAGACGTACTAAATTGGTAAAAATTTGCCATGTAAGACATTGACTGGCCCACAGAGAGATGGCACAACATTTTTTATCTGGTGCAAAAATTATAATATGGGAATGTTCATCATACCATGGTGTTGGGCCTGTTTCGCATACGAGGGATCATGAATCAGTTTAAATCTATCAAAATACTTCAGATCATGTTGCCCTACATCAAAGAAGAAATGCCACTTAAATGGGTGTTGCAACATGGCCATTACCCAAAACACACCATTAGGTTAAGGCCCCACGTTGTGGAAACACTGCGTGTTTTTTTTTTTTTGAGCCAAAGTCAGAAGTGTATTTAACAGAAGGGGAACGTCTAACTTCTTCCTTTATATTTTCTATTCCTTTTCAAGCCACTCCTGAGTTTGTCTCAAAAAACACAGCAAAATCTGCAACAAGAAATGCTGTGTTTCCACAACGTGGGGCTTTAACCTTAAGCAAACAACATCTTGGTTACAGGCAAACAGGACTGAGTGTCCAGCCCAATTTCTTGACCTCAATCCCATAGAGAACTTAAGTAACATCAAAAAAGCAGTTTATGATGCAAAATCCAAAACTGCAGAACTGTGGAAAATAGTCCAATCTTATTGGACTGAACTACATGTTTTGAGGTGACAGAAGTTTCAGGTTATACATAAAATCTTTGAGTTTTTAAAGAAAAATGCTGGCACTATTTTTTGAACAGACTAATATTCCTTTTTCTTTACTGTTTTTTTCTGATTTGGAACTGAATGTGTAGCATTTCAAGTGCATGTACATTTATGCAAATAAATGTTATTTCATTATATAAACAATTTTGTGGGGGGGGGGAGGTTTAAGAATACCTTATGGTGATCTATGTCCAAGTCAGTAGAGATCTGAGATTACTGATGCAATACTAATGCAATACTGATGCACCCTTTTTACATCCATAGGAACCACACAAGCGTCATTGGTTTAGATTACCTAATGTTTTTAAATCCTTTAGTTTTCACTTTTATACTTACTGCGCTAATTTTACTGTCACACAACTCAACACTTTTGAGCACAACCTCGCAGACTCTAAGCGCATTATCATCCGGCAAACCCTAGAGAGAGGGAATATTGTGAATATCACATACCATCGTACCCTAAGCAGTAAAAAGGAGATAAATTTAGTGTTAATGATAACATAAGTGTTACAGATTATTAACCTCAGAAAGTAAATTGTTTGCCATGCTCCTTACATTCATCTGCCTTCATATTACACATTGCAAATGATAAGAAAATCAGTCTTAAATGACTAAAATGCTACTCATTTACCTTAATTTTTCTTTGCCCCTTGCATCCATTAGAAAGGTTGAGGTGAGTGAAGCAATTCTCATATTTCTAACTCCAGAGATTACAAAACAAAGAATCTTCTGGAATTCAGCAGTAGTAAATCTCAATACCTAACCTAAGTCATTTTGCCAATATATTTACTCTCTAATCTCTAGTAACTGATCTTAATATAGAATATGGTAACTGGTCTCTGGGAATTATAATATGGCACAAATTAGGGTGTGCGTGCAGTTTTTTTTTTTTTTTGGGCACCTGCTGCAATGTAGATAAAATCATAAAGTAATTGAGCCCCCACTAGAATGGTTTTCTATGGCAAACAGAAACAACAGATGACTTTGTGTCAATTGTAAAAAAAAAAATCCAGCTTGGCTGTATGGGTCCAACTTCCAGTATAATTGTCATTGGCGAATTTATATTTTTAAATTAATTAAAAAAAAGACCTACTCTACCTCCTCTAAGGTTCTCCTTCTAGGTCACCACTTCAGAATGGACTAGATGGGCAGATGCTAGTGAAAGACATCACAAGCTGTGCCCAACCACTCCATTCATTATCCTGTTCTCACATCTGGGTGTCAGCACTATACCACTATACCACTTCTCAATATTGCTACAGGAGATAAAAGCTAGTGAGAACATTGATATGACTACTGTCAAGATCATGTAGGTGTATATTAGCATGATCCTGTAGAAGAAAGGATGTCATGGCAAAATCTAGATCAGGGGTAGGCAACCTTCGGCACTCCAGCTGTTGTAAAACTACAACTCCCAGCATGCATACTTGCTCTGCTGTTCTTGAAACTCCATGAAAGTGAATGGAGTATGTTGGGAGTTGTAGTTTCACAGCAGCTGGAGTGCCGAAGGTTGCTGACCCCTGATACTAGATACTCTTCCCTCACATATTTAATGTCACTATTTTCAAAAACAGCGCTACATCTGTCTATAGGTTGTGTGTGGAATTGCAGCTGTGTCACATTTACTTCAACAGAGCTGACCTCCGATACCTAACACAACCCTTGAACAGGTGTGCCACTGTTCTGGATGTAAGCAGCCATGTTCTACTTCAGTACAACCTCTGTAACCTACACAACACTAAGTTTATTTCCTTGAAACATAGTATCTAAGTACCATATTCTAGGAAGACTTCATAAGTAACTACTATAATACAAATAATATTCATGCTGTTCCCTTTATCTTTATTCAAGGTCAAAGGGCATTAATGATATATTTCTGCTCAGTGTTTATTTTCTGTATTACAATAACCAAGTTGTATTGTGTAGGATACTTTTATAGAACTATTATTTTAGGCAAGACTTTGCCAAATATTAACACAAAATATCTAAAAACTGACCTTTACACTTGAAGTATTAAATAATCCCTCCACAACTCTTAGTCGCTCAATTCCAAATTTACGGTTATAACCATTAGGAAATTCATAGTGGACTGTAGGCCCCTTGGCTGCTACACTGGAGAAACAGAGGAGTTTACACTGATGAAGATAATGTAGGTATTCAAGATATGACCAGACACTACAAACAGACTTACTTCTCATTATAAGCAGTTCTTGAAACTTGTAGCACAGATTTCTTAAAGTCATGTATTATGCTCTGTAAGAAATAGGTAAACATGAGTTCATATTCCTTTCTTCTTCTTACATATTCTGTGTTAGTATTATAGATGACAATCGCACTTACATTACACGCATGGTCATGCCAAGATGGAGTGACATGAGGCAGCTCTTCCAATCTCTTCCAGTTAGCCGGCGCCCCTTCTGGTACTGATTCCTGAAATGAGGGTCATTTCATCAGAATTAATAGTCAGGCTATTGAACAACCTCTCAACAAGTTATTCTTACCTTAGAAGCAATCATGTATGTAGGTATTAGGTCCACATTCATTTCTTGCAATAACTCTCTGCACTGCTGGGTAATGAAATCTCCAGCCAGAGGTGATTTTACAATGCCTGGAAATGGCAAAACTCACACTTCAGAGTAATGTAAATCAGAAAGAATTTATTTATTACATATTTACCTAATACATAGTGTGAGTGTGTGAACCTAGAGGGCGCTGGAGAGCGACCCAAAAACAGGATTGAAAAGGACTTTGACCACACCCATCCCTGGGGGCCCAACTCCAGACAGAGAGCACACAGCAGGAGAGTCCTGCTGGTGACCTGTAGCAAGCAAGTAGACTGTGGACCAGTTGGAGATAGAAATGTGGTCTGCCCCAAGAGGATTGGATTCCAGAAGGGATTTGGTTAAGCTCAGTGTGAGCCAGACTGCTGAGGGAAACCTCAGTAAAGTATCTTGCCCTCAGACAGAGGCGTAAATACCGGGGTAGCAGCAGTAGCGGCTGCCACAGGGCCCGGGACATTAGGGGCCACCACGAACCCCACAAACACGTTATACTTTGGGGTCTTTTCAGACGCTGGCCTGACTCACGCGAAATCCGGTCCAACATTGAAGATGGCCAAAGTAGCGCACCGGAGTGCATCAGAGCCAGGGAGAGGTAAGTAGCATTGTTTTTTATGTTTGCATGCTACCCTGGGTCTCTGATCATTATACTCTGGGGTCTGAAAAGACCCCAGAGTATAATAATCGTTTATGGGTGGTCCACAATGGGGCATAATACTGTGTGCAGGGGCCACTATGGGGCATAATAATGTGTGCAGGGGCCACTATGGCGCATAATACTGTGTGCAGGGGCCACTCTAGGGCATAATACTGTGTGCAGGGGCCACTATGGAACATAATACCGTGTGCAGGGGACACTATGGGGCATAATACTGTGTGCAGGGACCACTATGCTGCATAATACTGTGTGCAGGGGCCACTATGGGGCATAATACTGTGTGCAGGGGCCACTATGGTGCATAATAGTTTGCGCAGGAATGCGGTTTGTTCGGGGGGGTTGGGGGCGGTGGTTCAGGGGGGGCCATGTCAAATGTTCACCTTGGGGCCCACCCATTCCTAGTTACGCCACTGCCCTCAGATGTTAGTCAGGGTTCAAGAAGTGAGGTATTGCCCTGTGTGTGGGCTGAATAAAACCATTTATTTGGCACCCAGCGCCACAAACACCTCTGTTAAGTCCAAGAAACTTCTTTGATGCTAAACTACCCCCAATTGTCACAATAGTTATTGCATTAACACAAAGAAAATATATTGTGATGCATATCTCTATGTGGTGTAAATTATCCCACATATAGGAGAGGCAAACTTGAATAGAGCAAAACAATTAAAGGGTATGTACTAGCTGTGATTTACAGGGGTGCCTAGGGCTCTTCTGGGGACCCACTATACAGCTACATGCAAATATTACCTGACAGTCAATTGCAAACTTCTACAATGTCATTAACATAAAAGGTTTTTTTCAGTAGTCACTTGCTGCTTATCCCTTGCCTCTAGGGTCCTGTCAGTAGCCTTCTGTCTGGATCTTGCATTGAATTACAACCCTTTTAGCATTGTGAGACAGCAATATGTTCCACACAACTGCAGACCTCAGGCTGAGGAAGATGCTGCAAGATGACAGGTGATTGCGGCCCCTTGTCTTGACTCTGCACCTAGATATCATCTCAGCCACCCAGTGTGTCTTCAGTATATAAGAAGGTATTGTCTGGGGACTCTGATGATGGACCCCAAGTTTCCTGACTATGCCAGCCCCCATAGCACAAGGTGGGGGAGATCAGGGGAAGAGGAAGGGAGCAGAGTGACTCAAGGATTAGAATGCTGGTTCCAATTACATGACCTGGGGGTTGGAACCAGGCCAGAACCCTCGGGTCCATCATCAAGAGCCTGCCAGATAAGGTAATTTAACTTAAATTCTCCAGGCAACCCCTTTACAGAATCCACCAAGTATATAATACATATACACAGTATACTGTACACATAAATCCAAAAACTTTCCAAAATGATATACAGCAGACGGAAACAGGGTCCAATTACTTAGCCTTACAAAACTTAGCCTTTAAAGAGGAACTTTCATGTCCTCATGAAAGTGCGGTTTTGTATACTGCTAAAAAGCTGACAGTGTGCTGAATTTCTAGCGGTATATAAAACCGCCCTTTCATGAGGACTAAAGTCCTCTTTAATCAGCATGGTATAAAATTACAAGTCCATAGGATAAGAGTACATGAAAAAATAAACACGATGAAACCACTTACGCGTTTCATGACGCTAGGTCCCTTAATCATAGCATGATCCACATGCTCATTTTGGAATGTGTAAATTGGGCTGATACAATACTTTTTTGTATTTACTATATACATACACATAGCCTGGTTGAAATGCTGAATGTTTACCATCTGTATGAAGTACAACGAGTGCACTGTGCCATGCCTGGGTAAGCTGGGGCCCACTTGGTTCAGGGGCCCATCAGGAATTGACCTGTTCATCTGTGCCAGTCTATGCCTTTGTATCATCTATATTTTTATAGGTTCTTTACCTTGTTGAATTACAATTCCATCAACTACAGGAGTGGCTGTAGTATATGTTGCACCACTGTCCAATATCAAAGCAGTGAGTCGGCCATTACCAAATCTAAATCCAGCAGTCAAGGTGTCATTTTACTGACAGTATATTATAGCGCTGATGGTTAATAAATGATAATGAAACTGCATAAATCATGCATCTGAAAATGGTAATAAAATATATCTGAGACTGAGAAGTGATGAGAGACTACAGGAAAAGATCCAGATAAGTAGAGAAAGAAGCATGTGTGTCTGATAAATTACAGCCTCTTATATTCACTTGTACTATTGATTTATGCAAAGTTGGTTGAGAAGTTGAGCTCTTTTAAAACATGCCTGTCACTTCACTAAAAAATTAATTAAAGGCATCTGCTTGTAGTTTTTATGTTAGGTTGTGGTAGCTTTCATAGAGGTTTTGCTGCTCATACTTTTTTCCCCTCAGAGTAGCCCTGACTTCAGTGTTTCGTCACCCACTTAAAGGGTACCAGGAAAATTCTGTTCAATCTACAGGCAGTATGATATACACCAAGTGGAGCGGATAAATCTAGAATTTTGTCTAAAAAGATTTAGAATAACTTATCATGTATTGACCATGTATCTATATATATCACCTCCACCACCTGCTGATGTCAGATTATTTTTGGATTTTATTATTTTTTTTATCATCATATTTGGATACTAGGATGCCTAATGTGTTAATGTTTATTTTTCTTATTTATTATTAGGGAAATGGGATTTATTTGAACTATGATTTTTATATATTTATTTTTTAGGGTTAGGCCCCACGTAGCGGACCGCAGCAAAAATCGCTTCGGGAAAAACCTCGGCGGCAACGCATCATGGTTTTTCCTGCAGCGCTTTTCACAGAAAGTCCACAGAGGTTTTTTCCATGGCACTTCCGACGCGGCCAAACCGAGCCGTTTATGCCACATGGAACCCTGGCCTTAAAGTTTAACATTTTTTACTTTTATTTTTAGAACCTTGGGTCTAAAATTGTATTGCAGTGTATTTTAAAATCAATTCACCTCTATTAAATACTGCCTCAGTATGTAATAGTAGCTTACTAATATCAGGCCTGGGAGCCTTCTTTAGGTTGAGGCCCCACGTTGCGGAAATGCAGCTTTTTTTGTTGCAAATCTTGCTGTGGTTTTTTGAGGCAAAACCAAGAGGGGATTGAGCAGAAGGTAGAAGTATAAGAGCAGCCTATATATTTCCAATTCCTTTTGTAGCCATTATCGGCTTTGGCAATAAAAACTGCAGCAAAATCTGCAACAAAAAAAGCTGTGATTCTGCAGCATGGGGCCTCAGCTTTAGTCTTCTGGCTGTAATGAGAACCATTTACCACCCCAAGATGATGGTTTCCCTATAGGTATAATGGAAGCAGAAAGTCCACAGAGGTTTCCTGTTTCACTTTCTGTGAAAAGCGCTGCATGAAAAAAATGCGATGCTTATCCACCACGTTTTTTCCAGCAACGCTTTTTTGCTGCGGCACACTACGTGGGGCCTTAGCCTTAGGGTAGATGTCAAGAAGGGGTTTAAGTGAATTGAGTTGAGCTAAAATACTAGACCTAACACCTGCACAGGTTTTGCACTGACTTGCACTGAGCAAAGCAGCGATTTTTTTAATCATGTTCAACCTGCTAATACCGCTCACTCTAATGCCCTTTAAGTAGAAGGGAAAACCCAAGTAAACAAGTCTACTTTTTATATTCCTGGAATCAATCAAGAAAAATACATTTAAAAAACTTACACGCAATTTTGTAATTACAGTTCATTAGTAAACATCCTGCACATGGTAATAGTGTAGGACATATAAATTATTCAGAATTCAGTACTTAACAAGGATACGTGCTAAGAACTGCAGATTTGCAGAGGAAGAGTGAAGGAATATTGTAATGCTCAAACATCAGTTCTGCCAGTCGCTCCCTTTTCTCTGTTGTATTCCACTGAAACAAAAATTGTAGATTTTGACGCAGAGTAAAATAGATATTTAGACTCTTAGAAAAGACAAATATCTCACTGTCACAGTAGACCAACACCCACACATTTACCATATGTACTAGGAAAGCTCTCAGTTCATACACTAAAAGGACCCTTAAAAAGTTATGAGGGTCAGAATATAAACTATAAGCTATATAAACTCGGCCTTGCTGTAATTGTACTGATCTGAGTATAAATGTATTTTTTTTTCCCAGCTCCCCAGTACACCATATCTAATATTAAAGTTATAGCTGCTATAAGGTGGGGAGGAAAAAACATCAGGAAAGGAATAAAGATAATCTTGACCTATAATGTGTGAATAGCAGAAGATGGAATAATTATCTCTGAACTCATTTTCACTCCCCCAGAGTAAAGCCAGCCATAAATAGAATATTTTTATCACCCAAAATTGATTGTACCTTCAATCTGCCAAAAATAGTTTGGCTATATTTTTATGGTTTGGGGAAGGAGGGGTGCCTCATCCACCCAATTGGGCAACTTAGTTGCTCATGTTGATTGTTGGGTCTTTGGTACCAATGAACCCATCATGTTTACATCATAGCATCCAAAATCTAATGTGTATGGGCAGCATAAGCAAGCAGCCAATCTATGCTTTGCATTGTAATTTACTCCTCTGACTCTTACAGTCAGAGAAATAGTACAGCGGACTCATAAACTCGCTTTTTTAGCACACAGAACACAGAATGTTGTACTGCAGGAGAATGAAAGGGAGTTCTTTTCCTAAAAAGCCAGCTTTAATTTAGACCTCTGAACATCTAAGAAAAGGTCAAAGGAAACTTATGACCTCATTTATTACTCAATGACTTTAGTGCAGTTGTGAGTGGATAGGGATTACTTACTGCAGGTTCAGACATCAGTACTGGATGTAAGCTAGGTTTGGACTTCAGCCTTTTATATGTATGGTCTATAATGGCATGGAAACTATCCCAGTTCTCAACTAAAGAAAACAAGTACAAAGTGAAATATTAGGATACAATAAACATATAATAAAATCACCCAGGGTACAAGGTATTCTGCCTACAGTGTATTGTATACTGCATGTGATATCAAAAAATAATTGATAGAGTGTTATATACACTGTTATCTTTTGCTCAGCAGATAAGGAAAGTAGTAATGTTTGTCGGCGGATGCATAAACCAGTCATAAATATTTCTGTGTATTATAGACATCATGTAATCGGTTAGGTAATGTAACCCTGTAATGTCTGCTATATATGGTAAAAACTGCAACCTTCATCAGGCTGGAGCCTACTTTATGCCTTAAATGGACTCAGCTGGGATGGTTATTTACCAGCCTACATGTAAAGAGTAACTGATATGCACATGTAGTCACTACTTGTTTTTATCTTAATGGATTAATTATCGACCGGATGTCCCCCGATGTCACACATGAAATCCACATTTTTACCTTAAAGGGAATCTGTCAGGGCAATTTGGGACACTAAATTACTGAATTTCCCCACTGTTACTGAATTTCCCCACTGTGACTGAATTTCCCCACTGTTACTGAATTTCCCCACTGTGGGACTATTAAAGGACTATTATTATTATTATTATTATTATTACTAAACCACCCACACGTCTGGGGTTTAGCGTCCTAAATCACCCTGTTATAACGCAATCCATGGCTGCATTAAAAATAAAAAAGAGGGGGGCGGAGCCTAGCCGTGGATAGCGATGGCCGTGTAGTCTGAGAGCTCCCGGCCTGAGTCTTGTTTAGCGACCTTTATAGCGACAAGCCCGTGGCCTTCGGGCATAGCTTTCAATAGTGACGGTATCTTACCTGCGGAGATGCCCAGAAAAAGGAAGTCGGCGGTGAATCCGCAAAAGATATCCGACTTTTACCTCCCGCATGGGGGAGGGGAAAGTCAAAATGGAGTCGGCCCGCGCTCAAGTGCGGAGTCCAGAGTCTCAACTCCCTCTCGCGACCCTCCGGAGGAGATCGTCGCGCTCTCCGCGCACAGGAGAGCGCTCTCGGCCCCCTCCTTGCCGCAGCTGCTGGACAGTGCGGGCACGGAGTCACCTGGGCCTTCTCCCCGGCAGGCCGGGGCCTATACTAATAATGGGCCTCTGCAACATGGCGCCTCCACACTCACGCACATCGCTGACCTGGAGGGGACTCAGTCACCTACCGCTAGCCCGGTTAAGCAAAGACCCAGGCTCCAGAATAGCGATTCCCAGGATGAAGAGGTGAGTGTCAGTGCACAGCATACTCCTCCATCCATCCATTTTTTTTGCAGATATACCAGAGACGGAGAATCCACTAACTGAGGCCTCCATGAAAAATATGCTTATGGCCTTCTGTAAATCATTAAAGACGGACATGTCTCTCATGGTAAAACCGCTAGAAAAAGATCTTCAGGAATTAAAAAGCCGTACTGTCCATGTTGAAAGTAAAATGGCGGAATTTGCGACTTCACATAATGCGCTTATAGATGCTCACCAGGAGGTGGAGACAGATGTGTCGTTTTTAAAAGCTAAAATAGCTGACTTAGAAGATCGTTCAAGACGAAACAATCTAAAATTTAGAGGGATTCCGGAGTCCGTATCTACGAATAATTTAACGACATTTCTCCAGGACCTGATCCGATCGCTGATACCGAACCTCACGCCGATAGATCTAACCATTGATAGAGCTCACAGGGTTCCCAGACCATCCCATTTAGATGAAGCTATACCTAGAGATGTTTTAGCTAAAATTCATTTCTATCGCACTAAGGAACTGGTTTAGATGACATCCCGAAAAGTAGACCGCCTACCTGAACCATATCACAAGATATCCATTTATTCGGATTTATCGGCCGTAACCTTACAAAAAAGGCGACAATTCCTCCCTATTACCACGGCCTTACGCCAGCATCACATCTTATATAAATGGGGATTTCCGGTCCGAGTGATCATTTCCCGGGATAATATGGTGCATGTTATCAAAAGTCTGGAGGAAGGAAAAAGCCTGCTCAAAAGATGGAACATTCCGATTGCCGAGATACCACCCAAACAATCACCCGGTCCCGTGTCGGAAGGTTGGCATCAGGTGAAGGCCCGAGGACATCCACGCAAAGGGCTATAAAGCTAAAGACTCACTTTCTGTGGGATTTCGCATGTCCACTGTTGTTGAACTTATCCCCCCAAGATTAAGACAGCCGCTGGTCCGCTGTACCACGTTCTTTTTTTTCTGTTATGTGACTCTACTACAAGGGTTTACTCATTGGTTATGTAATTTGCATGGTTTGTTTTATTTTTGGTTTTGGCACATTGGGCGAAGTGAATACAGAAGGTGGAGATGGCCTCATCTCACAATGACAGTGACACCTGCTGGTATAAGTAGTTGCTGTAAGATTCTTAAAGCATTTCTAACTATATATCATGGTGCTTAAAATTGTGTCCATGAATGTCAGGGGTTTGAACTCCCCTCAAAAACGAGCCAATTTAAGGCGTGAGGTCCGAGCTCATAACTGTGACATTTTTGCTCTACAAGAGACGCACCTTTTGGAGGCGGATGCCTTTCGCATTAATAACCCTGCCTATCCACATGTGTTTCATGCTCACTACTCCTCAAAGCGCAGAGGGACCCTAATTGGGATTAGAGATTCAGTAGCGTTTCAATTGTTGTCTCACTACGCTGACCCGGGAGGACGATTTGTAATATTGGTCTGTGTTATTAATAACGTCACTTATACGCTGGTATCAGTCTATGCTCCAAACAAGAAACAGGTAGCATTTCTAGGGAGACTTGTGAGAGCGGTAGAAAAACAGAAGCAAGGGTGTCTAATATTAATGGGTGACTTTAATATGGCCCCGGACCCGTTAGTAGATACTACTTCTGGTATATTGACGCATCACCCCTCTTTCTCGCAGGCTTTATGGCGCCATGAACTATTTGACGTCTGGCGTATCTTACATAACACCGAAAAAGACTATACGTATCATTTTATCGTCCATAATAGCTACTCACGAATAGATTTGTTCCTAATCAAGCAATCTAGCATTCCCCTCGTTAAGCAGTCTGAGATATCTCAAATAACCTGGTCAGACCATGCAGCGATAACCATGTCTATAGCGGAAAAATATGAATCCACTAGAGCATATGTATGGAGGTGTAATGAATTTGTAATGTCACAGCCAAAGCTAAAAGCTACATTAGAGAATGATCTGAGGGAATTCTTTCAGATTAATGCCCCCTCTGCTCCTAGCCCTGAAATATTATGGAACTCTCACAAGGCCTTTATAAGAGGTACGTTTATTCGCCTTGGGCATATAGAAAAGAAAAATAGAATGGCAGAAATGGATCGACTGCTCCGTCAAATAAGAACTATCGATGCTAGCAACAAACAGTCTCCTTCTCCTTTAAATGCAACGAAATTGATGGCACTGCGACAGCAGCTGACCGCTTGTCTATTGCACAAATATGAGAAGAACCTAAAAAGGGTTAGAGCTACGTATTATTCTCAATCTAATAAAGCGGGCAAACTCTTAGCATCTAGACTTAAACAAAAGCATGCCAAATCCAGGATCCCATTTATGCATAGTAAAGATGGTACTCATAAAATTTACGACCCAAACGGTATCGCCAACGCCTTTAAGGTTTTTTATGGAGGACTCTATAATTTAGCAGGGGACTCTTCCATGGTCCTTCCAACCAATTACAATATTAGGGATGCTCAGCTGCCTGCACTCACTGAGTCACAGCTGGACTCCCTAAATGCACCTATTACGTCCGTAGAGCTGTTAGCCATAATTAAATCATTGCCGTCCCACAAGTCTCCGGGCCCTGACGGCCTTACTAATGAATACTACAAATATTTCACTTCAGTCCTGATGAGCCCACTACTGTCGTTTTTGGACGGCGGTGGTGGACTCTGGTAACATCCCAAAAGAAAACCAAGAAGCCTTGGTAGTTACACTGCCAAAGCCTGGCAAACCCGCTGACAATCCCCAAAACTATTGAACACAGATTTAAAAATTTATGCTAAACTAATTGCAAGTAGATTGGCAGTTTGCCTTCCAAGCTTGATAAGACATGACCAGGTGGGGTTTGTTAAGGGAAGACAATCATACGATAACACTAGACGTATTTTAAACATAATACATCATGTTGAATCTAGGAGGGTTGAGACAGTGGTCCTTGCATTAGACGCAGAAAAGGCGTTCGATCGCATTTGCTGGTCGTATGTCTTCCTGGTACTCAGACACATGGGGTTTTCTGGAGCCATTTTAAGAGCAATTGAGGCGCTGTATTCGGCACCTTCTGCAAGGGTGTTCACTAATGGAGTAGTATCAGATCCTTTCCTAATAACAAATGGGACCACACAGGGGTGCCCCCTGTCACCCCTAATATTTGTTCTTTCTATAGAACCCTTAGCCCAGGTAATTAGACTAGATCCGGGAGTAAGAGGCATTGACATAGGAGATAAATCTCATATTATCTCGCTATATGCAGATGATATTATTCTCACTTTGTCCAAACCGCACACATCTATTTCCTGCCTTATGGAAATTATTAATAAATTTGGGCAATTATCGTATTACAAATTAAACATGGCTAAATCGCAGGCATTGCCTTTAAATGTTCCCCCACCCTTGCTTCCAGCACCTAAAATCGACTTATGATTTTGATTGGAAGGAGGACAGCGTCCAGTATTTGGGAGTGCAGGTGACGGCATCCTTGGGGACTCTTTACAAAAGTAACTATACACCAATGTTAAAGACATTGCAAGAGGAGACTATCCAAAACAGATGTTTCCTGGATAGGACGGGTAGCGGCTTTTAAGATGTTGCTATTGCCGAGACTCTTATACCTGTTCCGCACACTCCCGATACCCATCCCTAATTCCTTTTTTGAAACAGCACAAAGGGTGATTTCAAAGTACATATGGAATGGAAGGAGACCTAGAATCAATAAAAGCTTTCTATTTAAGCAACGGGAGGTAGGGGGGCTGGGGGGTACCAATAGTGAGGAACTATTATATAGCTTCATTGGTCGCTCAGTGCGCGAGGTGGAAGCCAACAGATACCTCGGTCCCATGGTTGCCATAGAGCAGGCGTTTATATCTCCCTTAAAACTGGAGGATGCGCTATGGTTGCCCTTTTGGGGTGTCCCTGCTCCGAGGTCCTTCTCCCCGATTATGTGTGCCTCGATAACGGCATGGAAGCTACTTCATGAGAAAGCAAATTCAATGAAGCATTTTTATATTGAAGAGATGCCTTTGTCATTGATGGCCTGGGTGGTTGAAGACGTGGGGGTCTCGGGCTGGGAATTGAGGGGGATCACACAGATTTCTCAACTATACTCTGATGCTAAAAAACCTATATCATTTGTAGATCTAAGACAACAATACGTAATTCCTATAGGCGATTTCCTTAAATACTTTCAAATATGGCACTTCATATCTAAAAATCCTGTGACGACCCTACCACACAGTAGCTCACTCTTCACCTGGCTATCGACTAATATAAAAGGACTGCGCTTTCTATATGACAAAATGGATGGAGTGTCGACTTTTACTAAGTCTACCCCGTTCCGCTGCTGGGAGAGGGACCTGGGGATGGTTATTAATCCAGAAGAATGGCAGCAAGCGATTAGATTGATCCATTTGTCTTTAAAATGTAGCACTCACGTGGAGACAGCTACAAAAATCATTTTACGGTGGTACAGGACCCCGTCCACTTTACAGTTGGCGTATCCCTCGGTGTCTGGGAATTGTTGGAGGGGTTATGGAGGCAGAGGAACCCTCCTTCATATTCTGGGGACTTGCCCTGTAATTCGTGGGTACTGGGATAGTGTCTTTGACATGCTTTCAGAACTGTTTGGCCTCCAGCTCCCCCATACGGTACATATGGCTATTCTGCTAATTGGAATCCCTGAAGAGTGGAATAAATATAAGCAACTCATTTGTAAAATTTTAACTTTAGCTAAATTGATGTTAGTACAGAGATGGAGGTCAGCGGCCTCTCCATCCATGTCAGCTCTGATACTAGCCATTAATAACACATATTCCTATGAGAGGATAATCGCAATGGGAAACAATTC
>CAMRHE010001182.1:137500-185003 GCA_947044405.1 Leptodactylus fallax | reverse complement strand
ATGAGATATGGCAGGACATGGAGGTATACAGGTTCTGTATGGTATCCTGCAGTACATTTACCACACATGTTACAGCTGGGCCTGTAGTCTGGATACAAGATGAGATACGGCAGGACATGGAGGTATACAGGTTCTGTATGGTATCCTGCAGTACATTTACCACAGATGTTACAGCCGGGCCTGTAGTCTGGATACAAGATGAGATACGGCAGGACATGGAGGTATACAGGTTCTGTATGGTATCCTGCAGTACATTTACCACAGATGTTACAGCTGGGCCTGTAGCCTGGATACAAGATGAGATACGGCAGGACATGGAGGTATACAGGTTCTGTATGGTATCCTGCGGTACATTTACCACAGATGTTACAGCAGGTCCTGTAGTCTGGATACAAGATGAGATACGGCAGGACATGGAGGTATACAGGCTCTGTATGGTATCCTGCAGTACATTTACCACAGATGTTACAGCTAGGCCTGTAGTCTGGATACAAGATGAGATACGGCAGGACATGGAGGTATACAGGTTCTGTATGGTATCCTGCAGTACATTTACCACAGATGTTACAGCTGGGCCTGTAGTCTGGATACAAGATGAGATACGGCAGGACATGGAGGTATACAGGCTCTGTATGGTATCCTGCAGTACATTTACCACAGATGTTACAGCTGGGCCTGTAGTCTGGATACAAGATGAGATACGGCAGGACATGGAGGTATACAGGCTCTGTATGGTATCCTGCAGTACATTTACCACAGATGTTACAGCTGGGCCTGTAGTCCGGATACAAGATGAGATACGGCAGGACATGGAGGTATACAGGCTCTGTATGGTATCCTGCAGTACATTTACCACAGATGTTACAGCTGGGCCTGTAGTCTGGATACAAGATGAGATACGGCAGGACATGGAGGTATACAGGTTCTGTATGGTATCCTGCAGTACATTTACCACAGATGTTACAGCTGGGCCTGTAGCCTGGATACAAGATGAGATACGGCAGGACATGGAGGTATACAGGCTCTGTATGGTATCCTGCAGTACATTTACCACAGATGTTACAGCTGGGCCTGCAGATCCTGCACACTTGAAGGTTGGTGAATCTGCGTCCAAGCTGGTCCTATAAATGGTGGATTGGTGATATATCTGGTGACCAGGCAGGATCAGGAAGTGTTGTAATCTGGTGGAGGCTTTTCTGGGGGTCCCTGGTGTGCGGGGTGAGCATTATCCTGCTGGTACCAGTTGTCCACCCTGCCATGAAAGACAACAAATGAGGCAGTGTCAGGATGTCCTGTATATATCCTGTACAAACCTTGGATCCATCACTATCGATGATTTAGTTCAGTCTGTACAGTCCAAGTTTCTCGATCACATCATCACTGTAAATGATGGTGACGGTGCCTGGCTGTCAATGACAGGACAAGTAATGGGCATCATGACACCAAATTTCATTCTAATGATCTGCCTGGGCCGTGCTGTTCACCACGTGTGTGCCGTCACCACTGCCCCAACACCTACTAACAGCCGGGTCAGAACAGTCTAGATGTGGCAATTCATGGAAACAACCATCTTGCTTCTCCCATTCTAATGATGAGCCCCTCTGTTAGTCAACTGGGCAAAATGTCTTCAAGTGTGTCGTAGAGACATGTCTAGCAGTCAGTGATCTCTTACTCAGAGGTACACTACCCAAAAGTACACTTTTTAGAGCGCAGCGGGGGAGCACTTTTACGCTCTCTTGTGGTTAGACCTAGTGTCTAATTTCTGTTAAGTGACATAACTGCGCTATACACTGTCCAGAAGAAATATTATTCCTGCCCTGTTACACCCAGTCTGGTGTGTTATCCTCATATTGACTCCTCTAAGCTCTATCTGACCCCCTGTGTAATAGGTCGGTAGATAAATAACCCATCGCCCTCCTCACAAGACCCACTCTTATTATTTTAGGATGCCACTCGGCCAAAATGGTTTATGTCTTTTTCCTAAATGGATTCTCCTTATTGTTCTAAGATCGGAAATAAATTTCTTCATATTTTCCTTTCTTTACATAAGATAAGACATCTTGCAGGAGATTCTGGCCGTACTTCATAGCCGGGATCACTGCAATCTTTTTAGCCAATTATTGGAGGATTTGGGATTTTACTGTCTCATTCCTTCTGAACTCCACTTCTCATGTTTTTGTGATTTTTTTTTCCTATCCTGATGTTTTATTATAAGGCCAGTATTTTATACAATATACATTATATTATACAATACAATATATATTATTCAGACAATTTATTCAGTTTTTACTTTTTTATTTTGAAATTTTGTAGTTTTTTTTTTTTTTTTTTCACAACAGAAGATGCAAATTACTTCTCAGTCAGTCTTTCTTTATTAGATACAAGATATCTTGCAGAATATCCCTCCGGTATTACTAAGTGTCACAGACTACGCTGTTACCCAGATGCCATTTGATCCTGATGGCCTATACAAATCTGCTTTTGCTTCTGTTTTATTCCTGTGTGCTTGTCTCCTTCCTCAGCCACATCCAGCCACTAACAATCCTTCTATGGTTCTGAGCTCTGATGTTCGATTCTGTCTGTTCTAGGTCAAGACTGTTCTAAGGTGTTCCTGGTATTTATAGTAATACTGACTATGTTCCCACCTTGTTCATTGGTCATTGAACTGCTCTTCTGGTTACAACCATTGGCCTGATTCTGACTTTGTTCCTGTAATCTTGTGGCAGAGTTCCTGTCCTGTGCTGTGGCCATGTTTCCGTGCTGTGCTCCGGGGACCATGTTTCTGTTTTGTAACCACGCGACTGTGCTGTGATCATGTTTCTGTGCTGTGATCATGTTTCTGTGCTGTGATCATGTTTCTGTGCTGTGACATGTTTCTGTGCTGTGCCCATGTTCCTACTGTGAGCAGTGACCATATTTCTATTCCAGGACATTACACTGATATCTTATGGTTCCAGCTCCTACTTTGTTCCTGGTGTCCATGCTTATATTCTGTTCATGGTGTCCAAGTCCTAATTTACATACCACATTTGCCCCGTCATTCCTGCTCTTTATGCTACCAAATGGTGACTATCCCAAGGACTGAGATCTGAGAGTTCCCTGCACACAAGTCCTGATCTGTGCGCAGAGATTAAAAGCTAAAAACCTGGTGTCCCCTAATAGAGACCAAGATCATTCATCCCAAACACCAGCAATGTATAGGGATCACTGCACACATTGTTTTTTTCAGCAATCGTGCTTTTATTTTATGGTTTTTCCAAGACATAATTCGTAAAAAAGGTAGATGAAGACTGATAAACCAAAGAGAAGAGGGGAAGAAAGAGGAGAGGGAGAAAAGAGGAGAGGGAGAAAAGAGGAGAGGGAGAAAAGAGGAGAGGGAGAAAAGAGGAGAGGGAGAAAAGAGGAGAGGGAGAAAAGAGGAGAGGGAGAAAAGAGGAGAGGGAGAAAAGAGGAGAGGGAGAAAGAGGAGAGGGAGAAAGAGGAGAGGGAGAAAGAGGAGTGTGAGAGAGAGGAGAGGGAGAGGATATAAAAGCAGAAAGTGGCAGAGATAGGGGAAAAATATCCAAAGACTGCAAATGAGAGTAATATTGGAATATGAGTGTGGAGGAGATATGTGGGATGTAGGTAGCGAAATGTAGTCTATGAAGAGTAAAATTATAAGAGATGTAGGGAATGATGTATGGGAACATAAGAAGGTAGATCTGAAATGAGAGTAAGACTAAAATAGAAAAATATTGTGCGAGAAAAAGGAACAGAAAAGGGGAAATAAAGGGCCGGCGTCGCGAAAATAACCGCAGTATAAATTATAGTCTTTATAAACTACATTACTTTCTTCCCATTGTGTATATATTGCATTATATTCATTTGATTGTGTATATACTTGTATATTGTAATCTATTCTTCCCATCTGTATACCGTAACTTACTGCTATACAGTAGTCGCTTATTTTAGCGAAGCCGGCCCTTTATTTCCCCTTTTCTGTTCCTTTTTTTTTTATAATATTCTTCTATTTTAGTCTTACTCTCATTTCAGATCTTTCTTCTTAGCTAAAACACTTTTCCTCTAATCAATATCTCAATTGGAGTCCCATAGACAACACGCAAAAATACCCAAGACACATATAGGAACAACCCAAAAACAAAGTTTTTATATATATATATATATATATATATATATATATATATATATATATATATCATGTAAAATACAAATACAGAGAATAAATATCACATATAATGACGTTAATAAATACGAGGATACAAACAACTGCGCTGAAAAACAGCGCACGACACCTACACCAAATATAGTGTAGTATAATGCCTAATAGAAGACAAAAAGAGCCTCCGAAATAATGTATATCATTAGCAATCACAATATGTAAAATACATCCTGATTAACATATAAACAATATATATGAGAACTCAAATATGTCAAATATACAGTGTGGAGAAAAAGTATTTAGTCAGCCACCAATTGTGCAAGTTCTCCCACTTATAAAGATGAGGCCGGCCTGTAATTGTCATCATAGGTAGACCTCAACTATGAGAGACAAAATGAGAAAACTAATCCAGAAAATCACATTGTCTGATTTTTTAAGAATTTATTTGCAAATTATGGTGGAAAATAAGTATTTGGTCAATAACAAAAGTTCATCTCAATCCTTTGTTCTATCTCCTTTGTTGGCAATGACAGAGGTGAAACGTTTCCTGTAAGTCTTCACAAGGTTGGCACACACTGTTGCTGGTATGTTGGCCCATTCCTCCATGCAGATCTCCTCTAGAGCAGGGATGTTTTGGGGCTGTCGCTGGACAACACGGACTTTCTACTCCCTCCAAAGGTTTTCTATGGGGTTGAGATCTGGAGACTGGCTAGGCCACTCCAGGACCTTGTAATGCTTCTTACGAAGCCGCTCCTTCGTTGTCCTGGCGGTGTGCTTGGGATCATTGTCATGCTGAAAGACCCAGCCACGTTTCATCTTCAATGCCCTTGCTGATGGAAGGAGGTTTGCACTCAGAATCTCACCATACATGGCCCCATTCATTCTTTCATGTACACGGATCAGTCGTCCTGGTCCCTTTGCAGAGAAACAGCCCCATACATGATGTTGCCCCCCCATGCTTCACAGTAGGTATGGTGTTCTCTGGATACAACTCAGCATTCACTCTCCTCCAAACACCACGAGTTGTGTTTCTACCAAACAGTTCTACTTTGGTTTCATCTGACCATATGACATTCTCCCAATACTCTTCTGGAACATCCAAATGCTCTCTAGCAAACTTCAGACGGGCCCGGATATGTACTGGCTTAAGCAGGGGGACACGTCTGGCACTGCAGGGTCTGAGTCCCTGGCGGCGTAGTGTGTTACTGACGGTAGCCTTTGTTACGTTAGTCCCAGCTTTCTGCAGGTCACTCACTAGGTCCCCCGTGGGGTTCTGGGATTTTTGCTCACCGTTCTTGTGATCATTTTGACCCTACGGGGTGAGATCTTGCGTGGAGCCCCTGATGGAGGGAGATTATCAGTGGTCTTGTATGTCTTCCATTTTCTAATTATTGCTCCCACAGGTGATTTCTTCACACCAAGCTGCTTGCCTATTGCAGATTCAGTCTTCCCAGCCTGGTGCAGGGCTACCATTTTGTTTCTGGTCCTTCCACAGCTCTTTGGTCTTCACCATAGTGGAGTTTGGAGTGTGACTGTTTGAGGTTGTGGACAGGAGTCTTTTATACTGATAACAATGTCACACAGGAGCCATTACTACAGGTAATGAGTGGAGGACAGAGGAGCCTCTTAAAGGAGAAGTTACAGGTCTGTGAGAGACAGAAATCTTGCTTGTTTGTAGGTGACCAAATACTTATTTTCCACCATAATTTGCAAATAAATTCTTTAAAAAATCAGACAATGTGATTTTCTGGATTAGTTTTCTCATTTTGTCTCTCATAGTTGAGGTCTACCTATGATGACAATTACAGGCCGGCCTCATCTTTATAAGTGGGAGAACTTGTACAATTGGTGGCTGACTAAATACTTTTTTTTCCCCACTGTAGACCTAACCACAATATAATATAAGGATATATATATATATATATATATATATATATATATATATATAACTGGCAAAAAGACCTATAAATCAGCTCAATGTCAATGTAAACACTCCAGGATATTCCAGGCATACATACCTACTGCCATTATGAAAATATCAAGAGGGCTCAAATGAGCCTCTCCTTTTTGTCCCTCTCCTCTTTCTCCCCCTCTTTCTCCCTCTCCCTCTCTCCCAATCCTTTTTGTCCCTCTCCTCTTTCTCCCCTTCTCTTTCTCTTTCTGCCTTTCTCCCACTCCTCTTTCTCCATCTCCTCTTTCTCCATCTCCTCTTTCTCCATCTCCTTTTCTCCTCCCCCGCCCCCCCCTCCTTCTCCATCTCCCTCTTTCTCCCACTCCTCTTCTCGATCACCTTTCTCTCTCTTTTTCCCCCCCCCCCTTCCCCGTCACCAGACGGTATCTGTGAATAAACAGATACTAAGTACAAGGAGTGCAGGGTAACTTCTAGATGGAGAGGACAGGAACTGAGGAACAGAGGAGGAAGGATAAAAGGTATGATCAGGTCACGTGATAAGCCTGACCATACAGATGTGATTTTAGGGCATAACTTCTCTCTTTTCCACAAGGTCTTGCATATTTAGCCTCGCTTCTATGGGAATTTGGCCTGTTCATTCCACTGTGGAAGGCTTCGGCACTTCGAGAGCCGGTAGCCATGTGGTCTTTGACCACGTGTCCTCCGATGATGTGGTCTATACACCAACCGCATCTCTCTACTCGGGGCACAAAAGGAAGTCATGCAACCGTGTGTCATGTGACGTCCGATGATGCAGTCTGGCAGTGGACCACATCACTATTCACACCGACACCTAGAGCACATGTGTGGTGCGTCACTCACGTCACCAATACACAGGTGTCTCCACTTGGGAGACATCTCCTCCTATAAAGGAGAATTTCTCACTCCACCCTATACCACCTATAACGCCTGAACACAGCCATATTGCATTATTACAGGTCAGCTGTACCTTGTTGGACAGTTTGGCTACATTGCCTTTCTCTCCTGCCTTGTATCATCCTTTTTCATCACATTTCTTTACATTGTAACCATATAACATGGCCTTGTGATGTAAGAAACTACGACGTGCACTGTTTTCTGAAGACAACCAAAGGAGTGTGCAGTGATCTCTGGTGAAACAGGTTGGAGAACCCTTCACCTGGCACCATCATCACTACTATGGAGTGTGCGGGACCAGCGATATACAACCCCAAACAGCAGCAGTCGCATATTCTACACAGTAAAGTCTTCTCTCCTGCACAGCCTGCCCCGCCTGTCCTGGAGCTCCCGTGCTGGGAGAAAACAATAGAAAACTGTAGTCGTAGTCAGAAAGTATTCTCTCTCATGTCAGTTTCTGGATTAGTCCCATATACAGTTATTAAACTCATCTATATGGTCAATGAGAAACTAGAACTGATTTATTTAGACCTCGGTTATTAGTATTTAATCTGCTTTGCATTTTCTTATTTTTGTATTTCTATATTTTTTTTTATATTATTTTATATTCTATTATATTTCTTACATTTGATAGCAATTATGAAACTTAACCACAAAATGGTTTCCTCATTTAGGCTGAGGGTGCAATTACCTACAATATGTTCCAGGTTATAATTATGAGATTATGATATAATTACTTTACTACTTTTATGCACCGAGGGTTAATTAGTAAATTATAACATAAGGCCTGTGTCAGCGCTCCAAGAACAAATCAGCAGATGTGCGAAGCGTCCTATAAATAACACTATATCAGCTATATGTTCATTTGTAGGAATTCTCTAGAGCTCTCGTGTCTTATCCAATCATGGATCGTTGTGGTTCCACCTTTGTGACCCTTCTGATCACTGTAGAAGACGTGTCACATCGACTGGACCCATAAACCTGACCCGCACTGATTAGATATAGAAGGATTGTCCTAAATACAAAGTACAGAACCGGATTAATCCTAAATCAGTTCCATGTCTGAGGAATGATATAAATAATACAACAGAACACATCACATTAAAAGATTTATATCATATATTTGTTTATTTTACTTCTTGTTACATAAAATGAGACAATGTGTCCTGCAGCGAGAAACAGAGAAAACACCAGAAGGATCCCGAATGTAAGTTATTGATATAAAACTCCGAAAATGAAGATAAAAATTGGCTATTGTGTAATATAAATATAATATAAAATGCAACAACATAATAAATTTACCACATTTTGTAGAATATCTTCACAATGTACAGGAACACAAGGGTTAAACTACAAATGTACACAGCAGAATAAAAGTGTAAGAACTGTTAAAACATTAAAGGCATAAAGTGACTAATAACAATAATATCTAAGGGTCTAGAAACATTGCACGATACCAATATGTTATAAAATAGAAATCCAAAAGTGCTTAACTATAGTCCCTATAGCTATAACTACTATAATACTACTCCTATGTACAAGAATATAACTACTATAATACTACTCCTATGTACAAGAATATAACTACTATAATACTACTCCTATGTACAAGAATATAACTACTATAATACTGCTCCTATGTACAAGAATATACTACTATAATACTGCTCCTATGTACAAGAATATAACTACTATAATACTGCTCCTATGTACAAGAATATAACTACTATAATACTGCTCCTATGTACAAGAATATAACTACTATAATACTGCTCCTATGTACAAGAATATAACTACTATAATACTGCTCCTATGTACAAGAATATAACTACTATAATACTGCTCCTATGTACAAGAATATATCTACTATAATACTGCCCCTATGTACAAGAATATATCTACTATAATACTGCCCCTATGTACAAGAATATACTACTATAATACTACCTCCTATGTACAAGAATATAACTACTATAATACTGCTCATATGTACAAGAATATAACTACTATAATACTACTCCTATGTACAAGAATATAACTACTATAATACTGCTCCTATGTACAAGAATATAACTACTATAATACTACTCCTATGTACAAGAATATAACTACTATAATACTACTCCTATGTACAAGAATATATCTACTATAATACTGCTCCTATGTACAAGAATATAACTACTATAATACTGCTCCTATGTACAAGAATATAACTACTATAATACTGCTCCTATGTACAAGAATATAACTACTATAATACTGCTCCTATGTACAAGAATATAACTACTATAATACTGCTCCTATGTACAAGAATATAACTACTATAATACTGCTCCTATGTACAAGAATATATCTACTATAATACTGCCCCTATGTACAAGAATATATCTACTATAATACTGCCCCTATGTACAAGAATATAACTACTATAATACTACCTCCTATGTACAAGAATATAACTACTATAATACTGCTCATATGTACAAGAATATAACTACTATAATACTGCTCCTATGTACAAGAATATAACTACTATAATACTACCTCCTATGCACAAGAATATAACTACTATAATACTACTCCTATGTACAAGAATATAACTACTATAATACTACCTCCTATGTACAAGAATATAACTACTATAATACTGCTATGTACAAGAATATAACTACTATAATACTACCTCCTATGCACAAGAATATAACTACTATAATACTACCTCCTATGTACAAGAATATAACTACTATAATACTGCTCCTATGTACAAGAATATAACTACTATAATACTGCCTCCTATGTACAAGAATATAACTACTATAATACTGCTCATATGTACAAGAATATAACTACTATAATACTGCTCCTATGTACAAGAATATAACTACTATAATACTACCTCCTATGCACAAGAATATAACTACTATAATACTGCCTCCTATGTACAAGAATATAACTACTATAATACTACCTCCTATGCACAAGAATATAACTACTATAATACTACCACCTATGTACAAGAATATAACTACTATAATACTACCTCCTATGTACAAGAATATAACTACTATAATACTACCTCCTATGTACAAGAATATAACTGCTATAATACTGCTCCTATGTACAAGAATATAACTACTATAATACTACCTCCTATGTACAAGAATATAACTACTATAATACTGCTCCTATGTACAAGAATATAACTACTATAATACTGCTCCTATGTACAAGAATATAACTACTATAATACTACTCCTATGTACAAGAATATAACTACTATAATACTGCTCCTATGTACAAGAATATAACTACTATAATACTACCACCTATGTACAAGAATATAACTACTATAATACTACCTCCTATGTACAAGAATATAACTACTATAATACTACCTCCTATGTACAAGAATATAACTACTATAATACTGCCCCCTATGTACAAGAATATAACTACTATAATACTACCTCCTATGTACAAGAATATAACTACTATAATACTACCTCCTATGTACAAGAATATAACTGCTATAATACTGCTCCTATGTACAAGAATATAACTACTATAATACTACTCCTATGTACAAGAATATAACTACTATAATACTACCTCCTATGTACAAGAATATAACTAGTATAATACTACCTCCTATGTACAAGAATATAACTACTATAATACTGCCCCTATGTACAAGAATATAACTACTATAATACTGCTCCTATGTACAAGAATATAACTACTATAATACTGCCCCTATGTACAAGAATATAACTATTATAATACTACTCCTATGTACAAGAATATAACTACTATAATACTGCCCCCTATGTACAAGAATATAACTACTATAATACTGCCTCCTATGTACAAGAATATAACTACTATAATACTGCCCTATGTACAAGAATATAACTACTATAATACTGCCCCCTATGTACAAGAATATAACTACTATAATACTGCCCCCTATGTACAAGAATATAACTACTATAATACTGCTCCTATGTACAAGAATATAAGAACTATAATACTACCCCCTTGCAGAATATGAGAATTAACTACTATAATACTACCTCCTATGTACAAGAATATAACTACTATAATACTACCTCCTATGTACAAGAATATAACTACTATAATACTACCTCCTATGTACAAGAATATAACTACTATAATACTGCTCCTATGTACAAGAATATAACTACTATAATACTGCTCCTATGTACAAGAATATAACTACTATAATACTACCCCTATGTACAAGAATATAACTACTATAATACTGCTCCTATGTACAAGAATATAACTACTATAATACTGCTCCTATGTACAAGAATATAACTACTATAATACTGATCCTATGTACAAGAATATAACTACTATAATACTGCTCCTATGTACAAGAATATAACTATTATAATACTGCCCTGTTCATATCCAGTTCAGTGTCACCATTACTTTCCCCTTCACTATATGTGTATACATTTTAGAGTATATTTTGTGTGTTTTCCTAATACCAAGTGGTTATTACTATTATTTCTTGCAGGTTCTTCTCCTGGGCTCATGTTATTACTTACCACCATTACCTTCCCATTAACACTCCAGTATATTGCCCTCCGCTGTGCTACAACATAAGCTTTATTAAACCCTTCACTTCAGTAAATTAGAGCCACATGGCGCTCAGCCTGGGCAAGAAATACATTCTTATTTCCAGTGGGACCAAGGAAATTCCAAGATGATAGAGGAAAAACTGACAGTACGCCCGACTCTTTATGGTTTGCAACAAGAATAAAGAATATTGGGAGTTACCGCCATATAAAAGTCTCTTGGAAAGATGTTAAATTATAGACTATGAATCATGTACAGAACATTAAACCGGGAGCAGAAGCAAAACGAGATGGAAAACTACAAGAATACCGAGGAAACGAATCATCATATCCTGAGAATATAATATGTATAATCAACAGCATATGAAAGATATAAAACCGTATAACATACAATGAGGACTGGCCAAATATTTATAGGAATTATAACGGTATACATAATAGCAGTATTATAGTAGTTATATTCTTGTACATAGGAGCAGTATTATAGTAGTTATATTCTTGTACATAGGAGCAGTATTATAGTAGTTATATTCTTGTACATAGGAGGTAGTATTATAGTAGTTATATTCTTGTACATAGAAGGAGTATTATAGTAGTTATATTCTTGTACATAGGAGTAGTATTATAGTAGTTATATTCTTGTACATAGGAGTAGTATTATAGTAGTTATATTCTTGTACATAGTAGTAGTATTATAGTAGTTATATTCTTGTACATAGGAGGTAGTATTATAGTAGTTATATTCTTGTACATAGGAGTAGTATTATAGTAGTTATATTCTTGTACATAGGAGGTAGTATTATAGTAGTTATATTCTTGTACATAGGAGCAGTATTATAGTAGTTATATTCTTGTACATAGGAGGTAGTATTATAGTAGTTATATTCTTGTACATAGGAGTAGTATTATAGTAGTTATATTCTTGTACATAGGAGGCAGTATTATAGTAGTTATATTCTTGTACATAGTAGTAGTATTATAGTAGTTATATTCTTGTACATAGGAGTAGTATTATAGTAGTTATATTCTTGTACATAGTAGTAGTATTATAGTAGTTATATTCTTGTACATAGGAGGTAGTATTATAGTAGTTATATTCTTGTACATAGGAGCAGTATTATAGTAGTTATATTCTTGTACATAGGAGTAGTATTATAGTAGTTATATTCTTGTACATAGGAGCAGTATTATAGTAGTTATATTCTTGTACATAGGAGCAGTATTATAGTAGTTATATTCTTGTACATAGGAGGTAGTATTATAGTAGTTATATTCTTGTACATAGGAGGTAGTATTATAGTAGTTATATTCTTGTACATAGGAGCAGTATTATAGTAGTTATATTCTTGTACATAGGAGGCAGTATTATAGTAGTTATATTCTTGTACATAGGAGGTAGTATTATAGTAGTTATATTCTTGTACATAGGAGTAGTATTATAGTAGTTATATTCTTGTACATAGGAGGTAGTATTATAGTAGTTATATTCTTGTACATAGGAGGTAGTATTATAGTAGTTATATTCTTGTACATAGGAGCAGTATTATAGTAGTTATATTCTTGTACATAGGAGGCAGTATTATAGTAGTTATATTCTTGTACATAGGAGCAGTATTATAGTAGTTATATTCTTGTACATAGGAGCAGTATTATAGTAGTTATATTCTTGTACATAGGAGCAGTATTATAGTAGTTATATTCTTGTACATACGGAGTAGTATTATAGTAGTTATATTCTTGTACATAGGAGTTAGTATTATAGTAGTTATATTCTTGTACATAGGAGCAGTATTATAGTAGTTATATTCTTGTACATAGGAGTAGTATTATAGTAGTTATATTCTTGTACATAGGAGCAGTATTATAGTAGTTATATTCTTGTACATAGGAGCAGTATTATAGTAGTTATATTCTTGTACATAGGGGGCAGTATTATAGTAGTTATATTCTTGTACATAGGAGCAGTATTATAGTAGTTATATTCTTGTACATAGGAGGCAGTATTATAGTAGTTATATTCTTGTACATAGGGGCAGTATTATATTAGTAATATTCTTGGGGGAAAAGGGGGGATTTTTTTAAAAAAAAAACAAAAATAAATACAATTAAACAAAAATTCTTCCAGTAATTTCAGACATTTTATATGTACAAAGAAGGATCAAACAAGAAAAACTTAAAGCAAAATCAATTTAAAGAATCCACACCTGTTGGAGAAGAAAATTTAAAGAACATACGGTAAAAATAAATAGATCAAACTTAAACTAGATCCACTTTCCTCCATCACAGATCAGAATCAGAGCTCTCCTGGTGACCTGCTGTCTCCATGTCTGATTCAGACTGCACCTCAGCTCGGCGGGGTCTCCTCTTAGTAGGAGGATCACCCTCTTCCTCATCATACTCTGCCATCATTTGTTGGATCTTCCTGTCTAGTTCCTCTTCTCCGTCTGACTCTGATAGAATATAGAACCTATTTGCCGTTGCTGTGACATCACCCGTGCTACCTATTCTCATCCTAGTTGGTTTTTGGACAGTGGACCACTCACCCTCAGGCTTACGGCTGGATCTGTCTTTTTTCCTTCTCTTAGTACTGGTGGGTGTTGGGGCAGGAGAAGAGATGGCCACTGAGGGTTGTACAACCTGCCCAACAACCTCCATGGTCGCCTCAATGGGTCCTGACTGGGCTTGGCCCTGGGTGGTATCACCTGTATCTGTTTGGGGCTCTGACTCAGTGACTACTGACCCTGACAACAGCGCCTCCTCCTCCTCCTGTATGTCATCAGCCGCTGCCAGCAAGTCCTCATCAGGGATATCCCTACGGATGTTGTGCCAAGCATCAGGACAGTCCCTGTGGGGGTGACCCATCTTACCACACAGATTACACCTAATGTTTTGGCAAGTAGCGCTCACGTGGCCCATTTCATTACACAAGTTGCACTTTACCATGGTGCACACACTCGCTATATGACCGGCCTTCCCACACTTAAAGCATCTGCATGGCTGACCCGCATAGAAGCAGACACCTTTCTCTCGGCCAATAAAGAATGAGTTGGGCAGATGTTGGGTTACGTTGTTGTTCTGATGTAACTTAACCAGGACCTTCCACCCACCAGTCCAGATCCCGTCTTCATCCCTGTTCTTAGTTAGATCGGACATGAGGTCGCAATGTCTCCTGAGCCAGATGACAATGTCCTGAGGGGGAACGGCCTCATTCCAGAATACAATGGTGACACTTGCTGTATCTGGCCTAGAGATGGGGATGAAGCTGAATTTATTCCAACCCTCAGTATCTCTGAACCTGGTGACATTAGCCCAGAAACGGTCCAGATCAGACATCAGCTTAAAGCTGACATCATACCCCTGGCGGTCAGGAAGGTTTATCACTGCCAGGATGTCAGTCGGCAGGAAGCCCATCTGGGTACATAGGAGCCCTCTGACCACAAACCTTCTATCAGGCAGACAGGGCCGGCGTTGGGGGGGGGGCAAACTGGGCAATTGCCCAGGGCCCCGTCCCCAAAGGGGCCCCCGGGATCCGGAACCTGATGACTCCGGCTCCCGGAGTCAGGCCCGGCCAAATCAATAACAGAAAGGGACCGCAGGGCCCCGTTCCGAGGTGAGTAAAAATAAAAACATTTTTACTCACCTGTCCTTGGCGTCCGACGTCATCTTCAGACGTCATCTCCAGGCCTCAGCCTAAGCGATCACATGGGGCGTGCATCACGTAATCGCTGAGACCCAATCACAGGCCTCAGCGGTGATGTCCACAACACGTGACATCAGCCGCAGAGAAAAAGAAGCCGGCGCTGGCGGGGATAACAGAGAAGCGCGAGGAGGCCCAGGAGAGGTAAGAACAAGGTGAGTATAACTGTTTGTTATTTTCTCTCACCTCCCCCGGGCCTTCGATTATTATACTCTGGGGTCTGAAGAGACCCCAAAATATAATAATAGCACTGTAGAGCATTATACTGTGTGGGGCCACTGTGGAGCATTATACTGGGGAAGGGGCCCTCTGGATAGCATGTTATATTCTGTGGGGCCTCTGTGGAAAATTATAATGTGGGGGGTGCTCTGGAGATAATGTTATATTATGTGGGGCCACTTTGGAGCATTATGCTCTCCAGAGGGGCCCCCCAGTATAATGCTCCACGGTGGCCCCACACAGTATAATATGCTCTCCAGAGGGGCCCCCCAGTATAATGCTCCACAGTGGCCCCACACAGTATAATATGCTCTCCAGAGGGGCCCCCCAGTATAATGCTCCAAAGTGGCCCCACAGAATATAACATGCTCTCCAGAGCCCCCCCCCACTTTATAATACTCCATAGAAGCCCCATAGAATATAACATGTTCTCCAGAGGGGCCCCCTCCCCAGTGTAATGCTCCACAGTGGCCCCACACAGTATAATATGCTCTCCAGAGCCCCCGCCAGTATAATGCTGCACGGTTTCCCCACACAGTATAATATGCTCTCCAGAGGGGTCCCCCAGTATATTATACTGTGCGGAGCCACTGTGGAGCATTATACTGGGGGGGGGCTCCTGAGAGCATGTTATACTGTTTTGGGCCACTGTGGAGCATTATACTGGGGGGGGGGCGCTCTGGAGAGCATATTATACTGTTTTGGGCCGCTGTGGAGTATTATACTGGGAAAACCTCTCTGGGCAGTATATTATACTGTGTGGAGGCCATTTCTGGAGCATGTTATACTGAATGGGGTCACTGTGGAGCATTATTCTGGGGGGGCCATCAGCCATTATTCGGGGGGGACTAATGAGCATTATACTAGGGGGCCCTCTGGGGAGCATATTATACTGCGTGGGGCCTACTGTGGAACATTATACTGGGGGGACGCTCTGGGGAGCATAATATATTGCGTGGGGCCACTGTGGAGCAAAATACTGGAGGGGCACTGTGGAGCATTATACTAGCGGGGGCCCTCTGGAGAGCATATTATACTATGGGCCACTGTGGAGCTTTATACTGGGGGAAGGGACAGTGTGGGGAGCCTGTTATACTGTGTGGGGCCCCTGTGGAGTGTATTATATTGTGTGGGGCTTTTCAGGAGCATATGATACTCTGTGGGGCCATTGTAGAGCATTATACTGGGGGGTCTGTGGAGAACATATTATACTGTGGGGGACCACTGTGGAGCATTATACTGGGGGAACCCCTCTGGGTAGTATATTATACTGTGTGGAGGTCATTATGGAGCATGTTATACTGTGTTAGGCCACTGGAGCATTATACTGGGGGGGCATTATGGGGTGCATATTATTCTGTATTAAGCATATTATATTGTGTGGGGCTGCTGGGGAGCATATTGCACTGTCTGGGGCCACTAAGGGGTAGTATACTGTGTGGGCAACTGAGGAGTATTATACTGTGTGGAGCCTTACATACCATGTGGGGCCACTATGGGGGGGCTCAGGGGAGCATTTTATATTGTGTGGGGTCACTGTGGAGCATTATATACAATGTGGGGAAACTGGAGGGCTCATGAGAGCATTTTATACTGTGGAGCATTATATACCATGTGGAGCATTATACTGTGGGAGGGGGACTCACAATTCCTGCTGGCAGCCCTGTGTGCTATGTCTGCATCACAGCTCCCTCACTATAATCTTGCACATACGTGTAGTGCCCCATGGCCATGTCATTCCCCATATAGTACTGTGCATGAGCTGACCATGGAGTTATTGGGGCCTGCACAGTATTATAGGGGCTGACTATACTGGGAACATACTCAGTAATGCCGCATAGTCAGTACATATGTAAGACTTCAGTGAAGGAGCCGTGGTGTAGGCTATTAGCAGGAAGCTGCTGGGTGGGGCCCCAGAACAAGATCCTCTGGTGGGCCTAAGGCCCTTCAGTCCGACACTGTATAATGGAGAACTATTATATATAAGGGTGGGTTACAATATATAATTGGGAAACTTAAGTATAAGGGGGCTATTATAAGGGGGAACTATTATTTATAAGATGGGCTATTATTTATAAGGGGGGAACTATTATATATAAGGCATCCGTTATAAGGGGGAGCTATTATTTATAAGATGGGCTATTATAAGGGGAATATTATTTATAAGATGGGCTATTAAAGGAGGAACTATTATTTATAAGATGGGCTATTATTTATAAGGGGGAGCTATTATTTATAAGAGGGGAACTATTTATAAGGGGGGTATATAATTGTTAAGTGGGCTTATTTATAAAGGGGGCTATTAGTGATAATGGGGACTATTATTTATAAGGGTAACTATTATTTATGAGGGGGCTATTATTTATAAGGGAGCAGTATTATTTTTACGGGGTGACTGTTACTGATAAGGGGGAATATTACTGATACAGGGCACTATTTATCATTTATAAGGGCGCTATTACTGATAAAGGTGTAATATTATTTATAAGAAGGGACTATTATTTATAAGGAGGCGCTATAATAACTGATGACTGGGTGCAAAAATCTATTAGGTGGTACAAAGGTGCTCATTTGAATTGTGTGTGGTAAATGGGGCTTGTTATTACGTTTTTGTTGGCAGAAAGGAGGCGTTATTATAGGGGTTGTCACTGGAAGACGATGGTTTTGTTTGCATATCAGCATTTGGGGCCCCACTTTTAATTTTGCCTAGGGCCCCATTTTGTCTAAAACCGTCCCTGCATGCAGATCTTCCTTGGCACCTCTGTGCCTAAACCTGACTACATTCCTCCTCTTGAAAGCCTGGCCTGTATAGTTCGTGCTCGATGTAAAAGAAGGAGCACCGCGGCTCCAGGCATTCCCAGAGGAGGCATGGCCAGATCCGCCATCTTGGCGTGTCTGTGGGCGCTGTGTGGGCTGCTGAGCACCTGCACTACGAGGTTCTGCTACTACATTAGTAACTAGAGGGGGAAAGTCCTGTACATTGGACTGTGCTGTGTCCGCCCCACCATCAACCTCTATGTCTGTGATATCAGCAGAGTCCAGAGACTGGACTGTAGAGGGGTCTGACGCCATAGATGGTGAAGGATCCCCCCCAGAAACACTTTCCTTTGCCATTATCACATACAGGGTTATCTATAATCTCAGACATATTAGTCAGACAGTCAGTGACAGCAGAGTCCTGCACAGCAGAGTCCACAATGTTATTACAGCCACTATCAGTGATGTCCTGCACAGCAGAGTCCAGACTGTCCCACACACTCACAACCTGAGACCCCAAATGTGCTACTACCCCAGTACCTTCAGGTAACAGTCCACAGTCCTGCTGAGATGACCTGCCTCCTGGGACTTGTAGTGTCTGCACAGATGCTACTTCAGGCAGGGGTCCATGGTCTTGCTGTAAAGTGCTGGTTGCTGGGACTTGTGGTGCCTTGCCAGGAACTGCTGCAGGTCTTTGCTGTGGCCTGGCATTAGCTGCTCCTTCCCCATACAAATTCCCTTCCTTAAAAGGGAAACTTGCCGGCTGCAGAATAGGCTTTGCATGGGACTGCTGGCCGCCATCTTGAGAGGGTTCAGACCTAGAGCGAGATGATGGTGACTTCTGGTATTCCTCGAATCGCTGCTGGTTTCTGTACGATTCTCCCACCGGTCCCATTTGCTCCAGTACAGTCTCGGTCTCCTGTACGTTATCGGCGAGCTCTTTCGACAGTGCACTCAGCTTCTTGTCAACTATTGCCTCTAGCCCAGGGTTTGCAGCTTTTAGCTTATAGGCACAATATGGTTACTCACAGTTTGGCTTCTGGTTGGTGTAGCCTGTGACTTCTGGCCTGCTGCGGCTGTTGTCACTGCCAGGGGGCCACAATCTGCAGTAATAAACTATGTCCCAGTTTGTTCCCAGTGACCGCACTACTAGTACCATGAGGCCTTCCTGCTGGTCTCACTTTGGTCTCATCCACAGCTTTCACTACAGTTTTGCAGTTTCCACTGCCAGATCTTGTCCGCTCAGACCGCACCAGTACAGGCCGCTGCATGTTCTCCAGCATGGTCTGTTTCTCCAGGGACGTTCTCCTCTGTCTGCAGGAGGGTGGAGTGGACGGGACACCTGTAACCTGTAATGGCGTCTGCACAGGCTGCACGGCTTGCTTCTTCTTACAATCAGGTACTCTGTCTGGATGCTGCACAATTACATTGGTAGGTTGTTGCACCGTACCTCTGCTTGCTTCTGCTACTGCTTTCTTTGCAATAACTTTCTTTCCATCTTGACTTGCACTGGGACTGCTGACACTCTGGACATTACTTCCATTCCTGGAGACTTTGGGATTTTCATCCACTTCCTCAGTTGTCTGAGAGTTGTTTCCCAGAGTAGGCCTTGGAGCCTGGGCCTTGGTAGGGGAGCTGCCCCACCCAGGGTGGCCCCGCCCTGGGCTTTCTCCAGACATCAGGAGACTCAGGAGAGCTACAGAAACACAACCTCACAGCTAGGAGGCAGTATTATAGTAGTTATATTATTGTACATAGGGGGCAGTATTATAGTAGTTATATTCTTGTACATAGGGGGAGTATTATAGTAGTTATATTCTTGTACATAGGGGCAGTATTATAGTAGTTATATTCTTGTACATAGGGGGCAGTATTATAGTAGTTATATTCTTGTACATAGGAGCTAGTATTATAGTAGTTATATTCTTGTACATAGGAGCAGTATTATAGTAGTTATATTCTTGTACATAGGGGGCAGTATTATAGTAGTTATATTCTTGTACACAGGAGCAGTTAAGTAGTTATATCTTGTACATAGGAGGCAGTATTATAGTAGTTATATTCTTGTACATAGGAGCTAGTATTATAGTAGTTATATTCTTGTACATAGGAGCAGTATTATAGTAGTTATATTCTTGTACATAGGGGGCAGTATTATAGTAGTTATATTCTTGTACATAGGAGGTAGTATTATAGTAGTTATATTCTTGTACATAGGAGCAGTATTATAGTAGTTATATTCTTGTACATAGGGGCAGTATTATAGTAGTTATATTCTTGTACATAGGGGGGGGGGCAGTATTATAGTAGTTATATTCTTGTACATAGGGGCAGTATTATAGTAGTTATATTCTTGTACATAGGAGCAGTATTATAGTAGTTATATTCTTGTACATAGGAGCAGTATTATAGTAGTTATATTCTTGTACATAGGAGCAGTATTATAGTAGTTATATTCTTGTACATAGGAGGCAGTATTATAGTAGTTATATTCTTGTACATAGGAGCAGTATTATAGTAGTTATATTCTTGTACATAGGGGCAGTATTATAGTAGTTATATTCTTGTACATAGGGGGCAGTATTATAGTAGTTATATTCTTGTACGTAGGGGGCAGTATTATAGTAGTTATATTCTTGTACATAGGAGCAGTATTATAGTAGTTATATTCTTGTACATAGGGGGCAGTATTATAGTAGTTATATTCTTGTACATAGGGGGAGCAGTATTATAGTAGTTATATTCTTGTACATAGGGGCAGTATTATAGTAGTTATATTCTTGTACATAGGGGGCAGTATTATAGTAGTTATATTCTTGTACATAGGGGCAGTATTATAGTAGTTATATTCTTGTACATAGGAGAGTATTATAGTAGTTATATTCTTGTACATAGGAGCAGTATTATAGTAGTTATATTCTTGTACATAGGAGTAGTATTATAGTAGTTATATTCTTGTACATAGGGGCAGTATTATAGTATTGTAGTTATATTCTTGTACATAGGAGGGAGTATTATAGTAGTTATATTCTTGTACATAGGAGGCAGTATTATAGTAGTTATATTCTTGTACATAGGAGCAGTATTATAGTAGTTATATTCTTGTACATAGGAGCAGTATTATAGTAGTTATATTCTTGTACATAGGAGCAGTATTATAGTAGTTATATTCTTGTACATAGGAGCAGTATAATAGTAGTTATATTCTTGTACATAGGGGGCAGTATTATAGTAGTTATATTCTTGTACATAGGGGTAGTATTATAGTAGTTATATTCTTGTACATAGGAGCAGTATTATAGTAGTTATATTCTTGTACATAGGGCAGTATTATAGTAGTTATATTCTTGTACATAGGGGGCAGTATTATAGTAGTTATATTCTTGTACATAGGGGCAGTATTATAGTAGTTATATTCTTGTACATAGGAGGTAGTATTATAGTAGTTATATTCTTGTACATAGGAGCAGTATTATAGTAGTTATATTCTTGTACATAGGAGCAGTATTATAGTAGTTATATTCTTATACATAGGAGCAGTATTATAGTAGTTATATTCTTGTACATAGGAGTAGTATTATAGTAGTTATATTCTTGTACATAGGAGTAGTATTATAGTAGTTATATTCTTGTACATAGGGCAGTATTATAGTAGTTATATTCTTGTACATAGGGGGCAGTATTATAGTAGTTATATTCTTGTACATAGGGGCAGTATTATAGTAGTTATATTCTTGTACATAGGAGGTAGTATTATAGTAGTTATATTCTTGTACATAGGAGCAGTATTATAGTAGTTATATTCTTGTACATAGGAGCAGTATTATAGTAGTTATATTCTTGTACATAGGGGTAGTATTATAGTAGTTATATTCTTGTACATAGGAGCAGTATTATAGTAGTTATATTCTTGTACATAGGAGTCAGTATTATAGTAGTTATATTCTTATACATAGGAGCAGTATTATAGTAGTTATATTCTTGTACATAGGAGTAGTATTATAGTAGTTATATTCTTGTACATAGGGGTAGTATTATAGTACTTATATTCTTGTACATAGGAGCAGTATTATAGTAGTTATATTCTTGTACATAGGAGGTAGTATTATAGTAGTTATATTCTTGTACATACGAGCAGTATTATAGTAGTTATATTCTTGTACATAGGGGGCAGTATTATAGTAGTTATATTCTTGTACATAGGGGCGTATTATAGTAGTTATATTCTTGTACATAGGGGGCAGTATTATAGTAGTTATATTCTTGTACATAGGAGGTAGTATTATAGTAGTTATATTCTTGTACATAGGAGTAGTATTATAGTAGTTATATTCTTGTACATAGGAGTAATATTATAGTAGTTATATTCTTGTACATAGGAGGTAGTAGTATAGTAGTTATATTCTTGTACATAGGAGCAGTATTATAGTAGTTATATTCTTGTACATAGGAGGCAGTATTATAGTAGTTATATTCTTGTACATAGGAGCAGTATTATAGTAGTTATATTCTTGTACATAGGGGGCAGTATTATAGTAGTTATATTCTTGTACATAGGGGGCAGTAGTATTATAGTAGTTATATTCTTGTACATAGGAGTAGTATTATAGTAGTTATATTCTTGTACATAGGAGGTAGTATTATAGTAGTTATATTCTTGTACATAGGAGGCAGTATTATAGTAGTTATATTCTTGTACATAGGAGGCAGTATTATAGTAGTTATATTCTTGTACATAGGGGTAGGTATTATAGTAGTTATATTCTTGTACATAGGAGTAGTATTATAGTAGTTATATTCTTGTACATAGGAGTAATATTATAGTAGTTATATTCTTGTACATAGGAGGTAGTATTATAGTAGTTATATTCTTGTACATAGGAGCAGTATTATAGTAGTTATATTCTTGTACATAGGAGCAGTATTATAGTAGTTATATTCTTGTACATAGGAGCAGTATTATAGTAGTTATATTCTTGTACATAGGCAGTATTATAGTAGTTATATTCTTGTACATAGGAGGTAGTATTATAGTAGTTATATTCTTGTACATAGGGGGCAGTATTATAGTAGTTATATTCTTGTACCAAGGGGGCAGTATTATAGTAGTTATATTCTTTTATATAGGGGGCTGTAGTACAACAGTTATTTTCTGGTGCATGAATATCTGTATTAGGCTCATACTCTCCATATCAGGCCGCAGCGAAAAAGCGCGTGAAAATGCATTGTGCTTTGTCTCACACCCCTTTTCACAGGAGGTCTACAGAGGTTTCCTCTGCAGATTTTCTATTATACCTATAGGGAAACTGCTGGCGTTTCTGTAGATATAATTGACATGCTGTCCTGTACTAGAATCCCATCCACTTTCCACAGAGTGTAAAACGCTGAGCTTTTTGCCGCGGCGTTTCCATTGAGGCCAAACTGCAGCGTTTACTCCATATGGGGCTTCAGCTTTATAGTAATTTTCTTTCCTGCACATACAGTCAGGGTAATATTATAATATGTGTAACACCAGCACTATGTATGGTTCTGGTCTAGGGTCATTTTGTGGTCTATTACTTGCTGTATGAATTTGTAGGCAGTTAGCTCCCCCTAGTGGTGGCTGCAGGCAGGATGGGGCTATTATTTGAGTTGTACTAAGGTGCCTTATGATTACAGTATACACTGTTGAAGTGACAACCAGCGCTCTATATATAAACCTCCATTGTTGCATAGTCTGACTGTTCGGAGTACAGCGGGAACCTCAGTGATTGCTGCTGTGAGTGTAACAACTTCCCTGTGGTGTCTTTTGTATTTGGTGTGTTCCCTTTTAGGCTTGATCACCTGTTTGTTTCCCGGGTCTCCTGTTTGATCCTTATTGCTGGCTATTCAGTTTAGTCCTGTTAGTTTGGTTGTTGTCTCTGTATGTAGCTCTTGTGTTTCTGACCTCTGGCTTCGCTACTGACTTTGCTCCTGTCTACACTGGGCTCCACGTGTTTGGTTTTGACCATTGCGCTTCTCTTGGACCCGTTTTTGCCTTAAGCTTTGTACCTCGCTGTCATCTTATTGCCGTCCAGATAGACGACCTCTCCTCTGCTACTCCCGTTTTACCGCTATCTCTGCTGCCGACCAGATAGACGACTATTCCCCCGCTTCTCCTGTGTTGTACTTCGCTACCATCTCTGCTGCCGATCGGAAGACGACCACTCTGTGCCCTGTCGCTCTGAACCCTATAGCGCTTACGGCTGCTCCGCTGTAACGGAAGTCATCTTGTCTTCATCTCTTTGGACGTCTGTATAGACAAATCCTTCAATCTTCTGTTTGGTCCTACATTCTCCTGGCGAGTAGTCTGTGATTCTGGGTCTGCTGCTACCTGTGGTGCACCAATTTACGGTACACTGTTCAGTTGTTGCTAACGCCGGCCGAAGGAACCTGCAAGTTCCATCTCCACCACTAGGGGCTCTGGTTTTGGTTTCATCTTAGGTGTGCCGTATCTTTGGCAGCGGCTTTTACCATAGTAGTTGGTAGTTCGGGTTTTTTGACCAATTCCGGTAAGCTGAGTGTAAACTGCATGTGATCATAACACTGACATCCACTGCTTACTCCTCTCTGTCCATGTGTCAGTCTTCACTGTACTTCTTTAATTCTGTTCATTAAAAATGAAACTGAGCGTGCACAGATTTATGTGTCTTGGTTATGTAGGAGATAGCTATAGGGCAAGGGATTTGGCAGCACATAAATAATATCTATACTGTATATACATTTTCATACACCGGTCTGAGCTCTGTATTTAGGGGGTTAAGCTGTCCAATAATTTGTGGATCTGAATTAATTTTGGGGTATTTCTGGGGTCTGAGTTATTTTTGGGTCTGATGTGGGGTCTCTTTTGGTTTAGGGGATCTGACCTGATGTCTTATAATGTACGGGTAGGGTTTGGGGTCTGATTTGGGGTCTGATTTTATTTTGGAGGTTGCATCATTTTAGGGTCTAAAATTTTTTGGGGTCTGGTTTGGGGTCCGATGACTTAACCGCCCTTGTTTTACGTTTTCTACATTTGGGGCTGACTGTATATTTTTCGCCCTGCCCCATTACCTTGGTCAGCCCATCCATGGGCACCTACGTGGCAGTAAGTGCGCCCCCTAGTTGTACATTAGTATAAATGGAGGATAACAATATAACATTGTACTTATGCGTCTCCTGTTGGCGCGGTTTTATACGTATTTACCCACTTTCCGGCTGTTTGGTGGACTTTCTCGGGACCCTGTTGGGTGTTGACAGTTTATAAATCACTGGACGCAGGAAATAACAACCTCGGACCCGCAGAATGTTCCGGGCGATGTTTGTGCAGCTGAAGATGGGTCAAGTTGTTTTCTGTTCGGGGATCCATTGTGTTACATTGCGACACATTGTCATTCATTCTGTGCGAATATTTCACGTTTATTTCATTCATTTCCTCCTCTTTCATCTGTCGCTTTCACGTGAGTTTGGAAAATGGAAAACTGACCTTAGTATTTGCCTTAAAGGTGTAGGCCGCACCAGATACAGCAGTACTGACTATGCTATTGAACCTACTGACACAATAACCTGCACTACAGCCCACAGCCCCTCACCCTGCGCTTTCTGTTTCATGAATAAAATGCAAGAATGGCAGTGAAGACCGACATAGAGACAGAAAGAACAATGAGAGAGGGCTGTAAGTGGTGTTTAAAGGAAATGTTCATGTTATTCAGAGTGTGGGAAGTCGGATGAAATACCCAATAAGAACAAAGTGATGTATGAAAATGTGTGTATATATATATATATATATATATATATATATATATATATTTCTATGTTCTCCAAAATTCCTTGCACTATAGCTATCTCCTACATAATCAAGACACATAATACTGTGCAGGCTCAGTTTCATTTTTAATGAATAGAAGTCAGGAAGTACAGTGAAGACTGACACATGGACAGAGAGGAGTAAAGGAGCAGTGGGATGTCAGTCTATGGACCAATGGAGGTTTATATGTGCTCCATGATATACAGAGCTCTGGTTGTCACCTCAACAGTATATAATCATAGGGCAACATAGCACAACTCAAAAAAATAGCCCCACCCTGTCCGCAGCCACCACTAGGGGGAGCTAATGTCATACAAATGTATACAGCAAGTATTAAAGGGGTTGTCCAACTGGGGGAGACGTAAAATGAAAAAAAGAAAGTCATGCTCGCCTCTCAGGGGCGCTCTGCTGTCCGCTGCTGTGTCCTGTATCTATACTAGGTTCCAATACATTGTATCAGCCCCTATATAATCTGTAATCACTACTATGTGTTAGTGACCTGCAGAGGCAGAGAAGGTCAATGTCACAACTACTAAGCCACCGGTGAACTACAAGTCTCATTCTACCCTTGTGCATAAGTTTGGGCACCCTTTATCCCATTGCATATTTTGCTATTAATTCACTGAATTTATCACCGTGGGGACAAAATGTCGCGTGTAAAAGTTTGTCAGCTGATTGAATAGTAAACTCTCGATGTGACGCGCACAGGGCGTCCAAACTTTTGCAGCTCAGTGTCTATGCAGCACTTTGTTATCTCTCTGTGACATCACGGAGCAGTACAAGCACTGGAGGGTATGTAGACTTTTACACCTTTGTGTATTGCGCCAATGCAATGACTCTGACAATAGGCTTGCCGTTTTGTGTATACAGCACTATGTGTCGCCATGGTTACAGAACACCCCATGTGACCTCTGAGGCTGTAGTCACAGGTTACTCTCCATCACCTGCCCCTGAGCAGGCAGAGCGAGCGCACAGCAGAACACTCGCTTGCACTTACCACGTACACTAACATATTCAGGGTGTGAACTTACATTGTTACCTCCTGTATTGTGGCCACTGCATGCTGGGACTTATAGTTCTATAGACGGTGTTTGCCAGAGATAAACCACAGTGACCTTATTTTTTAATCTGATGGGTCATTGGTGTGTTGTGTCACATAGATTGCCATAGACGCGTCTTATCAGCAGAGACAAGTCTGACTAGAGCGCCATCTGCCCACCCTCCCAGCACCACCCAGCACCCGCTCTGCTGCATCATCAGGGGCGCCAATGTGGGAAGGAAAAACTATTTCAAAAATATTCAAAAGTGTTTTGTTTCTGTTCCTGAAATGCTATAAAGTGTCTGCATGTGGAATGTCTGCTTATATACAGTATATATGTGTATATGGGAATAATACTTTGTATATTAGTGTATGTGTCAGTTACATATATATGTATTAGTGTGTATATTTATATGTATATTACTGTATATGTCAGTTACATATATATGTGTCAGTCTCTCTGTTTATATGTGTATTAGTTTCTAAGTAACAATGTCGGTTTCTTCTGTGTGTGACAACCTATGTGTAGTAGAAGTGTCTGTGTGTATGGCTTAGTTTTGCATACATGCATGTGTGTTAGTGTATAGGTACATTATATAGTGTCTATGTATCTGACTTCTGAGTGTCTGGCTTCATGTGTATTAGTGTCTATGTACATTATTGTAAATGTATATGAATGTGTATAAGTGAATGTGTATGACACGTGGGGTGTATATATGTGTAATACTGTTTATGTGTAGTAGTGCGTGTGTATATACACGGTGTATGTGTCTATGGGTATGAGTATATATGTGTAATGTATATATGTAGTGTCTGTATAAGACTATATGTGTATTAGAGGTTGTATATGTAGTATGGCCATATGGTATGAGCATATATGTGTACTGTTGTATACATATAGTGTGTGTATATGTGCATTAGAGCTTGTGTACGTGAGTAAATACTATAGGTATCTCCATGGGTATGAGAATATACAGATACGGATATACAGTGATGAGTGTAATGATGTCACCCAGCACTGTATATAAATAAGGGAACGCTGTGCTGACCACCATCATTGCCGGCTGGAGGCTTCTCCTGAGATTTTAAGGTCCAGAGGCAGATTTATTAAAATGGTCTAAAAGCAGGACTGTCTTTGTTTCCCATAGCAACCAATCACAGCCCATAGCAACCAATCACAGCCTAAAAAAAACAATCACAGTCCATAGAAACCAATCACAGTGCAGCTTTTATTTTTCAGGAGCAGAATACAAGATGAAAGCTGCGCTGTGATTGGTCGCTATAGGCTGTGATTGGTTGCTGTGGGTTGTGATTGGTTGCCAAGGGAAACAAAGACAGTTCTGCTTTTAGACCATTTTAATAAATCTGCCCCAGGGAGTTCATAGAGGTCATATAGCCAGAGGGCCTGAACACCCCAAACAAGAGCCATGAAATAAGCCCCACGTTCTTGTGTCATCCTGACAACAAACTACCCAGTGCGGACTGTCTGTGTCCCCCTCCCTCCATTATAAGTATCCTGTTGCTATGGTTTACGGTTGGGCCTGTTGCTATGCTGTGTTACCCATGGTCGGTTACCTCTATGTACACATGTAGATTGATGTATGCTGTGCGGAAACACGTGTGTAATAATACAGATCACACTGTAGTTATAATATGTAGGCCGCAGCACTGGGCGCTCTCGCTGACAGGGACCTGCTCTGTATATTGTGGGGGGTCAATGCTCATCTCCTGGCAGGAGATAAGAATAGGGGAAACTGAGTGAAGAGAATGGGGATGGGCTGCAATACCACAAACACCCTGAGGACACGTGTGGCGCTGCTATTAAAAAGAGCAGCCATGTTATTGATCTTGTGTCAGAGATATCTTGTAGCAGTGCAGCTATGTGAGCAGATTGGATATATGTGTGTGTGTATATATATATATATATATATATATATATATATTTATATAACAACAAGCAGAAAAAGCTCTAGAGAAACTGAAATAGTTAAGTTGTGACACTCTGGTCGCCGCAGCCCGCCATCCTAGTATAACTCGTGTTTGGTATGTTGCCGTCATCGGCCGTGTCTCCAGGTGACGGGACTTTTCCAGACATTTGTAGGGCACCCCGGCCAGAGAGTCCAGGATAAATAATAACCTGATCATGTCCTGGTCACATGATCCGGCTGACATGACACCTTCTGCCCACAGTGTTACGCTGCTATATTTAGAAGGTTTTCCGTATTTTCTGCTTCTATTTTCAGGAGATGATAATTGGCGGGTGCAGGAGCGGCCGGGAGGTGAGACAGAGCTGGAGAACGTGATGGCGGGGGATGGAGGACGGGACTGCAAATGATTTCTACTAATGTGAAACCTCCGCTCACTTCACAATGACGCACAACCGATACCCCCAACCCTACCATATACACAACTGTACACACAGGCATACATACACATACATGCCTATAGGTTATGACACACATATGCACCTATATACCGATATATACACACCTATATACCCAGATACACCAACACATCTGTACACACTGGCATACATACACATCTATATACCCAGATATACACACATATCACACACAGAGACTTACTCAGGCATACATATACACACCTATGTACTCAGATACACCAACACAGCACACACAGAAACATACATACTGTACATGTATACACCTATATACCTATATATACACACATATCACACACAGATACTTACTCAGGGATACATACATATACGCCTGTTCTCACCTCCCCACTTACCACCTTCTCTATCCCCTCCCAATATCCCCCTCTCCCCTCTCTCCTATGGTGCTATATATTTTGCTCCTTCAAGATGCAGCAGATTTTTTTTTTTCATTCTCACCAGTAGCAAGCCACAAGTTTTTATTTTTCATCTGCCTCATTGGTTACCCCACCACATCATTTCACATCATCAGAATATACATACAGGGGTCAATCTCTGGTGCCCCTGTGAATCCCCGCCCTGCCTGAGCCATCAGGCACCTTTATGATTCCCACATAAAGAATCACCCAAGGCCCGGGCTCTGTTAGTAGAAGCGGATTTTATTCAGAAATCATTCTCCAATGTATTTACAATACTGACATGCAGGATAATAACAGAACATGGCAGCTAAGCAGGAAAACAATTCATATAGGGCCCCCCTCCTAGGATATACCAGACATGGTCTGACAACTAGCCCCTCCTAGGATATACCAGCCGCTGTCTGACAACTAGCAGTGTTACTGAGCAACGATCGTAGAAGGATCGCAGTTTCATCCTGAGAAGTTTATGGTTATGTACACATTTCAACATCTGGTGCCTGGAGCTTAAAGAAGACCTTTCAAAACCCCCATCAACTTGTGCTTTTTACATAATTTCATAGGCTCCTCTCCACTGATTCTGGCGCAGTTGGAATTTTTTCTCTAGCTGTTACCATTCCTGAGCAATCAGTGCTGTTAGTTTCAGTGCCTGATATGTGAACTAGTCAAGTGGGTGCCTGAGTCACGCCCCCTGCCTGCTCCTGCCTGACATCACCCACTTCACATTAGGGAGTCTAGATCACATATCAGACACTGAAAATAACAGGACCAACTGCTCAGGAATGGTGAGCGGTAGAGAAAAAATTCCAACTGCGCCAGAATCAGTGGAGCAGTGCCTTTTAGAGGATGCAAAGAACTGGAAGTGGTGCAAGGTCCTCTTTAAAGGGTTACTCAGAAAATGAAAAATTTACAGAAGAAATAACTAGATGTTCTACCGACAGCGGGTTCTATGATTAGTCTAGACTCGAGTTAGTTAATGTTGTTAGGTCCTTTATTTTATATATTGTATTTCTACAAATTCATAAAAAATTTACAATTTTTTTCCATACCCCCAAAATGTTTTTGTATGTCCCGCCACATGACAACATTTAAGAGATGTCTACTGCTATTTACTCTCATAGTCTAACATACACCAGTCCATTGTCATAACCAGCATCACTCCAATTTTGTACAACAATTAACATTGTAAATTAACATAAAATGTTGAGTAACTGGTATACTCCAATCACATCCAAAGCAGCATCCAAAATTCCTCTGGTTGCCCTGACTTGCTTATTTTCTCTATTGCTCTGCAAACTGACAGGCTCTGGCAATGCTTTTCTATCAGAAAGCAAGAAAAGTGAAAGCAGCTTTAGATGCGACTGGAGTATAAAACTGGAGTAAAGCTCTACACTGTGTTCAAAAGTGTAATTTTCCTTAAAATGCCCTAAATTCCTATTAACTCAGTAAAAATTTCCAAACCTTATATGAAATATAGACACCTGATTTATCATATTTCACCCGACATGCAATACCCATCTAACTTAAAGGGGTTGTACAGAATTACAAAAACATGGCTCCGAAAATAGCACCACACCTGTCCAGAGGTTGTATCTGGTATTACAACTCAGCTCCATTTGAGGTTGCTCAGGTTCAATACCAAATGCAAACTGTGAGAGGTGTGGCGCTGTTCTTTTCGGAAAAAAAACCCGCCATGATTTTGTCACATTGTACAACCCATTAAATATATCCTATATTTTGCAGATTGGTACAAATATTTCACTTCCTGTAAATTAAATATCATTTTATGTTTCAGGTCAAACATAAATAAAAATGGCAGACCTGTTAAAGAAGATGCATAGGATCCGCTTGTTATCTAATCTTATAACTCCAGAAGCGTTTACATTTTTTAGGTGTAATACCCTTTTCTGCCATTTCACTCAAAGGGGGCGCTGTTGTGTCATGATTTTTTACTAAATCAAGTCATATCATTCTCCTGCCCCCCATAATATTGTATGATTCAGTAAATATACATGCGCTGATCTATATAGGCCCCTCCCTATTGCTCATGTTACTCCCTCCAATGATTTTTTTTGTTGCCCCCCCCCCCCCAGATTAGTGGCCCGTTATCGGTACGCAGTGTCAGAGATACGTCATGTAGCATGCAATAACAAGTATAAAACCTTACAGTACGTCTTGTATGTAATCATGAGGTTAGGAAATACACGGCAAAAAGAAGCAAAAAGTTCAAAAACAAACTGCAAATAACAAAACCCATTTTGGAATATTTTTGTACAAATAAGTCCATAATACTGACGTCTCCAGAAGTTTCTCTAGATTTTACTTTTCTTTATTTTGGTTTCATCTCCATGCGGGCGTTGTCTTCTCCGTCCAACTCATACTCCTCCACCTGTCCATTGGTGCACACCTTTAGGCGGTCTGTTAAATCGCTGGTTCTTGGCGCTAAGATGAAGTCATAAATAATGGCGGCCGCTGCTCCTCCGATCATTGGTCCAACCCAGAAGATCTAGTGGAGGAGAAAAAAAGACTTTAGTTGACAATGCTGATAGGCCTGGAGGGGGCGGAGTAGGACAAAGCAACTCAACATACTCCTCCCCCTAGGTGGGGGTGAGTGAGTCAGTCTTTACTGTTGTTCTGGAATTATATTCATGAAGCCCGACTACTCTGAATGAACAAACTTTATACAGACATGTATGGTGATACATTATATAGGACATTATTTTAAATATATTCCATGTTTTAACTCTTTCAGGGCCTCTAAACAGGTTAATAAGCTAAAAGTGTGAAGGTAATGAAGGGGAATGAACTTAGAATTATTATGTTACTGATATTTAGACGATTGTCTCGCTTTTTTGCAACTTCACTAAAGGTCAACCAAACAGTTTCTCTGCAGATAACAGGAGCGCAGGTGGAGTCTTACCCAGTGATTGGTGAAATCTTTAGCGACTACTGCAGAACCGAAAGACCTTGCAGGGTTCATTCCACATCCAGTGTAATCGATCTGAGCAAACAAAGAAAAGCGTAAAACGTCAATAACACCCCAAATACTGAGACCGCAGGTGGAGCGGAGTATATAAGCGTATAGAGGAGAGAAAACAGATCCCAAAAGAATAAATATATAGTACATAAGGACAGTATTATAGTAGTTATATTCTTGTACATAGGGGCTAGTATTATAGTAGTTATATTCTTGTACATAGGAGCAGTATTATAGTAGTTGTATTCTTGTACATAGGAGTAGTATTATAGTAGTTATATTCTTGTACATAGGAGCAGTATTATAGTAGTTATATTCTTGTACATAGGAGCAGTATTATAGTAGTTATATTCTTGTACATATGAGGTAGTATTATAGTAATTATATTCTTGTACATAGGGGCAGTATTATAGTAGTTATATTCTTGTACATAGGAGGTAGTATTATAGTAGTTATATTCTTGTACATAGGAGCAGTATTATAGTAGTTATATACTTGTACATAGGAGCAGTATTATAGTAGTTATATTATTGTACATAGGGGGAGTATTATAGTAGTTATATTCTTGTACATAGGGGGCAGTATTATAGTAGTTATATTCTTGTACATAGGAGTAGTATTATAGTAGTTATATTCTTGTACATAGGGGCAGTATTATAGTAGTTATATTCTTGTACATAGGAGCAGTATTATAGTAGTTATATTCTTGTACATAGGAGGTAGTATTATAGTAGTTATATTCTTGTACATAGGGGGCAGTATTATAGTAGTTATATTCTTGTACATAGGAGTAGTATTATAGTAGTTACAGTCATATGAAAAAGTTTGGGCACCCCTATTAATCTTAATCATTTTTAGTTCTAAATATTTGGGTGTTTGCAACAGCCATTTCAATTTGATATATCTAATAACTGATGGACACAGTAATATTTCAGGATTGAAATGAGGTTTATTGTACTAACAGAAAATGTGCAATATGCATTAAACCAAAATTTGACCGTTGCAAAAGTATGGGCACCTCATCAGAAAAGTGACATTAATATTTAGTAGATCCTCCTTTTGCAAAAATAACAGCCTCTAGTTGCTTCCTGTAGCTTTTAATCAGTTCCTGGATCCTGGATGAAGGTATTTTTGACCATTCCTCTTTACAAAACAATTCCAGTTCAGTTAAGTTTGATGGTCGCCGAGCATGGACAGCCCGCTTCAAATTATCCCACAGATGTTCAATGATATTCAGGTCTGGGGACTGGGATGGCCATTCCAGAACATTGTAATTGTTCCTCTGCATGAATGCCTGAGTAGATTTGGATCATTGTCTTGCTGAAATATCCATCCCCGGCGTAACTTCAAATTCGTCACTGATTCTTGTACATTATTCTCAAGAATCTGCTGATACTGAGTTGAATCCATGCGACCCTCAACTTTAACAAGATTCCCGGTGCCGGCATTGGCCACACAGCCCCAAAGCATGATGGAACCTCCACCAAATTTTACAGTGGGTAGCAAGTGTTTATCTTGGAATGCTGTGTTTTTTGGACGCCATGCATAACGCCTTTTTGTATGACCAAACAACTCAATCTTTGTTTCATCAGTCCACAGGACCTTCTTCCAAAATGAAGCTGGCTTGTCCAAATGTGCTTTTGCATCCCTCAGGCGACTCTGTTTGTGGCGTGCTTTCAGAAACGGCTTCTTTCGCATCACTCTCCCATACAGCTTCCCCTTGTGCAAAGTGTGCTGTATTGTTGACCGATGCACAGTGACACCATCTGCAGCAAGATGATGCTGCAGCTCTTTGGAGGTGGTCTGTGGATTGTCCTTGACTGTTCTCACCATTCTTCTTCTCTGCCTTTCTGATATTTTTCTTGGCCTGCCACTTCTGGGCTTAACAAGAACTGTCCCTGTGGTCTTCCATTTCCTTACTATGTTCCTCACAGTGGAAACTGACAGGTTAAATCTCTGAGACAACTTTTTGTATCCTTCCCCTCAACAACTATGTTGAACAATCTTTGTTTTCAGATCATTTGAGAGTTGTTTTGAGGAGCCCATGATGCCACTCTTCAGAGGAGATTCAAATAGTAGAACAACTTGCAATTGGCCACCTTAAATACCTTTTCTCATGATTGGATACACCTGGCTATGAAGTTCAAAGCTCAGTGAGGTTACAAAACCAATTTTGTGCTTCAGTAAGTCAGTAAAAAGTAGTTAGGAGTATTCAAATCAATAAAATGATACGGGTACCCAAATTTTTGCACCGCTCAAATTTTGGTTTAATGTATATTGCACATTTTATGTTAGTACAATAAACCTCATTTCAATCCTGAAACATTACTGTGTCCATCAGTTATTAGATATATCAACTTGAAATGGCTGTTGCAAACACCCAAATATTTAGAACTAAAAATGATTAAGATTAATAGGGGTGCCCAAACTTTTTCATATGACTGTATATTCTTGTACATAGGGGCAGTATTATAGTAGTTATATTCTTGTACATAGGAGCAGTATTATTCTTGTACATAGGAGGCAGTATTATAGTAGTTATATTCTTGTATATAGGAGTAGTATTATAGTAGTTATATTCTTGTACATAGGAGCAGTATTATAGTAGTTATATTCTTGTACATAGGGGGCAGTATTATAGTAGTTATATTCTTGTACATAGGAGCAGTATTATAGTAGTTATATTCTTGTACATAGGAGCAGTATTATAGTAGTTATATTCTTGTACATAGGAGCAGTATTATAGTAGTTATATTCTTGTACATAGGAGCAGTATTATAGTAGTTATATTCTTGTACATAGGAGCAGTATTATAGTAGTTATAGTCTTGTACATAGGAGCAGTATTATAGTAGTTATATTCTTGTACATAGGAGGCAGTATTATAGTAGTTATATTCTTGTACATAGGAGCAGTATTATAGTAGTTATATTCTTGTATATAGGAGTAGTATTATAGTAGTTATATTCTTGTACATAGGAGCAGTATTATAGTAGTTATATTCTTGTACATAGGGGTAGTATTATAGTAGTTATATTCTTGTACGTAGGAGCAGTATTATAGTAGTTACATTCTTGTACATAGGGGGCAGTATTATAGTAGTTATATTCTTGTACATAGGTAGTATTATAGTAGTTATATTCTTGTACATAGGAGCAGTATTATAGTAGTTATATTCTTGTACTGTACATAGGAGCAGTATTATAGTAGTTATATTCTTGTACATAGGAGGTAGTATTATAGTAGTTATATTCTTGTACATAGGAGCAGTATTATAGTGGTTATATTCTTGTACATAGGAGCAGTATTATAGTAGTTATATTCTTGTACATAGGAGGCAGTATTATAGTAGTTATATTCTTGTACATAGGAGCAGTATTATAGTAGTTATATTCTTGTACATAGGGGTAGTATTATAGTAGTTATATTCTTGTACATAGGAGCAGTATTATAGTAGTTATATTCTTGTACATAGGAGCAGTATTATAGTAGTTATATTCTTGTACTGTACATAGGAGCAGTATTATAGTAGTTATATTCTTGTACATAGGAGCAGTATTATAGTAGTTATATTCTTGTACATAGGAGCAGTATTATAGTAGTTATATTCTTGTACATAGGAGCAGTATTATAGTAGTTATATTCTTGTACATAGGAGCAGTATTATAGTAGTTATATTCTTGTACATAGGAGCAGTATTATAGTAGTTATATTCTTGTACATAGGAGCAGTATTATAGTAGTTATATTCTTCTACATAGGAGCAGTATTATAGTAGTTATATTCTTGTACATAGGAGGCAGTATTATAGTAGTTATATTCTTGTACATAGGAGCAGTATTATAGTAGTTATATTCTTGTACATAGGGGTAGTATTATAGTAGTTATATTCTTGTACATAGGAGCAGTATTATAGTAGTTATATTCTTGTACATAGGAGCAGTATTATAGTAGTTATATTCTTGTACTGTACATAGGAGCAGTATTATAGTAGTTATATTCTTGTACATAGGAGCAGTATTATAGTAGTTATATTCTTGTACATAGGAGCAGTATTATAGTAGTTATATTCTTGTACATAGGAGCAGTATTATAGTAGTTATATTCTTGTACATAGGAGCAGTATTATAGTAGTTATATTCTTGTACATAGGAGCAGTATTATAGTAGTTATATTCTTGTACATAGGAGCAGTATTATAGTAGTTATATTCTTGTACATAGGAGCAGTATTATAGTAGTTATATTCTTGTACATAGGAGGTAGTATTATAGTAGTTATATTCTTGTACATAGGAGCAGTATTATAGTAGTTATATTCTTGTACATAGGAGCAGTATTATAGTAGTTATATTCTTGTACATAGGAGGTAGTATTATAGTAGCTATATTCTTGTACATAGGGGGCAGTATTATAGTAGTTATATTCTTGTACATAGGAGCAGTATTATAGTAGTTATATTCTTGTACATAGGATAGTATTATAGTAGTTATATTCTTGTACATAGGAGCAGTATTATAGTAGTTATATTCTTGTACATAGGAGCAGTATTATAGTAGTTATATTCTTGTACATAGGAGCAGTATTATAGTAGTTATATTCTTGTACATAGGAGCAGTATTATAGTAGTTATATTCTTGTACATAGGAGCAGTATTATAGTAGTTATATTCTTGTACATAGGAGCAGTATTATAGTAGTTATATTCTTGTACATAGGAGCAGTATTATAGTAGTTATATTCTTGTACATAGGAGCAGTATTATAGTAGTTATAGTCTTGTACATAGGAGCAGTATTATAGTAGTTATATTCTTGTATATAGGAGGCAGTATTATAGTAGTTATATTCTTGTACATAGGAGCAGTATTATAGTAGTTATATTCTTGTATATAGGAGTAGTATTATAGTAGTTATATTCTTGTACATAGGAGCAGTATTATAGTAGTTATATTCTTGTACATAGGGGTAGTATTATAGTAGTTATATTCTTGTACGTAGGAGCAGTATTATAGTAGTTACATTCTTGTACATAGGGGGCAGTATTATAGTAGTTATATTCTTGTACATAGGTAGTATTATAGTAGTTATATTCTTGTACATAGGAGCAGTATTATAGTAGTTATATTCTTGTACTGTACATAGGAGCAGTATTATAGTAGTTATATTCTTGTACATAGGAGGTAGTATTATAGTAGTTATATTCTTGTACATAGGAGCAGTATTATAGTGGTTATATTCTTGTACATAGGAGCAGTATTATAGTAGTTATATTCTTGTACATAGGAGGCAGTATTATAGTAGTTATATTCTTGTACATAGGAGCAGTATTATAGTAGTTATATTCTTGTACATAGGAGCAGTATTATAGTAGTTATATTCTTGTACATAGGAGCAGTATTATAGTAGTTATATTCTTGTACATAGGAGCAGTATTATAGTAGTTATATTCTTGTACATAGGAGGCAGTATTATAGTAGTTATATTCTTGTACATAGGAGCAGTATTATAGTAGTTATATTCTTGTACATAGGGGTAGTATTAGTAGTATTATAGTAGTTATATTCTTGTACATAGGAGCAGTATTATAGTAGTTATATTCTTGTACATAGGAGCAGTATTATAGTAGTTATATTCTTGTACTGTACATAGGAGCAGTATTATAGTAGTTATATTCTTGTACATAGGAGCAGTATTATAGTAGTTATATTCTTGTACATAGGAGCAGTATTATAGTAGTTATATTCTTGTACATAGGAGCAGTATTATAGTAGTTATATTCTTGTACATAGGAGCAGTATTATAGTAGTTATATTCTTGTACATAGGAGCAGTATTATAGTAGTTATATTCTTGTACATAGGAGCAGTATTATAGTAGTTATATTCTTGTACATAGGAGCAGTATTATAGTAGTTATATTCTTGTACATAGGAGGTAGTATTATAGTAGTTATATTCTTGTACATAGGAGCAGTATTATAGTAGTTATATTCTTGTACATAGGAGCAGTATTATAGTAGTTATATTCTTGTACATAGGAGGTAGTATTATAGTAGCTATATTCTTGTACATAGGGGGCAGTATTATAGTAGTTATATTCTTGTACATAGGAGCAGTATTATAGTAGTTATATTCTTGTACATAGGATAGTATTATAGTAGTTATATTCTTGTACATAGGAGCAGTATTATAGTAGTTATATTCTTGTACATAGGAGCAGTATTATAGTAGTTATATTCTTGTACATAGGAGCAGTATTATAGTAGTTATATTCTTGTACATAGGAGCAGTATTATAGTAGTTATATTCTTGTACATAGGAGCAGTATTATAGTAGTTATATTCTTGTACATAGGAGCAGTATTATAGTAGTTATATTCTTGTACATAGGAGCAGTATTATAGTAGTTATATTCTTGTACATAGGAGTAGTATTATAGTAGTTATATTCTTGTACATAGGGGCAGTATTATAGTAGTTATATTCTTGTACATAGGAGCAGTATTATAGTAGTTATATTCTTGTACATAGGAGCAGTATTATAGTAGTTATATTCTTGTACATAGGAGCAGTATTATAGTAGTTATATTCTTGTACATAGGGGCAGTATTATAGTAGTTATATTCTTGTACATAGGAGTAGTATTATAGTAGTTATATTCTTGTACATAGGAGCAGTATTATAGTAGTTATATTCTTGTACATAGGAGCAGTATTATAGTAGTTATATTCTTGTACATAGGAGCAGTATTATAGTAGTTATATTCTTGTACATAGGGGGCAGTATTATAGTAGTTATATTCTTGTACATAGGGGCAGTATTATAGTAGTTATATTCTTGTACATAGGAGTAGTATTATAGTAGTTATATTCTTGTACATAGGAGCAGTATTATAGTAGTTATATTCTTGTACATAGGAGCAGTATTATAGTAGTTATATTCTTGTACATAGGAGCAGTATTATAGTAGTTATATTCTTGTACATAGGAGCAGTATTATAGTAGTTATATTCTTGTACATAGGAGTAGTATTATAGTAGTTATATTCTTGTACATAGGAGCAGTATTATAGTAGTTATATTCTTGTACATAGGAGGCAGTATTATAGTAGTTATATTCTTGTACATAGGAGCAGTATTATAGTAGTTATATTCTTGTACATAGGAGCAGTATTATAGTAGTTATATTCTTGTACATAGGAGCAGTATTATAGTAGTTATATTCTTGTACATAGGGGGCAGTATTATAGTAGTTATATTCTTGTACATAGGGGGTAGTATTATAGTAGTTATATTCTTGTACATAGGAGGTAGTATTATAGTAGTTATATTCTTGTACATAGGAGGTAGTATTATAGTAGTTATATTCTTGTACATAGGAGCAGTATTATAGTAGTTATATTCTTGTACATAGGAGCAGTATTATAGTAGTTATATTCTTGTACATATGAGGCAGTAGTATAATAGTTGTATTTGTTTCCATAGATGGCACTATTAGATTAGATGTGCCTTGTGGTGTATGGAGTAAGGTGAAAACCGTTTTAGTGACATATTCTCAGGGCACTCGTCATTATCCTCGGCAGTTGACATTGATCACATGACTCAGAGCACATAATAAAGCTCCTCCCAGAATATGGAGACTGTAATATGTTTACATCGTACTGAGATATAATGGGGTTGGGGGGGGGGGTGAATATTCAGAGTAACGTAATCTCAGTGTTCCAGGCAGTGAGAACATTGTGTGGATGCGTTTTATCATATATTCTGGTGTGGTAGGTTGAAGGTTATAGATGGACCAGTCTACAGTGTTCTTTTCTTACCGCAACTAGATGTCCTAGGGCAACAGAAAGTCCTATTGCCAGAGGAATGGATCCTGAAATGTCATGTCTTCGTCTGTCTGTGACAGCAACAACGCAGAGCACCAGCTGGAAGGTGACCATGATCTCTATCCCCAGACCCTGTCCTGCTGTCACTCCAACACTGAGCTGAAAAACACAAGAAGGTGCAGAGGATTATAATAACTTTACATGATGGGATTGTATGGCGGAGTAATTTTTTGGTATATTATCACAGAGGTTAAGCTTAGATACACTCTACAGACAGTATCACAACTGACAGTATCACGCTGTATGACTCTCCAGTATGTGATATCTAGCTATATAACGAAAGATTATTATTATTATTATTATTATTGTTTATATAGCCCCATTAATTCCATGGTGCTTTACATTATTATATTAATTCCATGGTGCTTTACATTTGAGGATTTACATACGGTACACAAAATGCTAACAGTGATCACTGGCACAGTGGGATAGAGGGCCCTGCCCGCAAGGGCTTACAATCTATGAGGGAAGAGGGATAGAGACAGAAGGTGGGGGTAGAGGCTGTACAGATGGCGGTGTGGTGACAGTAGTGTTATTGGGGGTTGTACAGATGGCGGTGTGGTGACAGTAGTGTTATTGGGGGTTGTACAGATGGCGGTGTGGTGACAGTAGTGTTATTGGAGGTTGTAGGCCTTCCTGAATAGGTGAGTCTTCAGGGCCTTCTTGAAGCTTGTGACTGTGGGGGTCAGTCTTATGTGTCTTGGTAATGAGTTCCAGATTATGGGGGGTGCACGGGAGAAGTCTTGGAGATGATTGTGTGAAGAGCGGATAAGAGTAGAGCGGAGTAGGAGGTCTTTGGAGGATCGGAGGTTACGTGCGGGCAGGTAGCGGGAGATTAGGTCGGAGATATATGGAGGGGACAGGCTGTGGATGGCTTTGTATGTCAGCGTTAGTAGTTTGAGCTCTATTCGCTGGGCGATGGGTAGCCAGTGAAGGGATTGGCAGAGGGGAGCGGCCGATGAAGAACAGGGGAGAGGTGTATTAGGCGAGCAGCACAGTGTAAGGTGGACTGGAGGGGGGCGAGGGTGTTATCTGGGAGGCCATAGAGAAGGGTGTTACAGTAGTCTAGGCGGGAGATTATGAGGGCATGGACTAGCATCTTTGTAGTTTCAGGGGTGAGGAAGGAGCGGATTCGATGGATGTTCTTGAGGTGGAGGCGGCAGGAGGTGTTGAGGTTTTGAATATGCGGCTTGAGGAATAGGTCAGAGTCTAAGGTTATCCCAAGGCAGTGGGCCTGTGGGACTGGGGTGAGAGGGGTTCCATTAATTCTGATAGATGGGTCAGGTAAGGGGGTCGTGCGTGGAGGGGTGAAGATTATGAACTCCGTTTTCTCCATGTTGAGTTTGAGAAAGCGGGAGGAGAGAAAGGAGGCTACGGCTGCTAGACATTCTGGGACTCTGGACAATAGGGAGGTGATGTCTGGTCCAGAGAGATATATTTGGGTGTCGTCAGCATAGCAATAGTAATGGAAACCATGGGATTCTATGAGTTGGCCAAGGCCGAGGGTGTAGATTGAGAACAGGAGGGGTCCTAGGACCGAGCCTTGGGGGACACCTACAGAAAGAGGGCATTAGCAGGGAGGTGGTGTGCGAGTGGGAGACGCTGAATGTGCGGTTGGTGAGGTATGAGGAGATCCAGGAAAGGGCCAGGTCTGAGATGCCAAGAGATGAGAGAGTTTCTAGCAGGAGGGAATGGTCGACTGTGTCAAAGGCAGAGGAGAGGTCGAGGAGGAGGAGGACAGAGTAATGACACTTGGCTTTGGCGGTTAGTGACCTTGGTTAGGGCAGTTTCTGTGGAGTGATGGGGTCTGAAGCCTGACTGTAGTCTGTCAAAGAGCACATTGGACGAGAGATAGGAGGACAGTTCGGAGTGGACATGTTGCTCCAGCAGGTTAGAGGCGTACGGGAGCAGTGAGATGGGGCGATAGTTGGCTGGAGAGGACGGGTCCAGGGAGGGTTTCTTAAGTATAGGTGTGACGGTACCATGTTTGAAGGCAGAAGGGAAGGATCCATTGGTTAGGGATAGGTTGAAGAGATGGGTTAAGGCAGGAGTAATGACTTCAGAGAGTTTGGGGATGAGATATGACTGGATGGGGTCGAGTGCACAGGAGGTGAGGTGGGATTTAGATATTAGGGTGGAGAGCTTTTCATCAGTGACGGTGGAGAAACAGGTTAGAGATGAAGAGCACCGACCAGTTAGATAGAGTGGTTGTCGGGGGTGTAGGGTGAGACTGTCTCTGATGGTGTCGATTTTGCTTTTGAAATAAGAGGCAAAGTCATCAGCTGTGATAAGTGATGTTGGAGGGGGCGCAGGAGGACGGAGAAGGGAGTTGAAGGTAGTGAATAGCTGTTTGGGGTTGCGGGATAGTGCAGATATTAGTGCGGAGAAGTAGACCTGCTTTGCAGAGGTGAGTGCGTTCTTGAATGTGAGAACTGCCTCTTTGTACTTGATGAAGTCCTCCTGGGAGTGGCTTTTCTTCCAGAGGCGTTCTGCAACCCGTGAGGCACGTCTCAGTTTTTTAGTCAGGTCAGTGTTCCAGGGCTGCCTATTGATCGGTCGGGCTCTGGTGTTCGTAAGAGGGGTCACAGAGTCAAGGGCTGAAGTAATGGTGGTGGTGTTGTAGAAGTCAGCAGCGGTATCTGTGTCCTGGAGTGAGGATATGTCAGTGAGTGGTCGGAGAGAGTCTGAGAGCGTGCGGATGTCCAGGCGATTAAGGTTCCTGCGGGGACGTGTTGGTTTAGGGGTTGGAGGGTCTATTACAGAGGAGAGGGCAGAGAATGTCAGCAGGTTGTGGTCAGAGAGCGTGGACGGAGAGTTAGAGAGGTTGACTAGAGAGCAGAGGCGGGTGAATATGAGGTCCAGCATGTGTCCTTTTGTGTGGGTGGCAGAGGAGGACCATTGAGAGAGACCAAAGGAGGTAGTGAGTGACAGGAGACGGGGAAGCGGGGGGGAGGGGGTGGGTTGTGTTAATGGGGATGTTGAAGCCACCCATGATGATGGTGGGGGTGTCTGTGGACAGGAAGTGCATTAGCCAGGTGGTGAAGTGGTCGATAAAGGCAGCGGTAGGTCCTGGTGGTCAATATATGACGGCCAGTTGAAGGTTGGAGGGCGAGTAAATGCAATAGATGATGGAAGGTGATGGGGAAAACTGAATAACCTCCACTACCATACTGTGACATCACTGTGTGTATTATCCCTGTACTGTGACGTCACTGTGTGTATTATCTCTGTACTGTGACATCACTGTGTGTATTATCTCTGTACTGTGACATCACTGTGTGTATTATCTCTGTACTGTGACATCACTGTGTGTATTAGCTCTGTACTGTGACATCACTGTGTATTATCTCTGTACTGTGACATCACTGTGTATTATCTCTGTACTGTGACATCACTGTGTGTATTATCCCTGTACTGTGACATCACTGTGTGTATTATCCCTGTACTGTGACATCACTGTGTGTATTATCCTGTACTGTGACATCACTGTGTGTATTATCTCGTACTGTGACATCACTGTGTGTATTATCTCTGTACTGTGACATCACTGTGTGTATTATCCCTGTACTGTGACATCACTGTGTGTATTATCCTGTACTGTGACACCACTGTGTATTATCTCTGTACTGTGACATCACTGTGTGTATTATCTCGTACTGTGACATCACTGTGTGTATTATCTCTGTACTGTGACATCACTGTGTATATTATCCTGTACTGTGACATCACTGTGTGTATTATCCCTGTTCTGTGACATCACTGTGTGTATTATCCCTGTTCTGTGACATCACTGTGTGTATTATCCCTGTACTGTGACATCACTGTGTGTATTATCCCTGTACTGTAACATCACTGTGTGTATTATCCCTGTTCTGTGACATCACTGTGTGTATTATCCCTGTTCTGTGACATCACTGTGTGTATTATCTCTGTACTGTGACATCACTGTGTGTATTATCCCTGTACTGTGACATCACTGTGTGTATTATCCCTGTATTGTGACATCACTGTGTTTATTATCGCTGTACTGTGACATCACTGTGTGTATTATCCCTGTACTGTGACATCACTGTGTGTATTATCTCTGTACTGTGACATCACTGTGTGTATTATCCCTGTATTGTGACATCACTGTGTTTATTATCTCTGTACTGTGACATCATTGTGTGTATTATCCTATACTGTGACATCACTGTCTGTATTATCCCTTTACTGTGACATCACTGTGTGTATTATCCCTGTATTGTGACATCACTGTGTTTATTACCTCTGTACTGTGACATCACTGTGTGTATTATCTCTGTACTGTGACATCACTGTGTGTATTATCCCTTTACTGTGACATCACTGTGTGTATTATCTCTGTACTGTGACATCACTGTGTGTATTATCTCTGTACTGTGACATCACTGTGTTTATTACCTCTGTACTGTGACATCACTGTGTGTATTATCTCTGTACTGTGACATCACTGTGTGTATTATCCCTGTACTGTGACATCACTGTGTGTATTATCTCTGTACTGTGACATCACTGTGTGTATTATCCCTGTACTGTGACATCACTGTGTGTATTATCTCTGTACTGTGACATCAATGTGTGTATTATCCCTGTACTGTGACATCACTGTGTGTATTATCCATGTACTGTGACATCACTGTGTATTATCCCTGTACTGTGACATCACTGTGTGTATTATCTCTGTACTGTGACATCAATGTGTGTATTATCCCTGTACTGTGACATCACTGTGTGTATTATCCGTGTACTGTGACATCACTGTGTGTATTATCCCTGTACTGTGACATCACTGTGTGTATTATCTCTGTACTGTGACATCACTGTGTATTATCCCTGTACTGTGACATCACTGTGTGTATTATCCCTGTACTGTGACATCACTGTGTGTATTATCCCTGTACTGTGACATCACTGTGTGTATTATCCTGTACTGTGACATCACTGTGTGTATTATCCCTGTTCTGTGACATCACTGTGTGTATTATCCCTGTACTGTGACATCACTGTGTGTATTATCCTGTACTGTGACACCACTGTGTATTATCTCTGTACTGTGACATCACTGTGTATTATCTCGTACTGTGACATCACTGTGTGTATTATCTCTGTACTGTGACATCACTGTGTATATTCTCCTGTACTGTGACATCACTGTGTGTATTATCCCTGTTCTGTGACATCACTGTGTGTATTATCCCTGTTCTGTGACATCACTGTGTGTATTATCCCTGTTCTGTGACATCACTGTGTGTATTATCTCTGTACTGTGACATCACTGTGTGTATTATCCCTGTACTGTGACATCACTGTGTGTATTATCCTGTACTGTGACACCACTGTGTATTATCTCTGTACTGTGACATCACTGTGTGTATTATCTCGTACTGTGACATCACTGTGTGTATTATCTCTGTACTGTGACATTACTGTGTATATTCTCCTGTACTGTGACATCACTGTGTGTATTATCCCTGTTCTGTGACATCACTGTGTGTATTATCCCTGTTCTGTGACATCACTGTGTGTATTATCTCTGTACTGTGACATCACTGTGTGTATTATCCCTGTACTGTGACATCACTGTGTGTATTATCCTGTACTGTGACATCACTGTGTGTATTATCCCTGTACTGTGACATCACTGTGTGTATTATCCCTGTTCTGTGACATCACTGTGTGTATTATCCCTGTTCTGTGACATCACTGTGTGTATTATCTCTGTACTGTGACATCACTGTGTGTGTGTATTATCCCTGTACTGTGACATCACTGTGTGTATTATCCCTGTACTGTGTCATCACTATGTGTATTATCTCTGTACTGTGACATCACTGTGTGTATTATTACTGTGACATGACTGTGTGTACTATCCCTGTACTGTGACATCACTGTGTGTATTATCCTTGTACTGTGACATCACTGTGTGTATTATCTCTGTACTGTGACATCACTGTGTGTATTATTACTGTGACATCACTGTGTGTACTATCCCTGTACTGTGACATCACTGTGTGTATTATCCTTGTACTGTGACATCACTGTGTGTATTATCCCTGTACTGTGACATCACTGTGTGTATTATCCCTGTACTGTGTCATCACTATGTGTATTATCTCTGTACTGTGACATCACTGTGTGTATTATTACTGTGACATCACTGTGTGTACTATCCCTGTACTGTGACATCACTGTGTGTATTATCCTTGTACTGTGACATCACTATTTCTTTATATGTCTCACATCTTATACATTTATTATAATCCTAATGTAAAACTTCTACAAGAGTTTCCCAGATCTGCTCCTTGTACACATAATATAGATATAATCTTCCTCCTCCATGTTTATCTCTCAGATCCTCGCCACAGTACACGCTTTCCGCTCTCGTCACTCTCCCTATTCTCGATGCTGTAGACAGATTAGGGCGTCTCTGACATTACACCCCATAAGCAGCACATTTATTGGGCCGCCAGATAACTCTGGCAAATTCCGTAGCCATGGATCCCATTATGTGCAGCCTCGGCCTATCCTCAGCTCATTAATAATCATCCTTTTATTTTTTTACTTTATGTCCGATTCCAGGGCGCGAGGCGAGATATTACAATAACACTGGGAAATCTCCCCCCAAGATGAGGAATGTAAACCCGCGAGGACGCCATAGCGACTGCATCAAAATGTTTATCGCCACTTTTTTCAGGGCACTTTTTGTTG
>CAMRHE010001182.1:0-132500 GCA_947044405.1 Leptodactylus fallax | reverse complement strand
AACATTGTGTAGGGTTCCTCTTTAGTATTAGCTTTGTAGCTCAGGAAAATCAAATTATTAACAATGTCACATAATGCCCTAAACACCTAAATACAATTCCCCAAACATACTACCATACAGAGCCCAAAACATACCGAAATACAGAGCCCACAACATACTAACATACAATGCCTGAAACATGCCACCATACCATGCCCAAAACATACCGCCAAACAATGCCCATAACAATACCACCATCCACAGCCCAAAACATATTGCCATGCAATTCCCACAAAATACCGCCATACAATGCACCAAAGCCACTGAGTGCTATACATTATACACTATAAAACCACCACATTATGCTGAAGAATAACAAGGTTACACAATGTCTTAATCTGATTACTATTCCTGTATTCTGTGGGAAAGCTTCTCAAGCCTGTGTACAATGTCTCATCACTTTCTGCCCATGTCTCAGATTCCTGGCTCTAACAGTGAAGAATCCTTTCATAATTGGAGATGAAATGTCTTCTTTCACCTGCAGAGGGCGACCTCAGGACTCAGCGCTCGTGGTCGAAGGTCTCCTGCATATCATTGCATTGTTTGATCCTCCCATAACTCCTCCTGACCTCAATCCTGTTATCTTGCGCCGCTCGGCACAACCAGATAAATGATTAAAATGCCACAAACCCAGACGGTCGCCATAAACGTGTCAGCATTGTGCGCTGGGCAGCCGCGCCCGATTCCTCCATCATGTCTGATCACCAACATTAAGGAGATGAGTAGGAAATGTTTCCCCGGTGACCAGTAATGCTGAATGTCATATAAACAAGGCCAGAGGGGGCGACGTAATATTATCTCATCCTGCAGGTGCTAATAAGGATGCAAAGATTTGCCAAAATGTTTGGAGTAGGCGATAAAACCGGACCTGTCCACGCCGGCCCATGAAGAATGAGCCCTGGGGGCCGCACGAAAGCAACGCCAAATACTGCGCTGGACTGAAAATAGAGGTGCATGGGGCATTAGGGCGGGTATTGCCAGCACTGTTATAAAGAGCATTGTACTATATAAGGGGTTACACCTGCACCAGGTGCACCAGGAATAGGAACGGTGCTCAGGTCTTAGGTCAAACACGAGCCAGAAGGGGAAGTCACTTGCTCCGAGATTGTGGGCGTAATTGTGAAATGTGGCTGTAAGTTGGGGCAAGAGATCCCCGCACAGTTACCCCATCTCCAGTTGCAGACAGATTGGCAAGCCAAGTCTGGGCCGGTTAGTCCAAGTGTGGGCTAGTGCAATCTGCTGATCCCTGAGTAGTAGTGGAAAGGAGAGATCCTTGGCAGCTGGGACAAGCAGCTACTTTATAATGGGAACGTATATATATATATATATATATATATATATATTCCCCTCTCTACCCGAGGGCAGTAAGACTAAGGTTTGCCACTATTGATATTGTGACTGATTTCTCAGTCCACAGGTTGTCCATGTGTTACGTTAGTACTGTTATGTCAGCTACAGTGAGCCTGTAAAGAGAACCCCAAAAAGAGCACATGTAGAGGAGGAGAAGGAGTCTCCCACCCTGCAGGGGGCACTGCTGAAAACAGGGATTACTAAGCAACTAATTGACTACTTAACTATCTCTAATCCTACTCTGTACTCTACCATTAACTTTTAAGTAAATCATTTTTAGATGGTAACTAGAGTCTCCGAATTTTTTTGCTATCGGCCCTCCATAACATTAGACGGTCATAGCTGTAATATATTTATCTGGCACAGTCCACTTAAATAGCGATCTGTGCCACCTGATGGTCCGAGGCGAAGGACTAGAAAGTATGTAGGTACAGCACAAGAGAAGTCTACAGTCGTGGCCAAAAGTTTTGAGAATGATACAAATATTAATTTTTACAAAGTCTACTGCTTCAGTTTTTCTAATGGCAATTTGCATATACTCCAGAATGTTATAAAGAGTGATCAGCTTAACAGCAATTACTTGCAAAGTCAATATTTGCCTAGAAAATGAACTTTATCCCCCAAAACACATTTCAACATCATTGCAGCCCTGCCTTAAAAGGACCACCTAACATCGTTTCAGTGATTGCTACATTAACACAGGTGTGGGTGTTGATGAGGACAGGGCTGGAGATCAATCTGTCATGATTAAGTAAGAATGACACCACTGGACACTTTAAAAGGAGGCTGGTGCTTGCCATCATTGTTTCTCTTCTGTTAACCATGGTTATCTCTAAAGAAACACGTGCAGTCATCATTGCACTGCACAAAAATGGCCTAACTGGGAAGAGTATTGCAGCTAGAAAGATTGCACCTCAGTCAACAATCTATCGCATCATCAAGAACTTCAAGGAGAGAGGTTCCATTGGTGCCAAAAAGGCTCCAGGGCGCCCAAGAAAGACCAGCAAGCGGCAGGACCGTCTCTTAAAAGTGTTTCAGCTGCGGGATCGGGCTACCAGCAGTGCAGAGCTTGCTGAGGAATGGCAGCAGGCAGGTGTGAGTGCATCTGCACGCACTGTGAGGCGGAGACTCTTGGAGCAAGGCCTGGTCTCAAGGAGGGCAGCAAAGAAGCCACTTCTCTCCAGAAAAAACATCAGGGACAGACTGATATTCTGCAAAAGGTACAGGGAGTGGACTGCTGAGGACTGGGGGAAAGTCATTTTCTCTGATGAATCCCCTTTTCCATTGTTTGGAACATCTGGAAAACAGCTTATTCGGAGAAGAAGAGGTGAGCGCTACCACCAGTCTTGTCTCATGCCAACTGTAAAGCATCCTGAAACCATTCATGTGTGGGGTTGCTTCTCAGCCAAGGGAATCGGCTCTCTCACAGTCTTGCCTAAAAACACAGCCATGAATAAAGAATGGTACCAGAATGTCCTCCAAGAGCAACTTCTCCCAACCGTCCAAGAGCAGTTTGGTGCTCAACAATGCCTTTTCCAGCATGATGGAGCACCTTGCCATAAAGCAAAGGTGATAACTAAATGGCTCAGGGAACAAAACATAGAGATTTTGGGTCCATGGCCTGGAAACTCCCCAGATCTTAATCCCATTGAGAACTTGTGGTCAATCATCAAGAGACGGGTGGACAAACAAAAAGCAACAAATTCAGACAAAATGAAAGCATTGATTCTGCAAGAATGGACTGCTATCAGTCAGGATTTGGTCCAGAAGTTGATTGAGAGCATGCCAGGGAGAATTGCAGAGGTCCTGAAGAAGAAGGGTCAACACTGCAAATATTGACTTGCTGCATTAACTCATTCTAACTGTCAATATAAGCTTCTGTTACTCATAATATGAATGCAATTCTATTTCTGTATGTGATAAATACATCTGACAAACACACATAAAAACCAGAGGGCAGCAGATCATGTGAAAATAGAATATTTGTGTCATTCTCAAAACTTTTGGCCATGACTGTAGAGAAAGGAGTGACAGCTGTGATGGGGAGGACGATAGACGGGGGCGCACTGCGCTTAATTTTGGCTGCTATTTTTATATATTACATTCTCTATAATGTATCAGCTCTGCCCAGGTGTAATGCAATAAACTCTCTGCTGCACAGAACTCCACATTGTACGTGACTCCCGGTAACCACTGCAGGGTCCTTATCAGTGTTATGATAAATTTACTATATCCTCAATGTTTACCCCCCACCTCCAAGGTGAGAGAAAGCACCTGTGCGATTCCCAGGGTCGTACACAGCGCTATCTACAAACTGCCAAGGCCAACAAGCTGCTGTGCACAGTGCCGGCTCACCACCGCATATCTTGTGGCAAGAAAGCATAAAAACTAGTGGCTGTGGAAGAGAAGGACAACCTCGCCCGAAGGCCTACTGCTCCATTGTGCACTAAGGTTGAGGTGTCTCTTTTGCAGGGGACGCAAAGTTTCTCGAAACCCTCAGCTTCCTACTTTCCTGATGATTCTCCTCAAGGAACTCTAAGGATTTCCACAAATGTAATTGTGGGCAGTCACCACCACCCTTGTGCCAATACATCTGGAGGATCTGCCAGGTCTATCACCCTAGGTGGAAATTATTCCATCACCCGCCAACCGCAATGTTATGAAACAATAGGAAACAGTTGTGGGCGACATGTAGCTCCCGTGGGCGGTGAATGAGAGACATATGAAGTGAATTCCTACCGCTTGTTTGTTGCAGACTTGGCAACATCTGGTTCTCCAGCTGGTTTGGCATCTTCTCCTACCAGCCAGAAGGTGCCAGGGTGCGTGACTACAACTACAATCCCCGACAACTAGGAAAGAAAATCCTAGTAAATATCAGGATACTGGGGGTCAGTGTAAGCATTACGATTCACACACGCTCCATCATGTGACTGACTGATCATCACAAGGCTGGAGAAGCCACGGACAGTGGACTCTTGATGGGACTCTTAAAGTAATGTCCATGGCGTATGGCAAACCCTCGGGCTGGAGGCTATTGTGGTCCTACAGCTCAGTAAGCCCCACTGTCCACCATGCTTTATCATTTATCTTGGATTATGATAGATTAGATTATTAGATATTGATGACCTGTCCTTAGGACCCTCAGGACCCTCTCCGACCCTCCCACCAATCCCCTGCCAGGAGTATCACAGTGTATACATATCTCCATCCATTGTGTAGTGGATATCTGGAGCAGTCAGAGAAGTCTGAAGGAAAACAGAGGGGTCCTGAGGGGATTTCAAGAGACAAAGGTGTCTGGGGGGACAGAGGGCTCTGGAGGGGATTAGAGGACAAAGGGGTCTGCAGTAGGGAAGAGGGGTCTGGAGAGGACAGAGGGTACTGGAGGATAACAGGAGGATGTAGAGGGGGCCTAAGGAGTCTGGAGAGGACAGAGGGTACTGGAGGATAACAGGAGGATCTGGAGGGGGCCTAAGGAGTCTGGAGGAGGACAGAGAGTACTGGAGGATAACAGGAGGATCTGGAGGAGGACTAAGGAGTCTGGAGGAGGACAGAGAGTACTGGAGGATAACAGGAGGACCTGGAGGGGGCCTAAGGAGTCTGGAGGAGGACAGAGGGTACTGGAGGATAACAGGAGGATGTAGAGGGGGCCTAAGGAGTCTGGAGAGGACAGAGGGTACTGGAGGATAACAGGAGGATCTGGAGGGGGCCTAAGGAGTCTGGAGGAGGACAGAGGGTACTGAGGATAACAGGAGGATCTGGAGGAGGACTAAGGAGTCTGGAGGAGGACAGAGGGTACTGGAGGATAACAGGAGGATCTGGAGGAGGACAGAGGGTCTTTCCCTTTCCCCACTGAAAACACATAATTGCTTGGCAAGTGTGCATGTGTGTAGAAAAATCAAGTGGAATACCTGTTGAAAAAATGAGCGTTCAGTGTACTAGCGTCTTTGGGGGACAGTTATCGGAAGTCACTACCTTACAATCATCTGGCCATTGTCTGATCCTCATGTATTAACATCAGTGTACATAGAGAGAGATAGGAGACTGAGTGAGAGGTGTCTGTCACAGACTCACACTGTATAGAGAGAGATAGGAGACTGAGTGAGAGGTGTCTGTCACAGACTCACACAGTATAGAGAGATAGGAGACTGAGTGAGAGGTGTCTGTCACAGACTCACACAGTATAGAGAGATAGGAGACTGAGTGAGAGGTGTCTGTCACAGACTCACACAGTATATAGAGAGAGATAGGAGACTGAGTGAGAGGTGTCTGTCACAGACTCACACTGTATAGAGAGAGATAGGAGACTGAGTGAGAGGTGTTTGTCACAGACTCACACAGTATAGAGAGATAGGAGACTGAGTGAGAGGTGTCTGTCACAGACTCACACTGTATAGAGAGAGATAGGAGACTGAGTGAGAGGTGTCTGTCACAGACTCACACTGTATAGAGAGAGATAGGAGACTGAGTGAGAGGTGTCTGTCACAGACTCACACAGTATAGAGAGATAGGAGACTGAGTGAGAGGTGTCTGTCACAGACTCACACAGTATAGAGAGATAGGAGACTGAGTGAGAGGTGTCTGTCACAGACCCACACAGTATAGAGAGAGATAGGAGACTGAGTGAGAGGTGTCTGTCACAGACTCACACAGTATAGAGAGATAGGAGACTGAGTGAGAGGTGTCTGTCACAGACTCACACTATACATAGAGAGAGAGATAGGAGACTGAGTGAGAGGTGTCTGTCACAGACTCACACAGTATAGAGAGATAGGAGACTGAGTGAGGGGTGTCTGTCACAGACTCGCACTGTATAGAGAGAGATAGGAGACTGAGTGAGAGGTGTCTGTCACAGACTCGCACTGTATAGAGAGAGATAGGAGACTGAGTGAGAGGTGTCTGTCACAGACTCACACTGTATAGAGAGAGATAGGAGACTGAGTGAGAGGTGTCTGTTACAGACTCACACAGTATAGAGAGATAGGAGACTGAGTGAGAGGTGTCTGTCACAGACTCACACAGTATAGAGAGATAGGAGACTGAGTGAGAGGTGTCTGTCACAGACTCACACAGTATAGAGAGATAGGAGACTGAGTGAGAGGTGTCTGTCACAGACTCACACAGTATAGAGAGATAGGAGACTGAGTGAGAGGTGTCTGTCACAGACTCACACTGTATAGAGAGAGAGATAGGAGACTGAGTGAGAGGTGTCTGTCACAGACTCACACAGTATAGAGAGAGAGATAGGAGACTGAGTGAGAGGTGTCTGTCACAGACTCACACTGTATAGAGAGAGATAGGAGACTGAGTGAGAGGTGTCTGTCACAGACTCACACAGTATAGAGAGATAGGAGACTGAGTGAGAGGTGTCTGTCACAGACTCACACAGTATAGAGAGATAGGAGACTGAGTGAGAGGTGTCTGTCACAGACTCACACAGTATAGAAAGATAGGAGACTGAGTGAGGGGTGTCTGTCACAGACTCGCACTGTATAGAGAGAGATAGGAGACTGAGTGAGAGGTGTCTGTCACAGACTCACACAGTATAGAGAGATAGGAGACTGAGTGAGAGGTGTCTGTCACAGACTCACACTGTATAGAGAGAGATAGGAGACTGAGTGAGAGGTGTCTGTCACAGACTCACACAGTATAGAGAGATAGGAGACTGAGTGAGAGGTGTCTGTCACAGACTCACACTGTATAGAGAGAGAGATAGGAGACTGAGTGAGAGGTGTCTGTCACAGACTCACACAGTATAGAGAGAGAGATAGGAGACTGAGTGAGAGGTGTCTGTCACAGACTCACACTGTATAGAGAGAGATAGGAGACTGAGTGAGAGGTGTCTGTCACAGACTCACACTGTATAGAGAGAGATAGGAGACTGAGTGAGAGGTGTCTGTCACAGACTCACACAGTATAGAGAGATAGGAGACTGAGTGAGAGGTGTCTGTCACAGACTCACACAGTTAGAGAGATAGGAGACTGAGTGAGAGGTGTCTGTCACAGACTCGCACTGTATAGAGAGAGATAGGAGACTGAGTGAGAGGTGTCTGTCACAGACTCACACTGTATAGAGAGAGATAGGAGACTGAGTGAGAGGTGTCTGTTACAGACTCACACAGTATAGAGAGATAGGAGACTGAGTGAGAGGTGTCTGTCACAGACTCACACAGTATAGAGAGATAGGAGACTGAGTGAGAGGTGTCTGTCACAGACTCACACAGTATAGAGAGATAGGAGACTGAGTGAGAGGTGTCTGTCACAGACTCGCACTGTATAGAGAGAGATAGGAGACTGAGTGAGAGGTGGTTCTGTCACAGACTCACACAGTATAGAGAGATAGGAGACTGAGTGAGAGGTGTCTGTCACAGACTCACACTATACATAGAGAGAGAGATAGGAGACTGAGTGAGAGGTGTCTGTCACAGACTCACACAGTATAGAGAGAGAGATAGGAGACTGAGTGAGAGGTGTCTGTCACAGACTCACACTGTATAGAGAGAGATAGGAGACTGAGTGAGAGGTGTCTGTCAGACTCACACAGTATAGAGAGAGAGATAGGAGACTGAGTGAGAGGTGTCTGTCAGACTTACACAGTATAGAGAGATAGGAGACTGAGTGAGGGGTGTCTGTCACAGACTCACACAGTATAGAGAGAGAGATAGGAGACTGAGTGAGAGGTGTCTGTCACAGACTCACACTGTATAGAGAGAGATAGGAGACTGAGTGAGAGGTGTCTGTCACATCTCACACAGTATAGAGAGATAGGAGACTGAGTGAGAGGTGTCTGTCACAGACTCACACAGTATAGAGAGATAGGAGACTGAGTGAGAGGTGTCTGTCACAGACTCACACAGTATAGAGAGAGAGATAGGAGACTGAGTGAGAGGTGTCTGTCACAGACTCACACTGTAGAGAGATAGATAGGAGACTGAGTGAGAGGTGTCTGTCACAGACTCACACAGTATAGAGAGAGAGATAGGAGACTGAGTGAGAGGTGTCTGTCACAGACTCACACAGTATAGAGAGATAGGAGACTGAGTGAGAGGTGCCTGTCACAGACTCACACTATACATAGAGAGAGAGATAGGAGACTGAGTGAGAGGTGTCTGTCACAGACTCACACTGTATAGAGAGAGATAGGAGACTGAGTGAGAGGTGTCTGTCACAGACTCACACAGTATAGAGAGATAGGAGACTGAGTGAGAGGTGTCTGTCACAGACTCACACAGTATAGAGAGATAGGAGACTGAGTGAGAGGTGTCTGTCACAGACTCACACTGTAGAGAGAGAGATAGGAGACTGAGTGAGAGGTGTCTGTCACAGACTCACACAGTATAGAGAGAGATAGGAGACTGAGTGAGAGGTGTCTGTCACAGACTCACACTGTACATAGAGAGAGATAGGAGACTGAGTGAGGGGTGTCTGTCAGACTCACACAGTATAGAGAGAGAGATAGGAGACTGAGTGAGAGGTGTCTGTCACAGACTCACACAGTATAGAGAGATAGGAGACTGAGTGAGGGGTGTCTGTCACAGACTCGCACTGTATAGAGACAGATAGGAGACTGAGTGAGAGGTGTCTGTCACAGACTCACACTGTATAGAGACAGATAGGAGACTGAGTGAGAGGTGTCTGTCACAGACTCACACAGTATAGAGAGAGAGATAGGAGACTGAGTGAGAGGTGTCTGTCACAGACTCACACTGTATAGAGAGAGATAGGAGACTGAGTGAGAGGTGTCTGTCACAGACTCACACTGTATAGAGAGAGATAGGAGACTGAGTGAGAGGTGTCTGTCACTGACTCACACTGTATAGAGAGAGAGATAGGAGACTGAGTGAGAGGTGTCTGTCACAGACTCACACAGTATAGAGAGATAGGAGACTGAGTGAGAGGTGTCTGTCACACTCACACAGTATAGAGAGATAGGAGACTGAGTGATATGTGTCTGTCACAGACTCACACTGTAGAGAGAGAGATAGGAGACTGAGTGAGAGGTGTCTGTCACAGACTCACACAGTATAGAGAGAGATAGGAGACTGAGTGAGAGGTGTCTGTCACAGACTCACTCTGTATAGAGAGATAGGAGACTGGGTGAGAGGTGTCTGTCACAGACTCACACAGTATAGAGAGATAGGAGACTGAGTGAGAGGTGTCTGTCACACTCACACAGTATAGAGAGATAGGAGACTGAGTGAGAGGTGTCTGTCACAGACTCACACAGTATAGAGAGAGATAGGAGACTGAGTGAGAGGTGTCTGTCACAGACTCACACAGTATAGAGAGAGATAGGAGACTGAGTGAGAGGTGTCTGTCACAGACTCACTCTGTATAGAGAGATAGGAGACTGGGTGAGAGGTGTCTGTCACAGACTCACACAGTATAGAGAGAGATAGGAGACTGAGTGAGAGGTGTCTGTCACAGACTCACACAGTATAGAGAGAGATAGGAGACTGAGTGAGAGGTGTCTGTCACAGACTCACACAGTATAGAGAGATAGGAGACTGAGTGAGAGGTGTCTGTCACAGACTCACACAGTATAGAGAGATAGGAGACTGAGTGAGGGGTGTCTGTCACAGACTCACACTGTATAGAGAGAGATAGGAGACTGAGTGAGAGGTGTCTGTCACAGACTTACACTGTATAGAGAGAGAGATAGGAGACTGAGTGAGAGGTGTCTGTCACAGACTTACACTGTATAGAGAGAGAGATAGGAGACTGAGTGAGAGGTGTCTGTCACAGACTTACACTGTATAGAGAGAGAGATAGGAGACTGAGTGAGGGGTGTCTGTCACAGACTCACACAGTATAGAGAGATAGGAGACTGAGTGAGAGGTGTCTGTCACAGACTCACACTATACATAGAGATAGATAGGAGACTGAGTGGGAGGTGTCTGTCACAGACTCACACTGTACATAGAGAGAGATAGGAGACTGAGTGAGAGGTGTCTGTCACAGACTCACTCTGTATAGAGAGATAGGAGACTGGGTGAGAGGTGTCTGTCACAGACCCACACAGTATAGAGATAGGAGACTGAGTGAGGGGTGTCTGTCACAGACTCACACTGTATAGAGAGAGTAGGAGACTGAGTGAGAGGTGTCTGTCACAGACTTACACTGTATAGAGAGAGAGTAGGAGACTGAGTGAGGGTGTCTGTCACAGACTTACACTGTATAGAGAGAGAGGGGAGACTGGTGGGGTGTCTGTCACAGACTTACACTGTATAGAGAGAGAGTAGGAGCTGAGTGGGGGTGTCTGTCACAGACTCACACAGTATAGAGAGATAGGGGCTGGTGAGAGGTGTCTGTCACAGACTCACACTATACATAGAGATAGTAGGAGACTGAGTGAGAGGTGTCTGTCACAGACTCACACAGTATAGAGAGTAGGAGACTGAGTGAGGGGTGTCTGTCACAGACTCACACAGTATAGAGAGAGATAGGAGACTGAGTGAGAGGTGTCTGTCACAGACTCACACTGTATAGAGAGAGATAGGAGACTGAGTGAGAGGTGTCTGTCACAGACTCACACTGTATAGAGAGAGATAGGAGACTGAGTGAGAGGTGTCTGTCACTGACTCACACTGTATAGAGAGAGATAGGAGACTGAGTGAGAGGTGTCTGTCACAGACTCACACTGTATAGAGAGAGATAGGAGACTGAGTGAGAGGTGTCTGTCACTGACTCACACTGTATAGAGAGAGAGATAGGAGACTGAGTGAGGGGTGTCTGTCACAGACTCACACAGTATAGAGAGATAGGAGACTGAGTGAGAGGTGTCTGTCACAGACTCACACTATACATAGAGATAGATAGGAGACTGAGTGAGAGGTGTCTGTCACAGACTCACACTATACATAGAGATAGAGATAGGAGACTGAGTGAGAGGTGTCTGTCACAGACTCACACTGTATAGAGAGAGATAGGAGACTGAGTGAGAGGTGTCTGTCACAGACTCACACAGTATAGAGAGATAGGAGACTGAGTGAGAGGTGTCTGTCACAGACTCACACAGTATAGAGAGAGAGATAGGAGACTGAGTGAGAGGTGTCTGTCACAGACTCACACTGTATAGAGAGAGATAGGAGACTGAGTGAGAGGTGTCTGTCACAGACTTACACTGTATAGAGAGAGAGATAGGAGACTGAGTGAGGGGTGTCTGTCACAGACTCACACAGTATAGAGAGATAGGAGACTGAGTGAGAGGTGTCTGTCACAGACTCACACAGTATAGAGAGATAGGAGACTGAGTGAGAGGTGTCTGTCACAGACTCACACAGTATAGAGAGATAGGAGACTGAGTGAGGGGTGTCTGTCACAGACTCACACAGTATAGAGAGAGATAGGAGACTGAGTGAGAGGTGTCTGTCACAGACTCACACTGTATAGAGAGAGATAGGAGACTGAGTGAGAGGTGTCTGTCACAGACTCACACTGTATAGAGAGAGATAGCAGACTGAGTGAGAGGTGTCTGTCACTGACTCACACTGTATAGAGAGAGAGTAGGAGACTGAGTGAGGGGTGTCTGTCACAGACTCACACAGTATAGAGAGATAGGAGACTGAGTGAGAGGTGTCTGTCACAGACTCACACTATACATAGAGATAGAGATAGGAGACTGAGTGAGAGGTGTCTGTCACAGACTCACACTGTATAGAGAGAGATAGGAGACTGAGTGAGAGGTGTCTGTCACAGACTCACACAGTATAGAGAGATAGGAGACTGAGTGAGAGGTGTCTGTCACAGACTTACACTGTATAGAGAGAGAGATAGGAGACTGAGTGAGAGGTGTCTGTCACAGACTCTACTGTGTGGGTAGGGGCATTATGGAGTATTATACTGTGAGGGGGTATTAAAGAGCATTATACTATGTATGGGGCACTAATGAGCATTATACTGTATGGGGGCCATTAAGGAGCATTATACCCCACAGTATAATATCCCATTGTGCCCCCCACAGTATAATGCGACATTAGTGCCCCCCACACAATATAATATCCCGTTATTGCCCCCACACAGTATAATGTCTAAGTGACAATAACAGTACTTACCGCCTTATCACTAATACATTATAGCAGCGGCAGGGATCGGCACATGGTCGCCCCCTGACTTCAGTCTATAAGACGCAGGGACTGTTTACAAAGGTTTTTTTCTTGCTAGAAAGTGCAAATTATAGTAAAAAACAAATTCCCACACGGACAATATTGTGTCAGAAATATCAATCTCATTCATGTCCTGTTTCTGCAGGAAGTGCATGGATTTCTGCAAGCTCCATACAGAACTGTGTGTGTGAATTCACCCCTACAGAACTAGACAGATCTGCCTGGTATTATGTCACCCAGCTTTTCCAGGGACAGATAAACCTAACAAATAGCTGAATTCTGGTCCCAGTGGACGAGTCAAGGATTTATATTCACTGTGGATTTATAGCGGCCGCTCTTATAATGAGCCGTGCAAGTTTCCTGACAGTGAAGCGGCTCCGAAATTCTTCCCTAGAGAACTGCACACATCCAGCAGCTGACAGGAATACTAATAGGAGGATGTGAGCGCCGCACAGCAGAGAGGAGAAAGTGTATACTACACTACCTGTACTGTGTGTGATCTGTGGTGTTACATAGGACTGCAGGTGACATCTACTACATTATCTGTACTCAGAGAGTTATCACTGTGTTATCTGTGGTGTTACATAGGACTGCAGGTGACATCTACTACATTATCTGTACTCAGAGAGTTATCACTGTGTTATCTGTGGTGTTACATAGGACTGCAGGTGACATCTACTACATTGTCTGTACTCAGAGAGTTATCATTATGTTATCTGTGGTGTTACATAGGACTGCAGGTGACATCTACTACATTATCTGTACTCAGAGAGTTATCACTGAGTTATCTGTGGTGTTACATAGGACTGCAGGTGACATCACTACATTATCTATACTCAGAGAGTTATCACTGTGTTATCTGTGGTGTTACATAGGACTGCAGGTGACACCTACTACATTATCTGTACTCAGAGAGTTATCACTGTGTTATCTGTGGTGTTACATAGGACTGCAGGTGACATCTACTACATTATCTGTACTCAGAGAGTTATCACTGTGTTATCTGTGGTGTTACATAGGACTGCAGGTGACATCTACTACATTATCTGTACTCAGAGAGCTATCACTGTGTTATCTGTGGTGTTACATAGGACTGCAGGTGACACTACTACATTATCTGTACTCAGAGAGTTATCACTGTGTTATCTGTGGTGTTACATAGGACTGCAGGTGACACTACTACATTATCTGTACTCAGAGAGTTATCACTGTGTTATCTGTGGTGTTACATAGGACTGCAGGTGACATCTACTCCATTATCTGTAGTCAGAGAGTTATCACTGTGTTATCTGTGGTGTTACATAGGACTGCAGGTGACATCTACTACATTATCTGTACTCAGAGAGTTATCACTGTGTGTTATCTGTGGTGTTACATAGGACTGCAGGTGACATCTACTACATTATCTGTACTCAGAGAGTTATCACTGTGTTATCTGTGGTGTTACATAGGACTGCAGGTGACATCTACTACATTATCTGTACTCAGAGAGTTATCACTGTGTTATCTGTGGTGTTACATAGGACTGCAGGTGACATCTACTACATTATCTGTACTCAGAGAGTTATCACTGTGTGTTATCTGTGGTGTTACATAGGACTGCAGGTGACATCTACTACATTATCTGTACTCAGAGAGTTATCACTGTGTTATCTGTGGTGTTACATAGGACTGCAGGTGACACCTACTACATTATCTGTACTCAGAGAGTTATCGCTGTGTTATCTGTGGTGTTACATAGGACTGCAGGTGACACCTACTACATTATCTGTACTCAGAGAGTTATCACTGTGTTATCTGTGGTGTTACATAGGACTGCAGGTGACATCTACTACATTACCTGTACTCAGAGAGTTATCACTGTGTTATCTGTGGTGTTACATAGGACTGCAGGTGACATCTACTACATTACCTGTACTCAGAGAGTTATCACTGTGTTATCTGTGGTGTTACATAGGACTGCAGGTGACATCTACTACATTATCTGTACTCAGAGAGCTATCACTGTGTTATCTGTGGTGTTACATAGGACTGCAGGTGACACCTACTACATTATCTGTACTCAGAGAGTTATCACTGTGTGTTATCTGTGGTGTTACATAGGACTGCAGGTGACATCTACTACATTATCTGTACTCAGAGAGCTATCACTGTGTTATCTGTGGTGTTACATAGGACTGCAGGTGACATCTACTACATTATCTGTACTCAGAGAGCTATCACTGTGTTATCTGTGGTGTTACATAGGACTGCAGGTGACATCTACTACATTATCTGTACTCAGAGAGTTATCACTGTGTTATCTGTGGTGTTACATAGGACTGCAGGTGACACCTACTACATTATCTGTACTCAGATAGTTATCACTGTGTGTTATCTGTGGTGTTACATAGGACTGCAGGTGACATCTACTACATTATCTGTACTCAGAGAGTTATCACTGTGTTATCTGTGGTGTTACATAGGACTGCAGGTGACACTACTACATTATCTGTACTCAGAGAGTTATCACTGTGCTATCTGTGGTGTTACATAGGACTGCAGGTGACATCTACTACATTATCTGTACTCAGAGAGTCATCACTGTGTTATCTGTGGTGTTACATAGGACTGCAGGTGACATCTACTACATTATCTGTACTCAGAGAGTTATCACTGTGTTATCTGTGGTGTTACATAGGACTGCAGGTGACATCTACTACATTATCTGTACTCAGAGAGTTATCACTGTGTTATCGGTGGTGTTACATAGGACTGCAGGTGACACTACTACATTATCTGTACTCAGAGAGTTATCACTGTGTTATCTGTGGTGTTACATAGGACTGCAGGTGACATCTACTACATTACCTGTACTCAGAGAGTTATCACTGTGTTATCTGTGGTGTTACATAGGACTGCAGGTGACATCTACTACATTATCTGTACTCAGAGAGTTATCACTGTGTTATCTGTGGTGTTACATAGGACTGCAGGTGACATCTACTACATTATCTGTACTCAGAGAGTTATCACTGTGTTATCTGGGGTGTTACATAGGACTGCAGGTGACATCTACTACATTATCTGTACTCAGAGAGTTATCACTGTGTTATCTGTGGTGTTACATAGGACTGCAGGTGACACCTACTACATTATCTGTACTCAGAGAGTTATCACTGTGTTATCTGTGGTGTTACATAGGACTGCAGGTGACACCTACTACATTATCTGTACTCAGAGTTATCACTGTGTTATCTGTGGTGTTACATAGGACTGCAGGTGACATCTACTACATTATCTGTACTCAGAGAGTTATCACTGTGTTATCTGTGGTGTTACATAGGACTGCAGGTGACACCTACTACATTATCTGTACTCAGAGAGTTATCACTGTGTTATCTGTGGTGTTACATAGGACTGCAGGTAACATCTACTACATTATCTGTACTCAGAGAGTTATCACTGTGTTATCTGTGGTGTTACATAGGACTGCAGGTAACATCTACTACATTATCTGTACTCAGAGAGTTATCACTGTGTTATCTGTGGTGTTACATAGGACTGCAGGTGACATCTACTACATTACCTGTACTCAGAGAGTTATCACTGTGTTATCTGTGGTGTTACATAGGACTGCAGGTGACATCTACTACATTATCTGTACTCAGAGAGTTATCACTGTGTTATCTGTGGTGTTACATAGGACTGCAGGTGACATCTACTACATTATCTGTACTCAGAGAGTTATCACTGTGTGTTATCTGTGGTGTTACATAGGACTGCAGGTGACATCTACTACATTATCTGTACTCAGAGAGTTATCACTGTTATCTGTGATGTTACATAGGACTGCAGGTGACACCTACTACATTATCTGTACTCAGAGAGTTATCACTGTGTTATCTGTGGTGTTACATAGGACTGCAGGTTACAGGTGTATGGCAGATGTGTGACCTCCATCACTGTAGTGTTTTTTCTGCTGATCACTGGATCGACCAATGAGATCCCTTCATCTATTTATCAGTTACCCCTATTCAGCCATTCATTGGCTCGGGGTCTGTGGGGAGAGGGGATGGGCTGGGGTCTCTGTTTACATCACATATGACTAGGAGTCAACCAATGGATGGGCAGTCAGGTTAGATTACAGTATATACAGTATACATGCAGATATAGCAGAGCTGAGTGGGATCCACGTTCTGTTGTCCTATCACCTAAAACCAGATTAACTCTGAGTACAGATAATGCCGTAGGTTTTACCTGCAGTCCTATGTAACAACAAACAAAGCATATGGCAATACAGCCAAAAGTTGTGCTCACCAGCACATTATTATTAATCACTAAGATGCAGCAGAGCCGAATATGTGTTATGTCGCTTTATGGTACTCAAGACAAGTGTATTATCATTGCTAGTGGTAGATTTAGCTGCAGTCCTATGTAAAAACCACAAATGACACATTAGGATATTCCTAATTGACATTGACAAATGGCAAACTCAGCAGCGGCGCACCTGTGAGATTTGAAACAGCTGCCAAAATAAATACATATAATCTAAAATATGATATAATATACTGTATAATATAGAATAAAATCTAATAAATAATATAAAGTATAATATAGAATAAAATATAAGAAATAATATAAAATATGACATACAATAATATTGCAGACAGTTATTTATGACCAATTTCATTCATTTGGGGAGGTGAATAATAACTTACGCCATTCAGCCCCAGAGTGTTGCCATCAATACTGGTGGTGATGCCGGACAGGATGGCGGTGGCGACCACGGCGCCCAGGCACTGCACAATGATGTACATAACAGCCTTTAGGATACTGATCTGACAGGTCAGGAGACATCCCAGGGTCACTGCGGGGTTCAAGTGGGCACCACTGATGTGCCCCACACTCTGCGCCATGGTGGCAATGGACAGCCCAAAAGCCAGGGACACCTTCACGACGTCTTGTGTCCGGGGGATGAAGGTTTCGTTCGTTTTGTCTTGGATGGGAAAATTCATCCCAAGAGCGGCGCCAATACTTATAAAAACGAAAAAAATCATGGCTAAGAACTCGGCGATCAGCGCCCTCCAGAAGGCTTTCTTCTTGAATTCGTTGAACATTTTAATTTTTTTAATTGGACAAAACTTTTTGTGTTTTTTTAAAATAATAAAAAAAAAAATTTAAATTTCTAATAATTAAAGTTCTTAATAAAGTGGGAGAAGGATTGTGAGGAAAAAGTTATAGAGTTGTGTTATTTATAGGGGTTGGGTGGTCTGGAGGAAAGGGGCGTTCCACAAAAGAAGGAAGGAACATTTACATAGAGGCCGTTACTGCTACCAAGAGCTGCCAAGTCCTCCCAGCACTTTCCATCAATTCTTCTTTCCCTCCCGTCTTTCTCAGAGTTAAAAAAAAAAAAAAGATTTAAAAAAAAACCCCTTCATTCACCGCGCTGAGCCCTCACTGTACAGCACATTCCTGCCCCGTCACACTCGCCGCTGTCTCTTGTTTGTGTCTTCCACACATGAAACTTTTTGAATTTTTTTTTTTCTGTTTATTGTTGATTTTTAACGAGTCAATATTTTTGCAAAACTTTACTTTTTGAAAAAAATCATATCTTTTGTTTTTTGTGTTCCAAGCAGATAACAGGTTATCTTGTGGAAAGTTATTTTGCTAGTGTGTCCTTTTTTTTTTTTTTTTTTTTTTTTGTTTTTAGTCTCTGTACGATAGATATTCTTATGTATGTTTTTAAACCTCCATAGACCGAAAATAGATTGTTTTGATTCAATATTCAAAAAAGATTTTACGCCTATTAAATTAAATAAAATAAAAATAATTTAAAAAAATATCTAAAAACTTTTTTTTTAACTTTTCAACTTTTTATTAGGTTTTTTACACATAAAATATTTTTTATTTATATATTATTTAGTGTGTGTTTTTAGACTTTTATCTGTTAAAGCTCTACACACAGAGAATATTTTTATTGCGGTATACATATATGTCTATTTCATGTTTTTAGGTTTTTTTTAACGCTTTATAGACATACAGAATATTTTTGCATGTGCATTTTTTTTTTTCACTTACCGTACATTTTTGTTATATTTTATTATTCCACTTCATCATCTACTTTCTGTTTTTATTCATTTTGTTAAGTTCCTCCTACAATATACATTGATTTATTTTAGGTTCCATACTTAAAGCTATGCCGTATCCATGGGGGAGGGGTTTGTTTGTTTTTTGTAACGGTTCAGTAAAGCAAAAATTTTCAGATTTTGATTTTATTTTATATATTATTGTTATATATAATGTTTGCCACATTTTTCTTTGAGTTTTATTTTGTTAAAATTGCCAAAATTCTGGCAAAATTCTCCCATGAGAGAACATCAATGTTGCAAATGGGGCAAATATGAGGGTGTTCTCAGGTCTTTGCTCCAATTCCAGATCAGTTTATTGGAGCTCACGAGTTGGAGACTGGTTGTATCTCAAGAGGCTTGTCTGCAGAGCTCTAGAACTGCAATTTGATGGTCCTCATCAAGTTCTGTTGACCACAGCCACATCAGTCAAGGTTATAGGGAGACCTGTGCGGATCCATGAGTCCCATTGTCAGAGAACCGAGTCTCCATGCCCTGTTTGACTGGGGATTCTCACTGCAGCAGTGGAAAGGGTGTAACAGTACTAACAATAAACTCCACATCACCGCGAGGGAATGAATGAGATGATCACGATTGTTAGGTCAATGACACCACTAATGCACCTTTATCATAAAAGATTGCGCTTTCTCAGTAAAATGGGGAACATTTCAGTTCCTGAACAAGACAAAGAAATGTCAGAGAGGACACAAAGATGCTCTTGTTGCCAATGACATGATGACCGTTGTCAGTACCTATGTGGAATACCCTGTAGGAACTTATCTAGTATGTGGGAAGATGCATATAAATGGGGGCCTCCCAATTCTCGGGGGACTTGTTGCTTTGCAGGAGTCTCACCTGCTATCTCAGTAGCTAAGGATCCAGTGATGAGCATAAATCTGAGTTCAGATAGAAAAAAAAAAGTTATTGAGCACCGGAGACCTGGCATGGACATCTACACTGAGACCTGGCATGGACATCTACACTGGAGACCTGGCATGGACATCTACACTGCAGACCTGGCATGGACATCTACACCACAGACCTGTCATGGACATCTACACTGGAGACCTGGCATGGACATCTACACTGCAGACCTGGCATGGACATCTACACCACAGACCTGTCATGGACATCTACACTGGAGACCTGGCATGGACATCTACACTGGAAACTTGGCATGGACATCTACACTGCAGACCTGGCATGGACATCTACACTGGAGACCTGGCATGGACATCTACACTGGAGACCTGGCATGGATATCTACACTGGAGACCTGGCATGGACATCTACACTGGAGACCTGGCATGGACATCTACACCACAGACCTGGCATGGACATCTACACTGGAGACCTGGCATGGACATCTACACTGGAAACTTGGCATGGACATCTACACCGGAGACCTGGCATGGACATCTACACTGGAGACCTGGCATGGACATCTACACTGGAGACCTGGCATGGATATCTACACTGGAGACCTGGCATGGACATCTACACTGGAGACCTGGCATGGACATCTACACTGGAGACCTGGCATGGATATCTACACTGGAAACCTGTTATGGACATCTACACTGGAGACCTGGCATGGACATCTACACCGGAGACCTGGCATGGACATCTACACCACAGACCTGGCATGGACATCTACACTGGAGACCTGGCATGGACATCTACACCGGAGGCCTGGCATGGACATCTACACCACAGACCTGGCATGGACATCTACGCCACAGACCTGTCATGGACATCTACACTGGAGACCTGGCATGGACATCTACACTGCAGACCTGGCATGGACATCTACACTGGAGACCTGGCATGGACATCTACACTGGAGACCTGGCATGGATATCTACACTGGAGACCTGGCATGGACATCTACACCGCAGACCTGGCATGGACATCTACACTGGAGACCTGGCATGGACATCTACACCAGAGACCTGGCATGGACATCTACATGATGGGGAGACAATGAAGAGATTGACCAACTATTTGGCCCTTATAGATACTGCGATCAATCCAACCTCAGATGCTATTCTAACGCTACATGAGGAAGAGTGTCAATGAAGAAAATTGGTGTTACAAGAGAAATTGGCACTGGGTTTAGTTTTTGCCAAACAAGGAGGTATGTGTGCGGCCATGGGGGAGGAATGTTGTCCATGGATTGTGCAAGACCATAAACAAACATTACAGAGCTTCAACTCGCAACATAGCTGAGAATGGCTGGAATCCATGCAAGGCTTTAGGGATAGATCATGGAGGTCTCAGGGTTCCTATTGTTTTAGTGCAGGTTATTGTAGGCGCTATGATCATCACATGGCTTCTTAAGATTATCACTGCAATTCAGTTGGGGTAATTGGAACACCCTAACAAGTCCATGTGATATACTGTATTTATAGTCATTATCGACCAATGGGATGTATTTCCTTATACATTGAGGGACAATTCTGCAAATAATTTCCATTGGTCATTTGTATCTTTGATATCAGAGCAGAAGGTGGTCACACATTGAGGGGACTGGGACTGAGATCTTGTTTCTCAAAAACATCCTTCCTGCTCAACAATCAAGACACTTCCACAACAAAGATAAGACTACACAGAAAACCCATTTATGGGCTCCATGAATGAGCCCCACTTGGCACCAAATTTAGTAACTGGTTCAAGGTTGGCTGGGCACAAAATGAAATCTGAATTTGCACAGATTGTATAGTTACACAAATTTCAGCCGCTCACCAATGTTTTAAAATATGGTTGGAGATGAAAAAAAAAAAGGCAAAAAGTTGAAAAATTTTCAGCAAAAATAGTCTGCTTCACAATGGGTAACATTTTAGTGCCAGAAAACTGCCACAAAGACATTGATCATTTCCCCTTGTTCCTAAAAATGTTGGTGAAGTTGCAAATAGAAATGTAAAATTTACAAAAATACTTTGTAGATATTGGAATGTGCCTGGATTCATCATCCAGTAGGTCTTAGGACCTTCTTGCCGATCAGGACTGTGAATCTGTTGGGGCTTCTGGGAACACGGTTGAATTTTTTGGTCTAACCTTTGACTACAGATGAATCATGGATTGTTTGTTTGATCCAAGGATTGGAGATGGACCAGATGACTACATTCAAAAAGTTTTACTCCTACTTCCATGGCCTTCTCTGACAAAGATGGGATGTACCTAGATGACCACTCCTAAAAGGTTTCAACCCTCACAGTAAATTGCTCCACAACTCTCTTCAGTGTTAGACTCAGTCACCAGAGTATCAAATGATCCTCCTGTAGGCCCAGACCTTAACACAATAATGGTCCAGGAGAAGACACCCAAATTTGAAGGGTACTATGGTCTATTTCCTAGGGACTGTTGGAGGTTGGACCCTCAGAATAATTTTCTCTGCTGGGCCCAAGGAGCCTCGGATATACACTAACTCTACTGGATAAGGTGAAGATGGAAATGTTCTCAAATTGGTGGTGGAAGATGTCTAGAGGAGGATTTGCCTCTCGTACACAGCTGGAGACAATGGCTGATCTGCAAACCCTCCCCGGTCACCTGCTATGTTACATTCACATTACAAGAACATCTGAACAAGGAGTAATGTTGGACCCTTGAGGATGTTGTGTCTTCTTCTGTAGCAGAACCTTCAGCTTTGTAGACTTGTTGGAGCTGTTGAGTGAGACATATGAGGACAACATGTAAAATGTAAAATCAATTTGGTGTAAAATTCAAAAATTGAAATGATATTTTTGCCAACTTACAATAAGTTCACGTCTGAGGCAGGAGAAGGTTTTACAGAAAACAGAGTCGTCTATTTTGGTTATTGGCAGCGTCTTGCTTAGCAGCGAGTCACCACACTTGTTTCTTTTTCCATTGTCTCCTGGTTTTAGCCGTGATGTGTTAGTTCTATTTCGAGATGCTGACAGAGATGGAAGAGGATTCCTCGGCTCCTCGACTCTTTCACCGCAGACTCTTCCATCCTTATAGGTCCCTCAGACCCCTATGACCAGGTGGAGACCAGAGAGGACATCCAGGATCTGACCACACTCTAGACCGTCACATGGGATCTCTTCGGGTTTTGGCCATGGTATTTGTCCCAGAAGCTCAATCTGTTTTCAATGTACATTTTTTTATAGATTTGTGTCATTATGTTTTTGATGTCATGTCGGTTACACCCTTGGAGACGTTTTATAATGTGGAGGTGGAACTGAGTCATATAGGACGCCGAAAATAGATTCCTCAAAGATCCAATGTTAGAACTCAGAGAAAACTCAGATTATCCAGATATTTTATACTTCTAAGAGAGTTCGAGAGTCTGGGATATTGGGAGGGGCAAGTCTGAGGCAAAAGTCTTCTATAGCGATGGTTCTAGGCCAAGTAACCCCTCCCCAAATAAATTACATCAAAGCACCACCAAGGCTATGATCATATACTTCAAACCATGAGGACAGTGCAAGTACCCCTTAGAGACATGGTGCGTACCCTCTGGGGTACAATTAACATAGGATAAGAACCTCAGGCTCGGGCACTGTTGGCCACTATGCAGCAGTCCCTGGTCTGGTTAAAGAGGACCTTTCACCACCTCCAGTTCTTTGCATCCTGTAATAGGCTCCACTGATTTTTTTTTCTCTCACCCCCACCGTTCCCGAGCAATCGCTGCTGTTAGTTTTGGTGCCTGATATGTAACTAGACTCCCTAATGCCAAGTGGGTGGTGTCAGGCAGCATCAGGCAAGGGGGTGTGACTCAGCTCTCACGCTGTCTACCTCTGATTGGAGCTCTAAGTCACACCCCCTTGTCTGACACCACCCACTTGACATTAGGGAGTCTAGTTACATATCATACTCCAAAACTAACTGCACTGATTGCTCAGGAATGGTGGGGGTGAGAGGAAAAATTCCAACTGTGCCGGAATCAGTTCAAAGATTGCAAAGAACTGATGTGGGTGGAGGTGCTGAAAGGTCCTCTATAAATTACGGCACTATACGGGCACTGTTTGGCAGTATATGAGCCCTCTCTGGTCCCTGGCACTAAATGGGCACTATTTGGCAGTATATAAGCACTCTCTGGTCCCTGGCACTATATGGGCACTATTTGGCAGTATATGAGCCCTCTCTGGTCCCTGGCACTATATGGGCACTATATGGCAGTATATGAGCCCTCTCTGGTCCCTGGCACTATACGGGCACTATTTGGCAGTATATAAGTACTCTCTGGTCCCTGGCACTATATGGGCACTACTTGGCAGTATATGAGCTCTCTCCGGTCCCTGGCACTATGTGGGCACTATTTGGCAGTATATAAGTACTCTCTGGTCCCTGGCACTATACGGGCACTATTTGGCAGTATACGAGCCCTCTCTGGTCCCTGGCACTATATGGGCACTATTTGGCAGTATATGAGCCCTCTCCGGTCCCTGGCACTATGCGGGCACTATTTGACAGTATACGAGCCCTCTCCGGTCCCTGGCACTATGCGGGCACTATTTGGCAGTATATGAGCCCTCTCCGGTCCCTGGCACTATACGGGCACTATTTGCAGTATATGAGCCCTCTCTGGTCCCTGGCACTATACGGACACTATTTGGCAGTATATGAGCCCTCTCCGGTCCCTGGCACTATGCGGACACTATTTGGCAGTATATGAGCCCTCTCCGGTCCCTGGCACTATGTGGGCACTATTTGGCAGTATATGAGCCCTCTCCGGTCCCTGGCACTATGTGGGCACTATTTGGCAGTATATGAGCCCTCTCCAGTCCCTGCCACTATGCGGGCACTATTTGGCAGTATATGAGCCCTCTCCGGTCCCTGGCACTATACGGGCACTATTTGGCAGTATATGAGCCCTCTCCGGTCCCTGGCACTATGCGGGCAGTATTTGGCAGTATATGAGCCCTCTCTGGTCCCTGGCACTATACGGGCACTATTTGGCAGTATATGAGCCCTCTCCGGTCCCTGGCACTATACGGGCACTATTTGGCAGTATACGAGCTCTCTCCGGTCCCTGGCACTATACAGGCACTATTTGGCAGTATACGAGCCCTCTCCGGTCCCTGCCACTATGCGGGCAGTATTTGGCAGTATATGAGCCCTCTCCGGTCCCTGGCACTATACGGGCACTATTTGGCAGTATACGAGCTCTCTCCGGTCCCTGGCACTATACGGGCACTATTTGGCAGTATATGAGCCCTCTCCGGTCCCTGGCACTATACGGGCACTATTTGGCAGTATATGAGCCCTCTCCGGTCCCTGGCACTATGCGGGCAGTATTTGGCAGTATATGAGCCCTCTCCGGTCCCTGGCACTATGCGGGCACTATTTGGCAGTATATGAGCCCTCTCCGGTCCCTGGCACTATACGGGCACTATTTGGCAGTATATGAGCCCTCTCCGGTCCCTGGCACTATGCGGGCAGTATTTGGCAGTATACGAGCCCTCTCCGGTCCCTGGCACTATGCGGGCAGTATTTGGCAGTATACGAGCCCTCTCCGGTCCCTGGCACTATGTGTGCCCCTATGTCACCAGATATTAGCACGGTCTGAGCACTAGTTAGCTGTATGCGGGCCGTACATCTCAGCACTATGTGGTTATGTGACACGTATCATCTATCTGTAGGTGTCATTGGTGGGAATATTGAGCACATGCAATGACTGAATCTTCCCGGTATTGAGGGGAATTGGTACATGTGGGAGGGATCAGGACGTATGAGACATACTATATATGGCGGGCGCGGGAGCTTTTCCAGAAATGCACATTTTATGCTGAAACACCAAATGTTTTACTGACTCTGATCTTGAGATATTTTATACTCCAGTCCCAGCCAGAGCTGCACAAAGAAATCCTAGTATGTGGTGGATGGTCAGGTAATACCAACACTTATAGGGCAGATAAACCTCATTGTGCACCCAGCTCTGTGAGAGCAGCTCTGGATGTGACTGGAGGATAAGAGGCGATAAAACTTACAATATGTGAAAGATAAATAAAGAATTTGCCAATATTTGTAAAGTAACTCGATAAAGTCTTATCATTACCGTCTTGTGCCTGTCTGCGAGAGTCCCTGGAGGGTTATTGGACTCCGCATTGACCCGCATTGTTTGACTCCTTTCTTGCTTTGTCCCACACATATAGGCGACAGCGCCTATACTGGACCTTGACTCATCCGTCCACCTTCCGGGACTGCCCACTACTCTATCACATACTCAGCTCTACTACATCACAGTTACTGTGCCACGGCTCATCTCACAGTGGTTCAGACTAGGTGGCGCTCTGGGACCTGCTCGCTCGGGCTCTATTTATCTGACTATGCTGTGGCACTATCTGGGCAATGCACAGCCAGGTAGTGCAAGACCTGCCTAGCTTTACCCAATGCTGCCAGCAGGGGGAGGCATAGCTCTCCTGTGAAGAGTGCTGAAGGCGCGATGTGAGCACCATCATTCACCATCGTGCACCCTCTGAGCACTGTTTGGCACCATTTGGCCTCATTATGGCACAATATTGCCACCTGGGTTGCTATAGCATTGACACATTTATCCATTTTGGGGTATAAAGATGTGTTTTGGTCACTTTGTCTAAGTTTTGTGTTATCGCCACTGACTGTAATAGGATCTATCTTGGTAGTGCCTGCCAGGACCTTCCTCCTGTATGACATCACAAGTCTCTGCCCCTGCTGGTGGAATCTCATTGTATGTATGAGTTATACATGTTTCAGGCACCTGTGCCATTCAGGAGTCTAGAAAAGCCGGGTGACCAGTGTTTGGAGCATTAACTGCAGTTCTATTGGTTGCAACCCAGCTTTCCTTGAATCTGATAAAAATAGAATTTTTCACAAATTGCTGTTAAATTCGCTGGGAATGTTTGGCTATTTGTGTCCTCATACTGTTTTGTCTGGTCTGTCTCGCTGTAATCCCCCTCACCCGGGCTCCCCGCAGCGCCCACGTCACACCATCCGGTGCCCTCTTCTTCAATCTTCTTCCCACAAATGTTATTTAGAAATATTTCGGGTTATGAGATATTTATAAATGTGAACTTGAGATTTTGGATGCGGCGCTCACACAGCTGGATTGTACATTATCCCCTCGCGCTTAGGTCCAAGAGGAGACAAAAACTTACAAGACGTCTTGTCACTGACTGGAGAAGATACTGGGAGTTACAAGTAGTGTCAAAGGGGAAGCCATGATGGAGTCTTAAAGGGACGGTCCACCCACAAGCACCATTGTGAAGACTGTTCTCTTAGGGTTAAGTTTTGCTGATGCAAGGCCATGCACTGACTGGCCACTTTATTAGACACACCTGCATTTCATGATTGGTCATTGGACTAGTCGGGCCAGGATTTCATACACCGCCATCTTGTGGGGTTTTCTGATGCAGCGGTGTAGAGAGTTTCCTTGGTAGTCCCTGGGTCCTCTGATAGCTGTGAATATCGCCATGAATTACTGCGGGTCTGATAGGACAACATGACGCTAGATGGGGGTCTCTAATAAAGTGGCCAATCAGTGTAGGGGGAAATGTAAAGGGGGCAATACTAGTGTATGGGACACAAAGAGGGCAGTACTATTGTTTGGGACACAAATCTAGCAGTACTATTGTATGGGACACAAAGGGTCTAGTACTGTTGTGTGGGGACTCAAAGCGGACAGTGCTAGTGTATAGGGTCACAAAGGGGCAGTACTATTGTTTGGGGATGGGGCAATACCATTGTATGGAAACACAAATGGGGCAGTATTATTGTATAGGTACTCAAAGGAGACAGTGCTATTGCATGGGGACACAAAGGGGGCAGTATTATTTTTGGGGGACTCTAAGAGGGCAGTACTACTGTATTGGACACAAAGGGGGCAGTACTATTGTATGGGGACACATAGGGGGCAGTTCTATTGTGTGGGGACTCAAAAAGGGCAGTACTATTGTATGGGGACTCAAAGCGATATAGGGACACACAGGGGCAGTACTATTGTTTGGGGATGGGGCAATACTATTGTATGGGGACACAAAGGGGGCAGTACTATTTTTGGGGGACTCTAAGAGGACAGTATTATTGTTTGTAGACATAGCAGTACTATTGTATGGAGACACAAAGGGGCAGTACTATTGTGTGGGGACTCAAAGCGGACAGTGCTAGTGTATGGGGACTCAAAGGGGCAGTACTATTGTTTGGGAATTGGGCAGTACTATTGTTTGTGGGCCAGGCAGTACTATTGTATGGGGGCATAATTATTATTTTGAAGGAGAACTAAAGGGAAGGTGACTCCATGTAATTACAACTGTACTATAACCACTAATACAGTGCGCTTGTGTAGGGCCGTATCTACCTCTACATGGTCACTGTATGGTGGTAACATTGGTCTTAGTATGATTGTGTTTAGTAAGGTATGTTGGTATAGTGTTATTTAGAGACTATGTAGCGGTGACATGTAGTTATGGTATGGTGGCCCTTGCTTAGTGATATTATTGGTAGGGACCCTATTCTGGGTTAGGGCCCATAAGACTCTAGTAATGTACTGTCATGTGTAGACATTGTGCCGCCTCTCAGATAGTCTTCCCCTTGTGAATCGGTGTCTCCATTGTTATCACTGTTTTTAGCAATATGGAAATGAGTTTTTATGAGAATGAGGCATCATCATTGCTCCAAGGAAGCAAATGGCCACGCCCTCATGACTCCAAATAGCTCATTTGCATATAGACAGAAACAACAGTGGCAGCGACTCACAAGGTGAATGCAGCTTTAGATTCAGGAGACCCTAAACTATCTTTGGGGCTGATCTCCTGGGTCCTGGTGAAGATTGCCTTAAAGTACCATACTGTATATAAGTTTTGCAGTGAGAGTATGGCGGTGACACTATATAGTATTGGTATATAGGGTTATGTAACTAACATAAGGCGATGATATGGGCGAGGTAGGGGCCAATGTAGGTACCACGCAGGGTATTTTCTGAACTGCCAATACTGAAGGTACAAAATAAGCACAAACTGGGCCCCATCATAGCACCGACATTGGGAACCCTAGTGAATAATGGTACCAGCTCATATTCTTCCTTCTCCTCCTTACAATGTGACGGTTTTATTACCGCTATCACCACCATTACTATTACATGTCATCCATCATGGGCCTCAGAGCCTGCACTGGAATGTCGGTCAGCGCCGGCGCCCACAACACTTCTCTAACAGTATCTACATAGTATAAACAACACGACTTCTCAGCGTTGTGTAATACGTGGAATACGGGGCTTGTGCCTGGCAGAACCTGAAGCAGGGCGGTAGATAGGCAGAAGGCGTGAGGATTGATGCCGTGCAGAACCTGAGAAGAAGGATTGTACCCCAGCGAGCACTTACATAGAGACCTGAAGAGCAAGTTATTAATATCTACAACCCAATAGTACAAGATAAAAACACCTTCCAAAAATATCCAACATGACCACAGAGCTGTTGGTAGATATGAGATGGAGAAATATACAGATAGATAGTTAGATAGATATGAGATAGATAGATAGATATGAGAGATAGATAGATAGATATGAGATAGATAGATAGATAGATAGATAGATAGATAGATATGAGATAGATAGATAGATAGATAGATAGATAGATAGATAGATAGATAGATAGATATGAGATAGATAGATATGAGATAGATAGATAGATATGAGATAGATAGATACATACATACATAGATAGGAAACAGATAGATACAGTGGGGAAAAAAAGTATTTAGTCAGCCACCAATTGTGCAAGTTCTGCCACTTATAAAGATGCGGCCGGCCTGTAATTGTCATCATAGGTAGACCTCAACTATGAGAGACAAAATGAGAAAACTAATCCAGAAAATCACATTGTCTGATTTTTTAAGAATTTATTTGCAAATTATGGTGGAAAATAAGTATTTGGTCACCTACAAACAAGCAAGATTTCTGTCTCTCACAGACCTGTAACTTCTCCTTTAAGAGGCTCCTCTGTCCTCCACTCATTACCTGTAGTAATGGCTCCTGTGTGACATTGTTATCAGTATAAAAGACTCCTGTCCACAACCTCAAACAGTCACACTCCAAACTCCACTATGGTGAAGACCAAAGAGCTGTGGAAGGACCAGAAACAAAATGGTAGCCCTGCACCAGGCTGGGAAGACTGAATCTGCAATAGGCAAGCAGCTTGGTGTGAAGAAATCACCTGTGGGAGCAATAATTAGAAAATGGAAGACATACAAGACCACTGATAATCTCCCTCCATCAGGGGCTCCACGCAAGATCTCACCCCGTGGGGTCAAAATGATCACAAGAACGGTGAGAAAAAAAATCCCAGAACCACACGGGGGGGACCTAGTGAGTGACCTGCAGAAAGCTGGGACTAACGTAACAAAGGCTACCGTCAGTAACACACTACGCCGCCAGGGACTCAGATCCTGCAGGGCCAGACGTGTCCCCCTGCTTAAGCCAGTACATATCCGGGCCCGTCTGAAGTTTGCTAGAGAGCATTTGGATGTTCCAGAAGAGTATTGGGAGAATGTCATATGGTCAGATGAAACCAAAGTAGAACTGTTTGGTAGAAACACAACTCGTGGTGTTTGGAGGAGAGTGAATGCTGAGTTGTATCCAGAGAACACCATACCTACTGTGAAGCATGGGGGGGCAACATCATGTATGGGGCTGTTTCTCTGCAAAGGGACCAGGACGACTGATCCGTGTACATGACAGAATGAATGGGGCCATGTATGGTGAGATTGTGAGTGCAAACCTCCTTCCATCAGCAAGGGCATTGAAGATGAAACGTGGCTGGGTCTTTCAGCATGACAATGATCCCAAGCACACCGCCAGGGCAACGAAGGAGCGGCTTCGTAAGAAGCATTACAAGGTCCTGGAGTGGCCTAGCCAGTCTCCAGATCTCAGCCCCATAGAAAACCTTTGGAGGGAGTAGAAAGTCCGAGTTGCCCAGCGACAGCCCCAAAACATCCCAGCTCTAGAGGAGATCTGCATGGAGGAATGGGCCAACATACCAGCAACAGTGTGTGCCAACCTTGTGAAGACTTACAGGAAACGTTTCACCTCTGTCATTGCCAACAAAGGATATAACAAAGTATTGAGATGAACTTTTGTTATTGACCAAATACTTATTTTCCACCATAATTTGCAAATAAATTCTTTAAAAATCAGACAATGTGATTTTCTGGATATGTTTTCTCATTTTGTCTCTCATAGTTGAGGTCTACCTATGATGACAATTACAGGCCGGCCTCATCTTTATAAGTGGGAGAACTTGCACAATTGGGGCTGACTAAATACTTTTTTTCCCCACTGTAGATAGATATGAGATAGATAGATAGATAGATAGATAGATAGATAGATAGATATGAGATAGATAGATATGAGATAGATAGATATGAGATAGATAGATAGATAGATAGATAGATATGAGATAGATAGATAGATATGAGATAGATAGATATGAGATAGATAGATAGATAGATAGATATGAGATAGATAGATAGATAGATAGATATGAGATAGATAGATAGATAGATATGAGATAGATAGTGAGATAGATAGATATGAGATAGATAGATAGATAGATAGATAGATAGATAGATAGATATGAGATAGATAGATAGATAGATAGATAGATAGAGAGATTATCTTAGAAATATAGAAAGATACACAGAATTATCTTAGATAGATATCATAGGCTAGGTAAGAAATAGATAGATCTTAGATAGTAAGAAATTATATGATATAGATGGAAAGATAGATGTGAGATAGATAGACATACAGACAGATCATAGATAGATAGAAGGATTTATCATATAGATATCTAGATATGAGATAGATAGAAAGAAAAGCTATTGATAGAAAGATATAAATTAGACAGATATGAGACGGATAGATAGATAAAAATATAGATTTAAGATGAATAGAAATATAGATTTGATATAAATAGACATAGAGATAGGTGGCGCTGTAGAGATAATAGTGTCTTATTTTGCATAATTTTCCCACAGTGCATTGCTTTTACTTTTCATCTCCTCAAGGCTAATGAGAAGCTTACATATACATAGAGGAATACTTGATTTTACATTGACAAGTTATAGACCTGTACACAGCTAGTTCTGCTCTCTGCTGAGGGTTTGTCACAACTGGCTCCAGTCCAGCAGCACAGATCTCTTTGCTACAATGTATCAGTCTGGAATCCTGTATGTTTAGCTCACAGAGCATTGTCTAGACTGGATACAATTGTAACAGACCGTCAGCTGAGAACAGGACTTGCTATGTACAGGGTCACTGCCTCTGGATGGAAACAAGAGACTTCACATTCACTGACAGCGAGCAGAGATTTTGCAAATGATGAATATAAAGTCTATTAGAACCTTGTAAAACTTTTCAAAGCTGGACATCCCCTTTAAGACCGTTGTACGTGCCATGAGGGTAGAGATGACAATGGCGGTGTGCTGGGGGCGCTCAGTGACTGCGGCCCATTGTCTCCATTGATGCCACGAGATCCTCCATGCGCTCTTATTGTTCTTTCCTGTCATGAGATGCGCCATTTTGTTCTCAGATTAGGAGCGGGCAGACAGGGCTGCGAGGATTTCCTGCATTCGTGTTATCACACCGGCCGAGCGCGGCTGTCAGGGAATACCATCATTATTACTATTTGTCCTCATCAGAAACAATGGGCGAGAACTCCGCTATCAGATGGAACTACTGGAAAGTTCTGGAATCTGGCGAGATGGAAGATCTGGCACATACCATGTTGTCATTGGGGGGGATCATAAATAATGCATTGTTGTCAAGAACGAGAACAGAATCAAAGGCTTGTCCTGTACAACTCCTCCTGGAATTATGTAAAGTATCAAAATAAATAACACAATAGGTAGAAGAAAGCCAAGAGATGGCAGCGAGGGCTGTGTGTACTCCTAGTGGTGTAATACCATGTGCTGCCAGTGGGGGCAGCAGAGCAACAGTAATGATGATAGATTAGATTAGATAGATATGAGCTAGATAGATAGATAGATAGATAGACAGACAGACAGACAGACAGACAGACAGATAGATAGATAGATAGATAGATAGATAGATAGATATGAGATAGATAGATAGATAGATAGATATGAGATAGATAGATAGATAGATATGAGATAGATAGATATGAGATAGATAGATAGATATGAGATAGATAGATACATAGATAGATATAGATAGACAAATAGATAGATATGAGATAGATAGACAGATAGATAGATTGATAGATAGACAGATAGATAGATTAGATAGATAGATAGATTTGAGATAGATAGATAGATATGAGATAGATATATAGATAGATAGATAGATAGATGGATAGATATGAGATAGATAGATAGATAGATAGATATGAGATAGATATATAGATAGATAGATAGATAGATGGATAGATAGATAGATAGATAGATAGGAGATAGATAGATACATAGATAGCTATAGATAGATAAATAGATAGATAGATATGAGATAGATAGATAGATAGATAGATAGATATGAGATAGATAGATAGATAGATAGATAGATATGAGATAGATAGATAGATAGATATGAGATAGATAGATAGATAGATAGATATGAGATAGATAGATAGATAGATAGATAGATAGATATAGATAAATAGATAGATAGATATGAGATAGATAGATAGGTAGATAGATAGATAGGTAGATAAGAGATACATATGAGATAGATAGATAGATAGATAGATATGAGATAGATAGATAGATATGAGATAGATATGAGATAGATAGATAGATAGATATGAGATAGATAGATAGATAGATATGAGATAGATAGATAGATAGGTAGATAGATAGATAGATATGAGATAGATAGATATGAGATAGATAGATAGGTAGATAAGAGATAGATATGAGATAGATAGATAGATAGATAGATAGATAGATATGAGATAGATAGATAGATATGAGATAGATAGATAGATAGATATGAGATAGATAGATAGATATGAGATAGATAGATAGATATGAGATAGATATGAGATAGATAGATAGATAGATAGATAGATAGATAGATAGATAGATAGATCAGAGACCGCCAGACATGCATCACGGATCTCCTGGGCCCTATATACAGTGTGATCCAGAACCCCTCGGCTACCCCGAGGGTCACCATAGACACCAGCTGTAGTGATCTAGGACCCCCTGCCCTATGGATCTTATATGGTGCACTTGTATTGGGTTCTGTTTGCCATAATTGGAGGTAAGATTGTATTCTCCATTCTCCAGATTATGTAAGAAGTAATTCCATTGTCTGGGCTATTATAGCCGGAATGTTCTATAACTTAGGAATGTGTCCCCCGGGGCCCTTCTCTATGATTTCCTCCCCCATGTACACCTTGTGTATTGTCTGCGCCCTCCTTTACGTCTCTTAAGGGGATGTTGTATTGTGTTGATGCTTTCTGTTGTGTTTTATATTTTCCAGGAGTATATAGATCCCTCCATCATCTATTCATAGCGTGTCCCACCGCTGCAGCCTATGGGATGAGATGGCGGCACTTCAAGGGTTACAGTCTATGGTGAGATCAATTTTAAGTAACAAATAGAAGAAAAGAAATCAGTTCTATACAATATAAGAAAGATAATAATAATGCTATAGTATAATGGAAAGGGAGACCAGAAGACAGCGCCCCTAGTGGACACAGTCTAGCCTGCGCTAATCTTAAAAATCTTATAACTTCATGGGTTGTTATTTTCGCTATAGTGACCAAAGGCACAGTATGATGGAGCGTTGTTATTAATATGAAAAAAAGGAATCTCTTCAGCGTTTCTTTGTATACTCAAGTGCACATATACACATTAGTGCAGCCTCCGCTAATCTAAAAAAAAATCTGTTATTTCGGCGGGGTTTTTTTGCATTTTCACCAAATATACAGTTTAGCCTGTACTAATCTGACCCGTTTATTGCTGTTAGTGCTTTGCAATTTTTCTTGAAATATTTTTTATTACAAAAAATATATATTTAGTACACAGTGTCAGAATTGTAGACAAATCACTAAGCACAATGTGCAGTAAAATGTCTTGGAAAATACAGAGCAGGGGACAAGGGGTAAACACTTGTTCAAGTATACTAACAGTAAGAATGTGGATGGCAACAGCAACACTACTTCTGGTCTTGACAGCCCGCCAGTAGCCGCAGTGTTGTCGTACTTCCTGAGAATAAAAACGTTTTTGAAAGCAGTGACCAACAAATATTGAGTGAGGGTTCTGTGTGTTCCTCCTTTGAGTGTCTGTACTGTCAGCCATGTCTTCTCATTTATCTTCGCTGACACAGATCCCATTCTCTAGTAGTCATGTGGCATCTGCTGAGAGATATTCCTCATAGCCCAAGACTTCCTCTTCTTCTTCCTCTTTTTGATGAGTTGGATGAGAACTACCAGTGTTTTTGATGTACAGGAGGTAAAGGTGGATTACATGAGTGTTGTTGGATGTAGTAGTGGCAGGGATATGCTACTGGTGGTATTGCTGGTAGGGGCATTAGTGGGAAATTGGTTAGGAATGGTGAGGGCATACAGGAATCCCATTGCCATGATGAATCAAAGAAAGTGAGGAAGGTGATGACATTATGGAGTCCAATGATGATTCTATTACAGATAAGACCTGGTAACTGGGTCATGGTGACATCACTAGAAAAGTGTGGCAGCTGCAACCCCAACAACCAAAAGACCTGCCTAGGGTAGATCTAAGGAACACTCTTGTGGTGGTGGCTCTGGCAGACATGTTTTTGGTTTTGGCAGAAGCAGCTATGTGCGGTCATCTCCTGTATGGAAATCTTTTTGTACATTACCAAATGACAAATCGATGACAAGGTGCAAGATCTGCAAATACATAACTAGCCATGGCTGTGCAGGCACACATGTAGGGATTAGGTCTCTCCGTACTCACATGAAATGGTGTCACCAGCATAGTGTCATACACTATGTATTATAGATATATAGTCCTAGGAGCCCTGACAGTGTCATACACTATGTATTATAGATATATAGTCCTAGGAGCCCTGACAGTGTCATACACTATGTATTATAGATATATAGTCCTAGGAGCCCTGACAGTGTCATACACTATGTATTATAGATATATAGTCCTAGGAGCCCTGACAGTGTCATACACTATGTTTTATAGATATATAGTCCTAGGAGCCCTGACAGTGTCATACACTATGTTTTATAGATATATAGTCCTAGGAGCCCTGACAGTGTCATACACTATGTATTATAGATATATAGTCCTAGGAGCCCTGACAGTGTCATACACTATGCATTATACATATATAGTCCTAGGAGCCCTGACAGTGTCATACACTATGTATTATAGATATATAGTCCTAGGAGCCCTGACAGTGTCATACACTATATTTTATACATATATAGTCCTGGGATTCCTGACAGTGTCATACTAATACTATGTATTATACATACTGTACAGTATATAGTCCTAGGAGCCCTGACTGGGATGAGCAAACTGGTTCATAACAAGCCGCATTTGTTCAGATTTTTTGGGATCAGTCAACTCAAGATCTTTGGGCTTCATCACCACAAATCATTATGATACATTGAGGTCTCTTCAGACTACAGAGTATAATAAGCAGTAGCCCAGGGGAGGTGCGGAAAAGTTATAATCACTGATATACACCTCCATCATCTCTCCTGGGCCCCCTAATGGGCATCTTCAGCCCTCTTCTGGCCTCTTCCAGCCATTTGGGTGATTTTAGTGGCCCCAAGGGACCTGAACAGCCTCATCAATCACATGGAGCGTCCCAATGTCATGAGACCCCGGAGTATAATAATAGCACTTATGGTTCGGACTAAATACATTTGGACCATTACAAATCTGACGGGTGAACCTTGTGAACATTTATCTTTATTTTCAGTCTATTTTTTGTGTTTTTTTTATGTGTTGGTTATTGCACTTTTTATACATTATCGATATATATGAAGTTTTATGGTTTTGTATCTTGTAATGGTGGATGATGATGACGACGATGAATACCCAACTCTAGTTGCCTGGCAGGATGAAGATTAACTTCTTCCTTAAACCCACAACAAACCCTTGTACGTAAGTGTAAGAATGTGATGTCCCCAATGGGTGAGGGTCGACCCTGGAGATAAATGGAGGAAGCCTCAGCCTGGACGAGGGGAAGCGTCTGGTGTGGGATTTACTGGTACGGGAAGTCATCGGGAAGTTACTTAACATAAAGGAGCTTACATTTTACTGCTGGTCTAGACTGGATCATTCCAGAAACACAGCCGTCAGCTCAGCACAAATAGATGTCTAAAGGCCTGTTCACAACATATAAAACTAGAGATGGCGATCCTCCCAAGATTTGTTTAGTTTTGGGCTCGGGTCTCTGATTCATTTGGGGTCAAACAAGTTTGGAAGTGAATTTATTATACTCTGAGGAGAGGTGTCAGTCCTCCTTGCGGCATCTGGCACTCTCCTTGGTGATGTCATGATGCTTGGCGTACCTATGTGGCCCAATCACAGACCTTTACGGTGACCCTGGATGCATGACGTCATCATAAGAGCACCGGACGCTGCACTACATGTTGCAGAGGCCATTTTAGTTCCTCTGAGAGGAATCACCAATTGTAAAGTTTCATCAAAAACCGAACAATTTGGAATATTTGGGTCGAACCTGTTTTGGAACGAATTGGTTTGTTCTTCTCTAAATCCAACATGTGATTGTAGCTGTAGTCATAGCAGAGATTGGAACTGGAACTTTTGACCATAAGGGCTTGTCTTATAAAGGTATCCCCAGTCTATACAACCTATAGGGGGCTCCTCTTTATGCCCATGTCCATTGATAGGGGTTGTCCCTTTCCATAGTGTCACATCGCTGGGGGTCCAACCAACGGGTCCCCGAGCAATCAGGAGAATGAGGGGGCTAAAATTTCCCCAGGAATTCTCCATGTGAATGTAGCACCAGGACGATTTTGTGACCAGCGATCCATTCACTGCTGTGGGGCCACCGGATTGATCGGGGACCTGGTGGTCGGACCCCCGGCAATGGGACACTTAAAAAGTGTCTTTATTGGGAGAAACCCTTTAACTGAAGCCCCATTCCAGACCCCTAAATTACTCTAGATCCCCAAGACCAGATTAATTTGGATTCCATTCCAGATCCCTAAAAAATCAAGACCAGACCCCGTTATTGATGAAGACCTGAACTAAACCCCAAAATTAATTCAGACCCCTAAACAGATGCCAAAAATTAGTATAGACCTGAAACCACTCCCCAAAGTCCATTTAGACCCAAAAACCAAACCCCAAAATTTATTCAGTCCCCAGACCAGACCCCAAAAATAATTTAGACTACAAATCAGATGGCAAAATTATCTCAGACCCCTGAGAAGACCCCAAATTTAATACAGACCTCCTACCAAATCTCTACATTTGCCATTTTGGGGTGTTCCCTGGGACGGGGCTTAAATGGCACGATTTGGGGGATGTCCAGGTTGGTAAATTTGGTGTATTTATCCTTTCTGTGCCCTGCGTTATTCTAGAGCACTGTAATAGGTGGCGCTCTAGAATCAGGCTCATTACTCCCCGCAACATATGGGCGTACTGAGGGTCACTAAAGGGTTAATGTTAGATGGCGCGGACACATATCCTCCGCATATAATAATAGTATTTCTCAGCCTTATTATCCTCTGCCCAAAAAACATTTATAGGGAACATATTTGTGAATGAATTGGGCAGCGCTCGCCCAGCCACATCCAAAAGTCATAAAACACGAGTGTGCCTGGATGTGATGAAAACCGAGGAACAAGCTGAAGATGACATCACCGTCTACGGCAGCCATGGCGGGGGGCACAGGCCAAGAGACCTTTATAAAGGTACACAACCCTAAAAAAGCTTAAAGGGGGTTTCCACCCTTGTGATATTGATGACCTATACGTAAGTTACACCCTCAATATTAGGTCAGAGAGGTCCGACACCTGGACCAGTGATCGGCTGCATCAGGACTATACAGTGTACAGAGCCAGAAGCAGAGCAGAGCACGGGATAGAATGGAAGACTCCCCCGGACTCCAGCAGACATGGCAGCTGAGCTGGAGTCACGATGATAACTGAGCCCTGATAACACGGAGCTAAAAAACCTCCAACACCAAAGAAAAAGAAGAGCAGTCAGAACTGAGACTTAGTAACAAGAGTCTTCAAGGCCCCAGTCTGGTATAACTATGAGGGCCTAAATAAACCCTCTCCTGGACAGATGGCGGCGGCTGCGCTGATAAGAGCGCCTGCGGATTGCTTCCATGTACGACTATGAGCTCATGTGTTTTCCTAAAGTCACATTCACTTTTTTTTTTACAGAAATTTGTTGGCGACAACTTTTTGTTCAAGCAACGTCTTATAGGAAATCCGAGAGATTGACACTGACATTCCTCGCAGTCCGGAGTTATATCAGCAGCGTAGTAACCCCTTATTGGCCAGTTTTGCCCATAAGGACAAAAAGTTTTTCTTTGTTTTTACCTGTTGTGGTCGGCACTTCTTAGCTTTTCAGTTGTCTTTGTTGTAGGAGGGCCTTGACGTGTACAGAGTGGGTGTAAATCAGATCGCAGGTCGTCCATGACACAGCAGTGAGTGTGATCGGTCTCGATCACAGCATACAAGGAGTTAAACAATGGAGAGCAAAGCTTTCATGTGATCTACAATGCTAGTGATCCTGGTCAGACGGACACGATACCCATGTGAGCAGAGCTCTGTACCACGCCAAGTTCTGCCCATGCTAGTGTGAACCGAGAGCAAGGCAGGTGGTTTGGACTCCGCAACCAGAAATGAACGCACACGCGGTAGTTCAAGAAAAAAAAATATATATTTACTATAAGTTAATAAAGGCTAGTTAAAGGTAAAATGACAGGGCTAAAGACAAGCAAAATATACAATATAGCATGAACAATTTCAAGGCAAATTCTGCAATGGTTTCTACTTTTACTCTGTCCACTTCTGCAGTATGGACACTGAATGAACAATATACTCAAAACTATCCCTAACTGACCCTGACTTCACATTTGGGTGCACCCCCTTTTCCCCAGTGGTCCAGGTGGACCGCTTACAGTCTGTAGAAGCGCGCGGTGGGGCCCAAAGTCGTTCCTTTCTTTTATAGCGAAACGTCCTCTCCTCACGGTTATCAGGATCTTGGGAGAAATGAAGTCCTCTTTAACAGGGAAACCCAATGAATGCAATGTAATCCAACAGCAGATTCCACTCAGCACACTGACAGTCCTGCCGAATCCATACACTGAGCTGGGATGTAAGCCGGGATTTAGCAGGTGCCGTCCAGTACATCAACAGCACTGCGAGTCTCTATCTGTGGTATCCATATACACAGTCACAATGTCAGTCTCACTGATCAGCCACTGAGCACAGTTCCTTTCACGTGGACTCACTAGTCCTGTTGTCTCTTTACACTCTGTTTGTCTCTGGACCAAGATACAGCTTAGCTGTACAGAAAAATCTCCACACCAGTTCAATACAACACTTGCTAAGATGGCTGCTGCTCTCTGTCTCGTCACTTCCTGCTTCTCTGCTCACACTCTGTCTGCAGAACAGGCAGGCTGACATAAAAGGGGGTGAGTCACTCCAGCATCATGTCACAATTACAATGGCTGCTGTCTTAAAGGAACAGAATCACAGAAATACATTCAACATTAACAGTTTATACAGACAAATGAAGCTTAGGACAACATTGGCTGTCTCTTACACTAGGCTATTTGGGGGCTGATTCTCAAGGGGTCGGGCACAACTAATACCCCATATCCCATCTGATTGTATCCGCCACATCCATAGGACACAGCGAATGAGGGATGCTTGTATCATAAAAATCCTTGCATAGGTTGTGGTGAGCATAGGGGCTTTGTGAGCATAGGGTGTGGGGTGACTGTCATGGGGTCATTGTGGCTATCACGGGCATTGTGGCTGTAATAAGGGGCACAGTAACTGCAGTGAGGGTGATATGACTGTCATGGAGACACTGTGGCTTTAATGGCGATGGGGCGACTGTAATAGGGGGCATTGTGACTGTCATGTTGGTATTGTAATCCACATGCAGCCATTGTGGCTGTATTAGAGATCATTGTGGCTGTCATTGGGTCAATTACGGCTTTTACAGGATATACCGTGGCTGTCATGGAGTTTGTCATGGCTGTCACGGGGACATTGTGGATGCACCTGAGGCTGAGGGACCATGTAAAGACTTAGGAAACCTCGGCAGGTGACACTGAATTTACAAGACTGAACTGAACTTACAATATTCTCATTTTCTTAGATTTGGGTTTTCATTCCCTGTAATCCATAATCAACATTTACAGAAATAAAACACTTGAAATAGAAGACTCTGTGTGTAAAGAATCTAGAAAATATAGGAGGTCACTTTATTAATGGAATTACTGAAAGAAATAAACTTTTCAAAGATATTCTAATTTATTGAGATGCCCCTGTATTTCCGAAGACCGGATAGGGATCGGTGTCTTGTCCTGCTGGGTGGCTGGTGCTTTGGAAACATTGGTTCCCCAGTGCGTATTTTACCACAGTGACGGTAACTTTCTCAAGAGCCCCTAAAGAATAATCTGAAATGAACAAAGAGCGCGGTGCGGTAAATTACGCACAGAAGGGAGGACAGGGCTCTCTGACGAGAGTGCGGCTTCCTTTCTTCCTTTCTCAGGCTGCGGCTCATGTTAAGTGATAGGAAATGTCACTAAGCAGATACTCAACAAACCAAACAGACTAAATATAGGATTGGGCTTCCTATAGACTGATGCATAAAGCTCCTGAAATCACAAGCACATGGGTCCTTGATTTAGTGTAGGCTCCCATCCTACCTGTAAGACCGGCACCCAACCTCATCCGCTCTATCAGACATATATAAAGAAGGTGACTGTCTATGAGTTGGACCTTCTCCCTCAAAGTCCACGTGAGTTATGGCGAGAACTCCCAAAGACTTCAAAAAGACAATACCACTCTTATACCTGACCTGGCCACCTCTTCTGGCCATCAGGGACCCTTGTTTTCTTCAGAAATGAGGGGCATAGTCAGAAAATGCTGGGTTGGGACAAGGAGGGTAAGTTTTGGAGTACCCTAGATCCACAATGTCATGGAAGCCACAGGGCATAGGCCATTTGTACTCAATTATCTAGCCCTGGTCATTCCTTAACGATTTGCGGGGTTTTGACCACTAAGATCCCAGCGATCCTTACCTGGCTGTATACTGTAGGCTGACTCTGTACAGCCGCCTCCTAATAACTTCAGACCTTGAACTTCTAAGCTGACTTCTAGACTTTTCTAGCCTTGGTTCGTAGGATAACATGAAATGAGCTTTATAAATTTTATATATTTATTAACCCGAGTGGGTCGGTACTAGCCACTAATGTATGCAGAATACACATCAGAGGTTGCTCAAGCAAATCCAGATAAAAACAAAATACAGTACAGAAAATAAAATGGGATTAAAAGGGAAGAAAAAGACCAAACGGGTCTGCAGTCTGGTTCGCTGAGACTTCCACTGCTAGGCCCCAGGGCACTTCCTTAAGTCAACAACATGACCTGTGTCCTCACATCTCTCCCAGGATCAGAAATTTATGGTTCTTGAAAAGGTGTAGAGGGTATTCTTGTACAGAAGGGACACCCCAGTTATCCCACCGCTGACACCACTGTGAAGGATACCGCTTTGCCAAGTCACTTGGCCTACCTGCGATTACCCCTCTTACCTTCGACTCACCCCCGTGAGTGACCGGTTCATAGGATAACATGAAACGAGCTTTATAAATTTTATATATTTGTTAACCCGAGTGGGTCGGTACTAGCCGCTAACATATACAGAATACAAATCAGAGGATGGTCAAGCAAATACAGGTAAAAACAAGGCATACAGTACAGAAAAATAAGATGGGATTAAAAGAGAAAAGAATATCAAGACAAGTTTGCAGTCTGGTTTGCTGAGGCTTTCAGCTGTTAAGCCTCAGGGCACTTCCTTAAGTCAGCAACACGACATGTGTCCTCACATCTCTCCCAGGATAAGCTGTAGCCTCTGTCCCTGGTCTGAGAACATATCCCTGTCCTAGTCTCCTCCCTGTGTGATGTTACCAGGAGAAGAGGCCCAGCCCTACATTCTAGGACCAGATAAATAAATACAACCATAACTCCTCACCGGATTATTGTAGTATCAGGCGCAAGGTATGATGGGGTTCATGGCAAGATTCCCATCACGTAGACACCAGGAATGCCCCCCTAGATCCCCTTGGGTAGGGAGTTCAGTGTCTGGACCTTTTCACTGCCTCCAACAGTGCCGTGTTTGGACTTGGAGCGTTCACCCCAGTCTTGCGCACCTGAGGAATTTATCGGTGCTCCCCTAAGAAAATATCACTTTACCATATTTCCTTTTAAGTTCGGCCAGAGTCATCACGTCTACTAGAAATGTTCAAATACACATCACTCCAGGATCTCCCCTGCTGAGTTAACGAGTTTCACACTTGTAAGCAAAGAAGGCTGTGTGTGCGACTGCAGACATTAAGTCTGCGAGAGCCAATGAAACATCAAAAGGGTGTGATATCAATCAGCCACAAATGGAATCCATATCTAAAATTAATCCCCATTGGCTGATCCTGTACCACAGCCCATTCCTCCAATCACATATCAAACTTCATCTTGTATCATCATTCCCCACCCACAATATACCCCAATACAGTATAATCCCCCCAGTGTCCTCCACACAGTATAATGCTTCCCAGTAGCCCCCCACAGTATAATATGGCCAAGGCAGACAGTATAAAGCTCCTCAGTATCTCCACACAGTATGATATAACCCAGACCGATAGTATAATGCTCCCTAGTAGCCCCCAGACAACAGTTTAAAGTTCCTTAGTGGCTCCCACATAGTATAATGCTTCTCAGTGGCCCCCACACAGAATAATGCTCATCAGTGGCTCCCACACAGTATGCTATAGCCCAGACAGTATAAAGCTCCTCAGCAGCCCACCCATGGTATAATGCTCCCCAGTAGCTCCGACACAGTATGATATGGCCCAGACAGACAGTATAAAGCTCCCCTGTGGCCCCCACATTAGTATAATGCTCCCCAATAGCCCCTACACAATATGATATGGCCCAGACAGACAGTATAAAGCTCCCCTGTGGCCCCCACATTAGTATAAAGCTCTGCTGTGGCCCCCACAATAGTATAATGCTTCCCAGTAGCCCCCACAGAGAATGATATGGCCTTGTACATAGGGCAGTATTATAGTAGTTATATTCTTGTACATAGGGGGCAGTATTATAGTAGTTATATTCTTGTACATAGGGGTAGTATTATAGTAGTTATATTCTTGTACATAGGAGGCAGTATTATAGTAGTTATATTCTTGTACATAGGGGCAGTATTATAGTAGTTATATTCTTGTACATAGGGGGCAGTATTATAGTAGTTATATTCTTGTACATAGGGGTAGGATTATAGTAGTTATATTCTTGTACAAAGGAGTAGTATTATAGTAGTTATATTCTTGTACATAGGAGTAGTATTATAGTAGTTATATTCTTGTACATAGGAGCAGTATTATAGTAGTTATATTCTTGTACATAGGAGCAGTATTATAGTAGTTATATTCTTGTACATAGGGGGCAGTATTATACTAGTTATATTCTTGTACATAGGAGGCAGTATTATAGTAGTTATATTCTTGTACATAGGAGCAGTATTATAGTAGTTATTTTTTTTTAAATAGGGGCCATTTTATTATTGTTTTATTCTTTTACATAGGGGGCAGTGTTACAGTAGTTATATTCTTGTACATAGGGGGCAGTATTATAGTAGTTATATTCTTGTACATAGGGGCAGTATTATAGTAGTTATATTCTTGTACATAGGGGGCAGTATTATAATAGTTATATTCTTGTACATAGGAGGCAGTATTATAGTAGTTATATTCTTGTACATAGTAGTAGTATTATAGTAGTTATGTTCTTGTACATAGGAGACAGTATTATAGTAGTTATATTCTTGTACATAGGAGCAGTATTATAGTAGTTATATTCTTGTACATAGCAGGCAGAATTATAGTAGTTATATTCTTGTACATAGGGCAGTATTATAGTAGTTATATTCTTGTACATAGGGCAGTATTATAGTAGTTATATTCTTGTACATAGGGCAGTATTATAGTAGTTATATTCTTGTACATAGGGCAGTATTATAGTAGTTATATTCTTGTACATAGGGCAGTATTATAGTAGTTATATTCTTGTACATAGGGCAGTATTATAGTTGTTTTTTTTTTTTTCTTAGGGGTTGTATTATAGTAGTTTTATTTTTGTACATAGGGGGTGTATTATAGTACTTATATTCTTTTACATAGTGTAGTATTATAGTAGTTATATTCTTGTACATAGGAGCAGTATTATAGTAGTTATATTCTTGTACATAGGAGGTAGTATTATAGTAGTTATATTCTTGTACATAGGAGGCAGTATTATAGTAGTTATATTCTTGTACATAGGAGCAGTATTATAGTAGTTATATTCTTTGATATAGGAGCAGTATTATAGTAGTTATATTCTTGTACATAGGAGGCAGTATTATAGTAGTTCTATTCTTGTAAATAAGGGGCAGTATTATAGTACTTATATTCGTGTACATAGGGCAGTATTATAGTAGTTATATTCTTGTACATAGGGGGCAGTAATATAGTAGTTATATTCTTGTACATAGGGGTAATATTACAGTAGTTATATTCTTGTACATAGGAGACAGTATTATAGTAGTTATATTCTTGTACATAGGAGTATTATCATAGTAGTTATATTCTTGTACATAGGGGGCAGTATTATAGTAGTTATATTCTTTTACATAGGAGTATTATTATAGTAGTTATATTCTTGTACATAGGGGGAGTATTATAGTAGTTATATTCTTGTACATAGGAGTATTATTATAGTAGTTATATTCTTGTACATAGGAGTAGTATTATAGTAGTTATATTCTTGTACATAGGAGTATTATTATAGTAGTTATATTCTTGTACATAGGGGGCAGTATTATAGTAGTTATATTCTTTTACATAGGAGCAGTATTATAGTAGTTATATTCTTGTACATAGGGGCAGTATTATAGTAGTTATATTCTTGTACATAGGGGGCAGTATTATAGTAGTTATATTCTTGTACATAGGGGGCAGTATTATAGTAGTTATATTCTTGTACATAGGGGGCAGTATTATAGTAGTTATATTCTTGTACATAGGTGGCAGTGTTATAATAGTTATATTCTTGTACATAAGGGGCAGTATTATAGTACTTAAATTCGTGTACATAGGTGGCAGTGTTATAGTAGTTATATTCTTGTACATAGGGGGCAGTATTATAGTAGTTTATATTCTTGTACATAGGAGTATTATTATAGTAGTTATATTCTTGTACATAGGGGGCAGTATTATAGTTGTTCTATTCTTGTAAATAAGGGGCAGTATTATAGTACTTAAATTCGTGTACATAGGGCAGTATTATAGTAGTTATATTCTTGTACATAGGAGCAGTATTATAGTAGTTATATTCTTGTACATAGGAGACAGAATTATAGTAATTATATTCTTCTACATAGGAGTATTATTATAGTAGTTATATTCTTGTACATAGGGGGCAGTATTATAGTAGTTATATTCTTGTACATAGGAGACAGTATTATAGTAGTTATATTCTTGTACATAGGGGGCAGTATTATAGTAGTTATATTCTTGTACATAGGGGGCAGTATTATAGTAGTTATATTCTTGTACATAGGGGGCAGTGTTATAGTAGTTATATTCTTGTACATAAGGGGCAGTATTATAGTACTTAAATTCGTGTACATAGGGCAGTATTATAGTAGTTATATTCTTGTACATAGGGGTAATATTATAGTAGTTATATTCTTGTGCATAGGAGTATTATTATAGTAGTTATATTTTTGTACATAGGAGCAGTATTATAGTAGATATATTCCTGTACATAGGAGTATTATTATAGTAGTTATATTCTTGTACATAGGGGGCAGTATTATAGTAGTTATATTCTTGTACATAGGGGTAATATTATAGTAGTTATATTCTTGTACATAGGAGCAGTATTATAGTAGTTATATTCTTTTACATAGGAGTATTATTATAGTAGTTATATTCTTGTACATAGGGGGCAGTATTATAGTAGTTATATTCTTGTACATAGGAGTATTATTATAGTAGTTATATTCTTGTACATAGGAGCCGTATTATAGTAGTTATATTCTTGTACATAGGAGACAGTATTATAGTAGTTATATTCTTGTACATAGGAGTAGTATTATAGTAGTTATATTCTTGTACATAGGAGGTAGTATTATAGTAGTTATATTCTTGTACATAGGAGTAGTATTATAGTAGTTATATTCTTGTACATAGGAGCAGTATTATAGTAGTTATATTCTTGTACATAGGAGCAGTATTATAGTAGTTATATTCTTGTACATAGGAGTATTATTATAGTAGTTGTATTCTTGTACATAGGGGGCAGTATTATAGTAGTTATATTCTTGTACATAGGAGTATTATTATAGTAGTTATATTCTTGTACATAGGGGGCAGTATTATAGTAGTTATATTCTTGTACATAGGAGCAGTATTATAGTAGTTATATTCTTGTACATAGGAGCAGTATTATAGTAGTTATAATCTTGTACATTGGAGCAGTATTATAGTAGTTATATTCTTGTACATAGGGCAGTATTATAGTAGTTATATTCTTGTACATAGAAGTAGTATTATAGTAGTTATATTCTTGTACATAGGAGCAGTATTATAGTAGTTATATTCTTGTACATAGGAGGTAGTATTATAGTAGTTATATTCTTGTACATAGGAGGTAGTATTATAGTAGTTATATTCTTGTACATAGGAGCAGTGTTATAGTAGTTATATTCTTGTACATAGGAGCAGTATCATAGCAGTTATATTCTTGTCCATAGGAGTAGTATTATAGTAGTTATATTCTTGTACATAGAGGCAGTATTATAGTAGTTATATTCTTGTACATAGGAGTAGTATTATAGTAGTTATATTCTTGTACATAGGAGTAGTATTATAGTAGTTTTATTCTTGTACATAGGAGACAGTATTATAGTAGTTATATTCTTGTACATAGGAGACAGTATTATAGTAGTTATATTCTTGTACATAAGGGGCAGTATTATAGTAGTTATTTTCTTGTACATAGGGGCAGTACTATAGTAGTTATATTCTTGTACATAGGGGGCAGTATTATAGTAGTTATATTCTTGTACATAGGAGTAGTATTATAGTAGTTTTATTCTTGTACATAGGAGACAGTATTATAGTAGTTATATTCTTGTACATAGGAGACAGTATTATAGTAGTTATATTCTTGTACATAACGGGCAGTATTATAGTAGTTATTTTCTTGTACATAGGGGCAGTACTATAGTAGTTATATTCTTGTACATAGGGGGCAGTATTATAGTAGTTATATTCTTGTACATAAGGGGCAGTATTATAGTACTTAAATTCGTGTACATAGGGGCAGTATTATAGTAGTTATATTCTTGTACATAGGGGGCAGTATTATAGTAGTTATATTCTTGTACATAGGAGGCAATATTATAGTAGTTATATTCTTTTACATAGGAGACAGTATTATAGTAGTTATATTCTTGTACATAGGAGTATTATTATAGTAGTTATATTCTTGTACATAGGAGCAGTATTATAGTAGTTATATTCTTGTACATAGGAGTATTATTATAGTAGTTATATTCTTGTACATAGGGGGCAGCATTATAGTAGTTATATTCTTGTACATAGGAGCAGTATTATAGTAGTTATATTCTTGTACATAGGAGCAGTATTATAGTAGTTATATTCTTGTACATAGGAGAAGTATTATAGTAGTTATATTCTTGTACATAGGAGCAGTATTATAGTAGTTATATTCTTATACATAGGAGCAGTATTATAGTAGTTATATTCTTGTACATAGGAGCAGTATTATAGTAGTTATATTCTTGTACATAGGAGCAGTATTATAGTAGTTATATTCTTGTACATAGGAGCAGTATTATAGTAGTTATATTCTTGTACATAGGAGTAGTATTATAGTAGTTATATTCTTGTACATAGGAGGCAGTATTATAGTAGTTATATTCTTTTGTACATAGGAGCGGTATTATAGTAGTTATATTCTTTTGTACATAGGAGCGGTATTATAGTAGTTATATTCTTTTACATAGGAGCAGTATTATAGTAGTTATATTCTTGTACATAGGAGCAGTATTATAGTAGTTATATTCTTGTACATAGGAGAAGTATTATAGTAGTTATATTCTTGTACATAGGAGCAGTATTATAGTAGTTATATTCTTATACATAGGAGCAGTATTATAGTAGTTATATTCTTGTACATAGGAGCAGTATTATAGTAGTTATATTCTTATACATAGGAGCAGTATTATAGTAGTTATATTCTTGTACATAGGAGCAGTATTATAGTAGTTATATTCTTGTACATAGGAGCAGTATTATAGTAGTTATATTCTTGTACATAGGAGTAGTATTATAGTAGTTATATTCGTGTACATAGCAGGCAGTATTATAGTAGTTATATTCTTTTGTACATAGGAGCGGTATTATAGTAGTTATATTCTTTTGTACATAGGAGCGGTATTATAGTAGTTATATTCTTTTACATAGGAGCAGTATTATAGTAGTGATATTCTTTTGTACATAGGAGCGGTATTATAGTAGTTATATTCTTGTACATAGGAGCAGTATTATAGTAGTTATATTCTTGTACATAGGAGCAGTATTATAGTAGTTATATTCTTGTACATAGGAGCAGTATTATAGTAGTTATATTCTTGTACATAGGAGCAGTATTATAGTTGTTATATTCTTTTACATAGGAGCAGTATTATAGTAGTTATATTCTTTTACATAGGAGTAGTATTATAGTAGTTATATTCTTGTACATAGGAGCAGTATTATAGTAGTTATATTCTTATACATAGGAGTAGTCTTATAGTAGTTATATTCTTGTACATAGGAGCAGTATTATAGTAGTTATATTCTTTGACATAGGAGTAGTATTATAGTAGTTATATTCTTGTACATAGGGGGCAGTATTATAGTAGTTATATTCTTGTACATAGGGCAGTATTATAGTAGTTATATTATTGTACATAGGAGCAGTATTATAGTAGTTATATTCTTGTACATAGGGGTCAGTATTATAGTAGTTATATTCTTGTACATAGGAGGCAGTATTATAGTAGTTATATTCTTTTACATAGGAGACAGTATTATGGTAGTTATATTCTTGTACATAGGAGTATTATTATAGTAGTTATATTCTTGTACATAGGAGCAGTATTATAGTAGTTATATTCTTGTACATAGGAGTATTATTTTTTTTTTGGGGGTTTTTTTTTTTTTTTTTTTTTTGGGGTTTTTTGGGGTTTATAGTTGTTTTATTTTTTTAAAGGAGCAGTTTTAGTGTTATCTTGTCATTGGAGTGTTTATAGTAGTTATATTCTTGTACATAGGGGAGTATTATAGTAGTTATATTCTTGTACATAGGAGAAGTATTATAGTAGTTATATTCTTGTACATAGGAGGTAGTATCATAGTAGTTATATTCTTGTACATAGGAGGTAGTATTATAGTAGTTATATTCTTGTACATAGGAGTAGTATTATAGTAGTTATATTCTTGTACATAGGAGGTAGTATTATAGTAGTTATATTCTTGTACATAGGAGGCAGTATTATAGTAGTTATATTCTTGTACATAGGAGTAGTATTATAGTAGTTATATTCTTGTACATAGGAGGCAGTATTATAGTAGTTATATTCTTGTACATAGGAGTAGTATTATAGTAGTTATATTCTTGTACATAGGAGACAGTATTATAGTAGTTATATTCTTGTACATAGGAGACAGTATTATAGTAGTTATATTCTTGTACATAGGGGGCAGTATTATAGTAGTTATATTCTTGTACATAGGGGGCAGTACTATAGTAGTTATATTCTTGTTCATAGGGGGCAGTATTATAGTAGTTATATTCTTGTACATAAGGGGCAGTATTATAGTAGTTATATTCTTGTGCATAGGAGCAGTATTATATGTAGTTATATTCTTGTACATAGGAGCAGTATTATAGTAGTTATATTCTTGTACATAGGGGCAGTATTATATGTAGTTATATTCTTGTACATAGGAGCAGTATTATAGTAGTTATATTCTAGTACATAGGTGTAGTATTATAGTAGTTATATTCTTGTACATAGGAGCAGTATTATAGTAGTTATATTATTGTGCATAGGAGGCATTATAATTGTAGTTACAATATCCTAATTTCTGTCTTTGTTTTCAGTTGGTGATTTCTCTGGATATACAGTCAGGTCCATAAATATTTGGACAGAGACGACATGTTTCTAGTTTTGGTTCTGTCTATTACCACAATGTTGAAGTTCAGACTTTCGGCTTTAATTCAGTGTGTTGTATAAAATGATTGTATATAATGTGAGGACTATAAAGCATTTATTACACACAATCCCTTCATTTCAGGGGCTCAAAAATAATTGGACAAATTAAATAATTGTAAATAAATTGTTAATTTCTAATCCTTGGTTGTTCCCCCTTTGTTGGCAGTGACTGCCTTTAGTCCTGAGCTCATGGACATCACCAGACGCCACCGCTGCGTCTCCTCCTGGTTAATGCTCGGCCTTTACTGCAGCAGTTTTCAGTCGCTGTTTGTTTGTGGCCTTTCTGTCTGAGGTTTAGTCTGTAACAAGTGAAATGCTGCTCAATTGGGCTGAGATCAGGCGACTGACTTGGCCATTCTAGAATATTCCACTTCTTTGCTTTAATAACCTCCTGGGTTGCTTTGGCTTTGTTTTGGGTCATTGTCCATCTGTATTATGGATCAGTTTGGCTGGATTTGAGCACACAATGTCTCTGAATAGCTCAGAATTCATCCGGCTGTTTCTGTCCTGTGTCACATCATCAATAACCACTAGTGACCACTGCCACTGGCAACCATGCCTGCCCAAGCCATCACACTGCCGCCTCCGCCGTGTGTTACACATGATGTGCTATGCTTTGCATCATGAGCTGTACCGCGCCTTCACCATACTTTTTTCTTTCCATCATTCTGGTAGAGATTGATCTTGGTTTCATCTGTCCATAGAATGTTCTTCCAGAACTGTGCTGGCTTTTTTAGATGTTTTTTGTCCTTCTTATTCTTGAGGCTTAAGAGTGTCTTGCACCGTGCAGTGAACCCTCTGTAGTTACTTTCATGCAGTCTTCTCTTTATGGTAGATTTGGATATTTATACATTGCCTACATCCTGGAGAGTGTTGTTCATTTGGTTGGCTGTTGTGAAGGGGTTTCTCTTCACCATGGATATTATTCTGTGATCATCCACCACTGTTGTCTTCTGTGGGCGTCCAGGTCTTTTTGCATTGATAAGTTCACCAGCGCTTTCTTTCTTTCTCAGGATGTACCAAACTGTAGATTTTGCCGCTCCTAATATTGTAGCAATTTCTGTTTTCGCAGCTTAAGGATGGCTTGTTTCACTTGCATGTAGAGCTCCTTTGACCGCATGTTTTCTTTACAGCAAAATCTTCCAAATGCACATACCACGCCTCACATCAACTCCAGGCCTTTTATCTGCTTAATTGAGACTGACATAATGAAGGAATTGCCCCCACACCTGCCCAGGAATCAGCCCAAGAGTCAATAGTCCAAATACTTTTGGTCCCTTTAAAAACAGGGTGGCACATGTTAAGGGGCTGAAACTCCTAAACCCATCATCCAATTTTAATGTGGATACCCTCAAATGAAAGCTGAAAGTCTGGACTTTATGTTTATGTCCATTATATAACTATAACTTGAATATGTTTCAGTAAACAGGTAAAAAAAAACTAAACTTGTGTCAGTGTCCAAATATATATGGACCTAACTGTATGCAGGTAGAACCACAATTTTGGTGTGTGAAAATCTTGACTTCCATAGGACACAAGAACCACTGTTCTATGTTTTATAATGCTGAGAAATATTGGTTTAGGGTCCAGCCTCTACTTCTCTGTATTATACTTGTACTCCTCCGTACTCACAGTTATATAAAGTATATTTCAGTGGAGGATTTCAAAGAAAGGAGCCAAAATTTGTAAAATATATTACAATCTGTATTAATGACACAAATCCTGCCAGATGCGCTTTTACCATCCCCATGTGAATGACTGTTATAGACCTTTCTGCTTACATAGATGTCAGCTGATGACATTACAGAACTGGTTATATTATATCGGTGACCGGTTCTATCTCTATCCAGCACAGCGAGTCCACGGCACGCAATGATGCCTGATGGGAACGGTGGAAGGTTATATCAACATGAACTCCTGGTTCCTGTACATTGGGTCATATACTGTGAAAACACCAGGATTCCTTATGTTATATTTCCATACATTACACAATGGTACAGGTTGATCTGAGGTTTTCCTACAAATAACATTCAGGGCCATTAATGTCTAAGCCACTGGTCTCCTAAGTGCTGAAACACCACAAGAACATAGTGGAGACCACTCCTTATTTTCTCACCTAGAAACTTCTCTGTCATCTACAGATTGGATTGCCATACGCTGGGCCTCGTGGGCTCTGTCATGGCAGGGTCCTGTGATGATATCAGTATCTGGGTCTACCCAACAGTCCCCTTGTATTCTAGTGGGCTAGGGTAACTCTGGCCAGATTATAGTCAGTGGAGATGTTCGAACCCACAAAATTTGATGAGATTGGCTGATGATCTAATATGAACGGGCCGTCCCTATATCAGGTGACGGCGGGGTGAAGGATCAGACATGTGGGAATTCAACATACCCGATCCTTTGCTATTGTGGGTGCCACCAAATTGTACCCCATTGTCAAAGGGGGACTATAAAGTCCACAGGGACTATAATGGTGTCCAAAGAGGTTGGCACCATGTTCTACTGCAGTCAGCTTTTTACTGATTGGCCAATGCGAGCCCATTATAATTTTAGGCTGAACATTGTGGACTGTTTGCCCCGTGCCATACAATAGGCTACATATCACCTATGCCACTTCTGAGACCAGCCTGCCGCCTCCTTTCTACGGTATGTCATGGATAAATGAGCCTGGCCGGGCTGTACAATGTAGACGACACTACACGACCATGACGCGGTGGCCATGTACTTCTCCTCAGGGGATAAATGACAGTATAACCCACTGCGGAGTCTCTCTATACTCTGCTGGATGTTTGTTCTTTTCCCCAGGACACTTCATGAAGTAATGATTCTTCCATGTCTCGTTGGCCGCCTACCAGAAAGCATCCTTCCCTTGCCCCGAGCCTTTCTTCTTCTCAGTTGCTTAGCATTGGCCACATTTTTCCCCCTTTCATTTAATGAATCGATTGTTTTGCTTCCAAGCCCCTTGTTCCTCGCTGTGAGCATTCGGCAGGCATCTCATTTGCACTCAGCTACTGTCACCCCCACAACAACAAGGGTCTCGGAAGTGCTGAGAGACGCCATCTCCACGGGATCTTATCTACACGTCCAGCAAGATCCCAGATTCCCTGTAAATATAATTGGACACTTGGGTAAAAATAACACAGACCGTCCTATTATTTCTGCTTCTTCTGCAGGGTGTAAGACATTGGCTTGTAACAGCATCCTCAGAAACAGGAACAGGATTTACAATGCTATAGAGTGGTCTGAATACTGACACAAGGACCATGGCGGAAATGTCCTCCAGTCCAAAGAGTAAAATAACAACTGGCGACCAGTGAGGCCTCCGGGCTCTGTGCACGGACCCTTGTATGACAGCACAGGGTCCCTATGGGCCTGTAGGACCTGTGTTCTGTGTGTGTGTGTGTGTGTGTGTGTGTGTGTGTGTGTGTATATATATATATATATATATATATATATATATATATATATATATATATACATATACATATACACAGAGCATCTCAATAAATTAGAATATCTTTATTTCTTTCTGTAATTCCATTAATAAAGTTCCCTCCTATATTTTCTAGATTCTTTACACTCAGAGTCTTCTATTTCAAGTGTTTTATTTCTGTAAATGTTGATTATGGATTACAGAGAATGAAAACCCAAATCTAAGAAAATGAGAATATTGTAAGTTCAGTTCAGTCTTGTAAATTCAGCGTCACCTGCCAAGGTTTCCTAAGCCTTTACATGGTCCCTCAGTCTGGTTCAGTAGGACACACAATCATGGAAGACGCTGAGTATGGATTGTATTACTGAATGACTGAGATGAAGGAACGTTTCACAGATATTCTCATTTATTGAGATGCTCCTGTATATGCACCACCGTAATGTCTTAGATTACTTTTTTTGGTCATTTTTGGGTGCTATAGTTGAAACGGCAAATCTCCATTAATATCAATGGAGGTCCAGACCAGGCCACAGACCATCATTGTAATTCATGGCATATTCATCCAAGATGGCCCTGTCACGTAGCTGATCAGCAGGGGGTTGGAGTAGGACCTCCACAGATCTAATATTCCAAATCTGAGGATAGGTCATCTACTTTATTTGTCTGGAAAACCCCTTTAACTCTCTGTTAGCCTTCCTACAGTGTGGCCTGAAACTACGCCATATTTAGGATGTGTCCTCATTTACGTAAGGGCAATGTTATACGTGAACTTTTCTATTTTTCTATAACACATTATATAAGGTTTTGCAGGTGCTGCTTGGCATTGAGTGCGGCCACTTTATATACTAGGGGGTTGTCCAGGATCTATAGTTTTCTGTAAGGAGGCCAGGGAAGGTTTCTTCCGGTGTAAGTCTTCGCTGTTCGTGCTGTTGAGGCCAATCTGCAGCCTCAGCCGCTTAAGGAAAGGCACTGGGACGTCACTCATATACATCACCTGTGACGTCCGGGTCCTTTCCTTAGGCCGCTGATTGACGTCAGTGGTCATATGCGGCAAGGACTTCCGCTGGAACAGGACTGGACCGCAGCCTGAGATACCGGAGCACCGGGGACAGATGAGTATCGGTTTTGTTTTTTTTTTTCACCTTTTCCAGTCTCCTTGCAGAATATCCTGGACATAATCGCTAATGGAAAAGAAGACAAAAAATACATGAGACAATGGTGTGTGAGCATAATAGGGCTGAGCGTTGGGTCGGGGGGTGTACTCGATTCTTTACAGATGCGTCACTGCTTCTATGGTCAGATTTGTAAAGTCATTTACAGACGGATACAAAGAAAAGTTTTGTCCATAGCTCATCATAAAACGCGCCTTTGTCTCTTGCTCCTTACATGTTTTAAGTGCTCACAGGGTAGATCCGTGAGGGCAAATCACAAATCCAACTAAGACATGGACGGCTCATGTCTGCCAGAATCCGAGCACCCTTTACAGATTGCCCCTCCGTTCCTGCTCATAGATGAGGGTCACATGCAGAAGAACCGACTTCTAATAGGACCTATGGATAGAGTTTGATCTAATGATTTTTGCCACACAATAGACTGCCCTCCATGGTGCACAGACTTGTTACAGATCTCACACACATCAGGAGACAATGTCACGAGGAATTCTGCAAGAAGACACCGGGGGGAAAAGAACAAAAACATGTAAGTTTTTAGATTATGAGAAAATTCTACAGTATACAAACCGATCCTATATGTCAGGATTACCTGAGAATGTGCGGGAAATCTCCGCTCACAATACTACAATAGCAGGTGACGATCTCACGAGGCGCTCGGTACCATCGTGGAATGTTCTGTGATATTTCCATTCTAGAGCCGGCTTTTACTCTCAGAGGAAACAAGTGAACTGTCCAGCGGGCTCTGACACACTCTCTGATCTCACTGGCCCATTGTTTATATGTAAAAAGAAAAGAAAAGTGTTGACTGATGTGATACCGGGGCCACTTCTGGAAAGGCTTGCGTGTAAGATATAAAAAACTTTCCCAGCAGCGCTGACCCACCTTTCTACCGTACGGAAATGAGGCAGAGATAAGGCTATTGCGGCCGGTGGATTGGCACAGCACTCACAGCTCTGCTTTTTGGGTCAAGTGCAGTTTCCTTTGCTACAAGTGTCTGAACCGGGAGCCTTTAATCATGAGACAATAAGTCGCTCAACATCTCATTCAGTGAATATCAAAAAGTACAGGAAAAAAAAACACTGAATGGCCCATGTCCTCAATCAGGCCAACACCGCCTCCATCCTTCTAGCCAAACCCACCGATCATCCAGTATAAGACTGTATACATATCCCCAGTCCTGCTAACATTACGACTAGTGGGTGCAATGCTGGAAATTGGTGGCTCAATTGTTATAGGTTATGGGACATAACTGGTAAGAGGGTCTACACTGAATGGACACTTTATTAGAGACCCCCATCTACTATGGCACTAGATCTCCTTTGGCCCCTCCCATCAGCATGGCGTCACAGTAATCTGTCTCCATCTGACCAGGCCATGTTTTTCCATTGCTCAGTGATACAATTTTTACTCTTTTGCCCCCTGAGGTCTAGTCTTTCTGTTTCCCTTAGACAGTAATGGCTCTCGCACTGGTTGTCTGCTGTTATAGTCCATCTGTGCACTCGGACACATTAGTCAGACACCAGAGTCGTATCTGGCTGTGGTTTTCCAGACTGTTCTCTACCTGTCCTTCAGAATGATTCCTGACATCCTCCGCAAATCTTTCCATCACGAGTTGTTTCTATCCACAAGATCGCCTCTCGCTGGATGATTTTCCTCAATAATGCCATTCTCAGTATACTTTCCTCACCGTGGCAACAAAGAGATGGCAGTGTACGAAATTCTAACCCCCGGATAGTCCAGCACCAATGACCAAGTCTTGCTCCAAGACTCCATGAAACTGGGTGGACAGTATGGACAGTGAGGGCGGACAGTATGGCAAACTTTTCAGTATCTGTCAGTGCTAATATACTTTTTGGCAGGTGAGGTTGAGGCACATCATGTCTCCTAATCACATAATGCTCCACATGTGGAGCATACCACCAGAAAGGCAACCCTTTGGCCATACACGCTGTAAGTTGGACAGCTGTGGTCCTGAAATATATAGGTGGTGGGCACAATAAAGACAACCAAATACTGCTCGGAAGGATCTTTACTAAATCTTGGGAGAACAACTCTTTGAACGGTAGAACATATTGCAAAGTTCTGCTCATTACTGGTCTTCAGCCACCCACCGAAAGCATAGGGAGTCTCACGGCCACCCATCCAAAGCATAGGGAGTCTCACTCTTACTCAAGCAAGACGCAAGGCCACTCATTGAGTTCAGGTACATCATTGTACATTCTTCCCATCTTGGGCTCCAGTCAAGGCTCTTCATGGCTCTGTCAACTGGTTTCTCCTCAGTTGGTTTCCTCTCTCACATGGGTACCCTCTGAGCGTTGCTCCTTTGTGCACATATTGGACTGTGCATGCCAACAACAGGGTTATTATTGTCTCACCCTCCACTTACCTTGGACTCCCGCACTTGAAATGTCTTTGACGGTAAGACCAATACCCTCTTGTATTCTGGTTACACTTCATGTTACAGTCTAGGTCATGATGAGGGACAGGAGACAGTGAGCAATAAGGTTTTATGACTGATCTAAGCCAAAGAGCGACAGATTATTATAATGATACAGGAACTACAAATGTGCATAAGACATGACAGGAGATTCCTTCTTCTGCTATATCCCATCACTCTCGAAGGAATGAGTCACATATTTAGAAGAAATAGAAGTGATTGAGCTTCACCAGATGTATCATTAGGAGTTGGAAAAAATTCCCAGAACTTGTTGAAAACTTTGAGATAAAAGAATGGTTAAAAGGCTGCGATGATAAGACCTGACAACCAAGATAAAACCCTTTACATATAATCTAAACTCAGACTTCACCTCATAACATCCAGGTCTTGTCATTACACTGGAGATATCTCCATCTTGGTTCCAATGAATACTCAGCGTTCCACTTTTTCTTTTCTTGGTTCCAAGTTTTCAAAAAGTTTTGTATGTTGACAGTCAAAGACGAGATAATAACAAAGCCCCAGAAGATGTTGTGTCCTTCCCAGTCTGTATTAAGTAATCCACATGCTCCAGGTCATATCTGCTTTGCATCGTCTCCTTGGATTAATGATCTGGCCCTCATAAAACGTATTAGCTATGACTGTCTAGTTGTGGTCACTCCACAATACTATCAAATCTCTCTTTGGCTTTAACTTTCTTTAGCTTTTCTAAAGTACTGCCAACCAAATCCATAGTTACATAATACTTGTTTGGGCCATCTTAGTTAGTATTTTACCTTTCTTCGAGGGCAAATGACTAGGAGGCAAAATGAAAAGATTGGGTTCTGAGAAATAATGGTCTTAAAAGAAAGGAGTCAAATTGATGTTGGAAATTAATCTGATTTCCAAGAAAGCGCAGTCCAAAGAACTGGTTCAACACGAGAGAAATCCTGGAAGTCGGTGGTTTGGATCAAGGAGGAGGATGTTCATTTCATATCCTAGGTAGGCAGAAGAGAAGGAAGAGAATTGGGGAGTGCAGACATGGCGTGTGAGCAGCATGGCTTCGGTATGCAAAAAAATACCCTGATCCACACTGCCTCGGTACCAGTGATCTGCGGAGGTCCCGGGTGTCAAACCCCCGTAGATCTTATATCCTACAGTTACGCCATAAGTGTCAGAAACTGGATAACCCCGTTAATTATTTGTACCAGCCATCAAAGGGATAAGGGTGTACCTAGGAAGGGTTGGTGGGGCATGTGCCCGATGGCAGCACCAACATACCACTCTCCCCTGGCCAGGGTATTTGCATGCAGGGAACTGAAGCTTTTCCCTGCATGCTCAGAGATTCCAGTAGTTGAATATTTTTGTATTGTTCCTTCTTGATCATAGGACACCATTGTTTGATACTGTTATGATTGTCGTTATGTTTGGCAATAACCAACATTAAACAATATTCTTGATGAACGCCGGGTCAGAGATTAACAAACAGAACTGGAATAGGAAAGACCTATCCAATCCATCATATGAGGCAAGACGCGGGTTCACCCTGTAAAAAGCCATTATTAATTATCCCTAGCGACAACCACAATAAACCCATTATTTATGTGACACCTTACAGAACAAAGGCTTGTTGTTTGGCACAACATGAACCTAATAGAAGATGAAAGTACAGGAGGGGAGTAATCCTATATTGTAGGTTATAATAAAAGTAATGCAAAAAGTTTACAAAAATAAATGCAAAAAATATGTGGCCAAAAGTGTATAAAATCCATCAACCAGCCACGTAATGTCGATAGAAAACCATGGGAAATGATATGGGTCGTGCTGAAGAGGTCAGTCATCTTATACATGGCACACGTGGTCATAGGATGCCCCGGGAATGTTTTTATTTGCCCCGATTATCTGTAAGTGCTTTTATTGTGAAGTATCCAGAAGGTTCAGCGATGAAGTGGTCACAGAGTTGGACTGCTGAGTGCTAAAATGTGTAAGGTGCAAAAATCTTCTTTCCACTGTTATATCACTCACTACCGAACTCCAAACGGCCCCTGGAAGTGACGTCAGGAAAAGAACTATACAACAGGGGATTTATGTAATGGGTTTCCCATATGGCCCAACTGCACACAAGTGAAGAATCCCTTCTCACTACCCTGCAGTCTGATGGATAAATCTGGAGAACACTGCCTACCAGAATATATGTAATGCACAGGTGTAGACCCCACCCTGCCCCTAAACTGATTAGACTTGGGGCTACTCCTGGATTTCTCGCCTTAATCTCCCCATATGGGTATCTGATCTTTGCAGCAGAGAACCATCAGGTCACTACCTGAGCAGTCTCAGTTTAGTGGTGGCTGACCCAGACGGGTCAAGAGACATCAGTGCATGGCACTGAAAGGAGAGGCAGAGATATGGTTAGTAGACAAGCCAAGGACAGGACAGGACGGGAAGAGTTCATTCATCATTATATTTAAGGAGGGGTCAGTGCAGGAGTCGATATGGTTATTATGCGGAAGTCAGGGAAGAGGCAACAGTTCAGAAAATAACCATACACTTTAGCGGGACACCAGAACACAAGGAAACTTACTGCTCAGACACCTACCCATAGGAGAAGGTGCCTAAAATAACCCAGGAAAAGAGGTGGCAGGATACAGGGTACCGGCACTTGATCTTTAAAATTTGAACAGGGGGCATATGCACCCTATGGGAGCACACAGAGTGCACTGATAGGAGTGAGGGCGGTGTACATATGCCAGTGGCTGCAACCTCCGGGAGAGGGTAAATGCAAGCAGTCACGAAATGCTGGTGTTAGTAAAGTACCTACGGTATAATGTGAGGAATGGGAATAGAATGGGGCTGATTTTCCTCATCTGGCCAGTTATGTATAGTGAAGTTAATGCTGCCTCATACAAAAATATCTTACACAATGGTGTCACCTCCAGTTTGGGGAAGGCTTCTTTTCAGTCCGAGTAGGGCTGTGCCGCAGTGCACAAAGCAAGATCCATAATGGAATGGTTGGGGAAGTTTGTTGTGTAAGAACCTGACCGACCGCACAGAGTCCTGACCGGCCGCACAGAGCCCTGACCGGCCGCACAGAGCCCTGACCGGCCGCACAGAGCCCTGACCGCCACACAGAGCCCTGACCAGCCACACAGAGCCCTGACCGGCCGCACAGAGCCCTGACCGCTACCCCATCCAACACCTAAACTGGAATGCAGGTTGCAAGCCAGACCTTTTCTCTGACCTCATAGTTGTGGCACAAATTCCCACAGACACCCCAAAATATTGTGCAAAGTCTTCCTAGAAGAGTGGAGGCTGTTATAGCTGGAAATGAGGGCAAAAAACTTTATTAGTTCCGTAGTTTTAAACCAGGTGCAATGGTCAGGCCACATATAAAGTGGATGTAAAATTCAAAAATAAAATACAAAAAGAGTACAAAAATAAATAAATAAAATCACAGAATGTTAAATTCTCGCACATGACAGCACTTGGGCTATGCCCTCATTTTCGGTCTATTACCACACATGCCTTTGTTCTCCCGGTTATCTGCTCCCATAAATCTTTTATGCAATTTGTTTTTTAGAATTAATTTATTTTGCGTCTAATGAACTGTCCTTTCTGGATGAATACCCCCCGTAGGCCAGCCCGAAGACTAATTTTAGACTGTAAATCCATTCAGGGAGACGAGAAGTGCATGTGAACTGAGAAAAAGATGGTGGCCCGAAAATGGTGGTATCTCTTTAAAGAAAGGAGGCTTAATTAATGGTGACACTGGACGCTGGGGAATCGTGGAGGTGACAAAGACGCCTGATATAATGGAGGATACTCAGTATGTGGAGATGTCCGCAGGGCGATCTGTACACTAAATATTTATGAAAAACAAATCCAAAAATTAATTCCTTTTTCATGAAATGGAAATGTGTCAAAAACTTTTGATAAACCTGCCCGATACAAATGAAGACTGTGCCCCGAACACTGGTGGAGCATCTTCATACACGACTGGTGCAATTTCATTAAATCTCTCAAATCTGACCCCAAGGTCCATCTAGTCTGCCCTGACATCTGTATGGAGATTGAATGTTTTCCTCCAGTTCTTGCAGGTTTTCTCCGCCTTCCTCTCACTCCCCAAAAACAAACTGATGAGTTTAATGACTTCCTACAAAACTGACCCCAGTGTGTAAGTGAGATAAGGAAATGAGAGCCCCGCGGGGGTCAGGAAATGACAATCTCTGTACAGCACTGAGGAATAGGTTTGCACTACATAAGCAACATAAAATGACTAGTCAAAAACTTGACGTCGCGCAACAAAAATTTCCAGATTTTTCAGATGTGTTCGCAAGGTTTCACAATCAGTTCATCAGACTAAGCTTTTTCTTGTCAGAGTCAAGATGTTAAGTTTCCATATAATAATCCCATATAATAAATAGAAGTCAATGGGGCAGATTTATGACGATTGGTGTTACTCACACCAGTCTTCATAGCCTCAGAGCTGGCGGAGGTGTGTGTCTCGTATATGACATGGCATGCGCCTCTTCATAAATGAGGTATACCCTCTGCTGGGCTGTGTGTACCATTTCCCCATCATTTACGCCAGATTTCTTTTCAGAGAAGTGGCGATGGTGGCACAGGAGTAAAAAAGTCGCAATTTTTTAATGCAAAACTGCCGAACAAGGAATAATAAAATTGGCCCCATTGTTTCAACAAAGACAAAAGTTCTCTTCTGGTTGGTATGCTCCAAGACCCAAAAGTCACCCGTCAAAGTCAATGAAGAAGAATGACATTGTGGATGGGTATGGGTCATAGTAAATGCGTGGTATCAGAACCCCTCTGATCGGTGCTTCACCGAATTCTCCAGGCCCCCTGTACTGAGAATCAGTGAGGGTTTCAGTTTATGGACCTCCATCTGGGATTGACTAGGTCAGTCCCAGGTGGTCAGTCTAGGGCCGTGGTCTCTATGCCATTGATCTGCAGCATGAGGGTTGTAGAGTAGACCATTAGTCTGAGATCATACAGGAAAATGTAAGAGATATATGGGAAACAAAACACAAGCACATTGTGGCTAGAGTGGCCAAGAGAACATGCTATGCCAACCAAAATTGGGAAGGCCAAGGGACCTCTCCCCAGAGACATATAGTTGGCCTTGTTGGGAAAGATACTGAGAAGAGATTGGAAAATATGGAACAAATAGACAATCAGGAGCCTCTCACTATCAGGCACATCCACCAATTGGGGGTAGATAGTTCCAGAACATCCAGAATGTCCATGAGATAAATAATGTTAAGTTGTGGGAACCAGACACATCCTATGCAATAGTATAAAGGGTTTCCAGCTCTACTGGGTTTATGACCATCCCTAACATTTCCTCTGCGGTGGCTGCGTCTTCTCCGAGCAAACATGTCCTGGTATAGGGCACTCACACCATACAAATGCCAAAAGGGAAATTAGAGCAGTTAAGAAAGACTCGATCCAGGTCCATAGAGGGTCTGGAAAAACATTTGGAACAGCTAAAAGTTGGGCTAACCTGTTTTATAATTTTTCAGAAAGTTAGGTAAGGAAAGCGCCCAAAAATCTTATTTACATTTCATATCTGTCGGCTCAACTGAGGATGAATCATTGGTATTTATTAATTCATACAGGATGCAGCAGGGTCCGTAACCATGATGAACTCCGGCAAGAGGCATGTAAAGCATCCCCGCAGTATGAATTCCAAGAAAAGCCAACAAAGTAACCAATAATATTGTCATCGGACCACTTCAAAGCAAGATCTTTTATCCATCCTGCTCTCCGACACTATGTACGATATGATAGATATATGGTATCGACTCTGATATTAACTATAGCCAAAGTCTTGACCTCTCTGCTGGCTTCTGACAGGAATAACCACCTAGTGACAAGTGTAGATTAATATTGTGGAATTATAAGCAGGGAACATGGATGGAGGTGAGAGATTTCATCCCAGTCCGGAAGAAGGAGCTGAAATCGATGGCTCTGTGCACTAAAACATATCCAGGTCAGGCACAGGAGAGCAGTCACAGTAGATACAGCTGCAGTCCTTTGGCTGCCCTTCTACTCATGCCAGGGGCTCCCGCCTTAGGAAGTCGTGTAATGAATCTGTGATAAAGTACCAGGGAAATAGTAATTAATACCAGTGCAGCGATGTGTTCTGTTTTTCACGTAGGCAGAGTGGAGGGTCAAGACTGGTTTGCTCATTATTGTCACGTTGGTTCCAAGTCCTCCGAGTAAGCACAGACTCTTGTCATCTTTTCGGATCTCCAGGTTTCTCAGTGTCTTGTTCATGGCTTTACAAATCTCCATTTGTAATTTATAGATCTTTGTGCTCCCTCCTGAAACTCTTTTCCCACCGTTTCTGCATAGGGTAAAGCTTCGAAATGGGCTTCAGTTGGAGGACTCGGCGTAGCTTCGTCAAAGATCTTCTTGTTGGCCAAGACATCCATTAAGAGTTGATTGATATCAACATTTCGTATGTCAATACTTTTCCTCTTGTACTAAGGTTTTACTACCATATGGTCACATGTTATATGAAGCATCAGTCTTTGGTTTGAGTAGAAGTTATGGTCAATGTCCAAAGATGCCATCATACTGTTCTATTTCTTTTAGACCTGCTCATGCTTTAGTTTCATAATGTACATGATAAAGTATAGGGGCTAAATCTACCAAGATGTACCACATATATATAAGGTATGGGAGCATGATTTTGGATTCCATAAATTGGTTCATTTTTGGTTACGCCCTAGCTCTGGATACTTTACTCTATGAGCTTCTTGGCATTGACACTAATTCAATACTAGTTTTATCTGGGCCACACTTGAGTGTCCAAAGCTGAAGACTAAAGTAAGGAGATTGAGGACAGCGATGTGCACCATTGCTAGTTCATTCATCAGACCATGTATGTTTTTGGTTAAGTACAGGAAGAAAAGAGTCTGTGCACGAAGAAGTAAACAATGTTATGCACAGTGATGGGACATAAAAAAAGAATGGCCAACTCTATCAACAGAGCTTTGGGACTAAGCCAGTCATGGGCTTGGCCCAAAGATCCCTAAAGCCCCTAATTCAGAGCTGTGGCCACAGTTCTGTTGAGCTTTTCTTTGGCTTTCCTGGAAAATGCCATCAAGATTATTATTATTATTATTGTTTATTTATATAGCACCATTAATTCCATGTTGCTTTACATTTGAGGGTTTACAAATGGTACAGAAGATATACAAAAAAATAAATTATAATACTAACAGTGAAGAGGGATAGAGACAGAAGGTGGGGGTAGAGGCTGTACAGATGGTGGTGACAGTAGTGTTATTGGGGCTGTACAGATGGTGGTGACAGTAGTGTTATGGGGGTTGTAGGCCTTCCTGAATAGGTGAGTCTTCAGGGCCTTCTTGAAGCTTGTGACTGTGGGGGTCAGTCTTATGTGTCTTGGTAATGAGTTCCAGAGTATGGGGGATGCACGGGAGAAGTCTTGGAGACGATTGTGTGAGGAGCGGATAAGAGCAGAGCGGAGTAGGAGGTCTTTGGAGGATCGGAGGTTACGTGCGGGCTGGTAGCGGGAGATTAGGTCGGAGATATATGGAGGGGACAGGCTGTGGATGGCTTTGTATGTCAGCGTTAGTAATTAGAACTCTATTCGCTGGGCGATGGGTAGCCAGTGAAGGGATTGGCAGAGGGGAGCGGCCAATGAAGAATGGGGGGAGAGGAGTATTAGGCGAGCCGCACAGTTTAAGGTGGACTGGAGGGGGGCGAGAGTGTTAGCTGGGAGGCCATGGAGAAGGGTGTTACAGTAGTCTAAGCGGGAGATTATGAGGGCGTGGACTAGCATCTTTGTAGTTTCAGGGGTGAGAAAGGAACAGATTCGATGGATGTTCTTGAGTTGGAGGCGGCAGGAGGTGTTGAGGGTTTGGATGTGCGGGCTTGAAGGATAAGTCAGAGTCTAAGGTTATCCCAAGGCAGCGGACCCATGGGACTGGGCTGAGTGTGGTTCCACTAACTTTGATAGATGGGTCAGGTAGGGGGGCCATGCGAGGAGGGGCGAAGATTATGAACTCCGTTTTCTCCATGTTGAGTTTGAGAAAGCGGGAGGAGAGAAAGGAGGCTACGGCTGCTAGACATGCTGGGACTCTGGACAACAGGGAGGTAATGTCTGGTCCAGAGAGATATATTTGGGTGTCATCAGCATAGCAATGGTATTGAAAACCATGAGATTCTATGAGTTGGCCAAGGCCTAGGGTGTAGATGGAGAACAGGAGGGGTCCTAGGACGAGCCTTGGGGGACACCTACAGAAAGAGGGCGTGGCGGGGAGGTGGTGTGCGAGTGGGAGACGCTGAATGTGCGATTGGTGAGGTATGAGGAGATCCAGGAAAGGGCCAGGTCTGAGATGCCAAGGGATGAGAGAGTTTCTAACAAGAGGGAGTGGTGGACTGTGTCAAAGGCAGAGGAGAGATCGAGGAGGAGGAGGACAGAATAGTGACGTTTGGCTTTGGCAGTTAGAAGGACATTAGTGACCTTGGTTAGGGCAGTTTCTGTGGAGTGATGGGGTCTGAAGCCTGACTGTAGTCTGTCAAAGAGCATATTGGACAAGAGATAGGAGGATAGCTCGGAGTGGACGTGTTGCTCCAGCAGGTTAGAGGCGTACGGGAGCAGTGAGATGGGGCGATAGTTGGCTGGAGAGGACGGGTCCAGGGAGGGTTTCTTAAGTATAGGGGTGACGGTACCATGTTTGAAGGCGATAGGGAAGGATCCATTGGTTAGGGATAGGTTGAAGAGATGGGTTAGGGCCGGAGTAATGACTTCAGAGAGTTTGGGGATGAGATGTGACTGGATTGGGTCAAGTGCTCCGGAGGTGAGGTGGGATTTAGAGATTAGGGTGGAAAGCTTTTCATCAGTGACGGTGGAGAAACAGGATAGAGATGAAGAGCACAGGACAGTTGGGTAGAGTGGTTGTCGGGGGTGTAGGGTGAGACTGTCTCTGATGGTGTCAATTTTGCTTTTGAAATAAGAGGCAAAGTCATCATCTGAGATAAGTGATGTCGGAGGGGGCGCAAGAGGACGGAGAAGGGAGTTGAAGGTAGTGAATAGCTGTTTGGGGTTGCGGGATAGGGCAGATATGAGTGTGGTGAAGTAGACCTGCTTTGCAGAGGTGAGTGCGTTCTTGAATGTGAGAACTGCCTCTTTGTACCTGACGAAATCCTCCTGGGAGTGGCTTTTCTTCCAGAGATGTTCTGCAACCCGTGAGGCACGTCTCAGTTTTTTAGTCAGGTCAGTGTGCCAGGGCTGCCTATTGATCGGTCGGGCTCTGGTGTTAGTGAGAGGGGTCACAGAGTCAAGGGCTGAGGTAATGGTGGTGATGTAGAAGTCAGCAGCGGTATCTGCGTCCTGGAGTGAGGATATGTCAGCGAGTGGTAGGAGAGAGTCTGAGAGCGTGCGGATGAGGCGATTAAGGTTCCTGCAGGGGCGTGTTGGTTTAGGGGTTGGAGGGTCTATTACAGAGGAGAGGGCAGAGAATGTCAGCAGGTTGTGGTCGGAGAGTGTGGACAGAGAGTTAGAGAGGTTGACTAGAGAGCAGAGGAGGGTGAATATGAGGTCCAGTGTGTGCCCCTTTGTGTTGGTGGCAGAGGAGGACCATTGAGAGAGACCAAAGGAGGTAGTGAGGGACAGGAGACTGGAAGCGGAGGGGTGGTTTGTGTTAATGGAGAAGTTGAAATCATCCATGATGATGGTGGGGGGTGTCAGTGGATAGGAAGTACATTAACCAGGTGGTGAAGTGGTCGATAAAGGCAGCAGTAGGTCCTGGCGGTCGATATATGACGGCCATTTGGAGGGCAAGTAAATGCGAAGAGTGCACTTCAAAGGAGGGGAGGGTGAGAGCAGGTGGCGGGTGGATTGCGGCGAAGGAGCAATTGTCAGACAGGAGTACGCCTATACCTCCACCAGGTTTATTGTTGGGGCAGGGAGTGTGCGAGAATTACAGACCTCCATAGGAGAGGGCAGCAGGGGAGGTGGTGTCTGAGGGTGTCAGCCATGTTTCTGAGATGCCGAGAAATGAGAGCTCACAAGAAATGAAGAGGTCGTGGATGTAGTCAAGTTTATTGCATATGGAGCAAGGGTTTCGTGCGCTGATGACGGTTGTGTGGAAAGATCCAAACAGTAGGGATTTGCTGGGGTGGTCGAGGATTGGGAGATGTTGTCAGAAGTAAGAAGGAGCAGGGAGAGGGATAGCAGGTGTAAGTAGGAGAGAGTGTAGGTAGGAGAGAGTGTGGGGAGGTTGTGTGTGTCTGAGCACATGTAGCAGAAGACCAAACTAGTAATTTGGTAATTTCCCCTCAATCTAGCCTGTTCACTGAAGCTGGAAGGGAAATCCAGATATTTTCAACTGAAAGCCAAAAATACTAAAAACAATTCATTCTAATCTTATTAATTTCTAATTGTAGGAAACACTGAACAAATGAGAAGATGGAAAGATTATTGTAGAAGATAATACCTCCGAGATCACCAGCATAAAAACAAAAATAAACAGAAAAGTAAAACAATGTCTAAAAACAATGGAGGAATTGGGATTTCTAGAAAACAAATTATTTTTAACCTTTTTCTAGCAGAAACTGGAAAGAGACAATTGACTGTTCGCAACCATTGTTTCCAATCCTCGAAGTTAGGTCTGATTATTTTTCCATTTCCCATAAAACCTCCAATTTTGTAGACTTCACGAAACAACGTCCACGGGTTGGTCCATTCTCATGATGTGGTTGTCACACAACAACAAAACACCCAGTGTGAGAGAGAACCGATTCACTAAAAAGTATCTCTAAGCCAGTGCCAAGGAATCCATTGTACATGTGACCCATCCGAGAAACCACTTCCTACAAAACAAACCTTACAAGTAAACTTGGATCTCATGGGAACGCAGCTACAGACATCAATGGTTAATTATTGGTACTTCCTAAATCAACCTTCCTTGGCACCACATAAAGTGAAAGAAAGTAATAAACTAGAGGAAGTGCATTGTTATACTTTGTCCTGTGCAAATAATATTCGGAGAGGCGTTGCCCACTCTTCTCGAGTATTGTTCCCTCTCTGGAGCTTTCAATTAGAATGACTTTTTGCATCCTAAAGGCCAAGGCCAATGTCAGATGTCAGAGATCAGGTCTATGAAATGTACTGAACATCCCCCTCCTCCCGCCAGGGCTGAGCTTCTTACATTGAGTCCTTGCTCTTGTCTTTTTGAGGAGACCCATGTTTTTGGCATCCTCCATTCCATGAGCTGGTCTTCACTATAAAATAATATTTACACCATCTCTAAAATTAATATTTTTGAGCACCCGGAGGTGCAATATGTCATCTTGTGGAGCAACGTGTAGTCCGTCATTACATATTTGTTTACTGGTACTGGGCCATGTGACAAGAGCTGAGTGAAAGGTTTCCAGAGCATAAAACAAGAAAAATCTGACCATAAATGTCTTCCTGACAAATGTAATTCTTAGTCACTGCAAAGAGGTAGCGGAATGTGAACAGTGTCATTATCTAATCAGAGAACAGGAAAATGAGGCAAATTACAAAGTTTCTATCTAAAAAAAGATTCTAAAAATAAGTAAAAAACAATAAAACCCATAATTCTAATATTGAATCACAAACACCGCAATACTACTGCCTAGGAGAGGTAGTATTATAGTAGTTATATTCTTACATAGGAGGCAGTATTATAGTAGTTATATTCTTATACATAGGGGCAGTATTATAGTAGTTATATTCTTGTACATAGGAGCAGTATTATAGTAGTTATATTCTTGTACATAGGAGCAGTATTATAGTAGTTATATTCTTGTACATAGGGGGCAGTATTATAGTAGTTATATTCTTGTACATAGGGGGTAGTATTATAGTAGTTATATTCTTGTACATAGGAGCAGTATTATAGTAGTTATATTCTTGTACATAGGAGCAGTATTATAGTAGTTATATTCTTGTACATAGGAGCAGTATTATAGTAGTTATATTCTTGTACATAGGGGGTAGTATTATAGTAGTTATATTCTTGTACATAGGAGGTAGTATTATAGTAGTTATATTCTTGTACATAGGAGCAGTATTATAGTAGTTATATTCTTGTACATAGGGGCAGTATTATAGTAGTTATATTCTTGTACATAGGAGGTAGTATTATAGTAGTTATATTCTTGTACATAGGAGCAGTATTATAGTAGTTATATTCTTGTACATAGGAGTAGTATTATAGTAGTTATATTCTTGTACATAGGAGCAGTATTATAGTAGTTATATTCTTGTACATAGGAGTAGTATTATAGTAGTTATATTCTTGTACATAGGAGGTAGTATTATAGTAGCTATATTCTTGTACATAGGAGCAGTATTATAGTAGTTATATTCTTGTACATAGGAGCAGTATTATAGTAGTTATATTCTTGTACATAGGGGGCAGTATTATAGTAGTTATATTCTTGTACATAGGGGGCAGTATTATAGTAGTTATATTCTTGTACATAGGAGTAGTATTATAGTAGTTATATTCTTGTACATAGGAGCAGTATTATAGTAGTTATATTCTTGTACATAGGGGGCAGTATTATAGTAGTTATATTCTTGTACATAGGAGCAGTATTATAGTAGTTATATTCTTGTACATAGGAGCAGTATTATAGTAGTTATATTCTTGTACATAGGGGGCAGTATTATAGTAGTTATATTCTTGTACATAGGAGCAGTATTATAGTAGTTATATTCTTGTACATAGGAGTAGTATTATAGTAGTTATATTCTTGTACATAGGAGCAGTATTATAGTAGTTATATTCTTGTACATAGGAGGTAGTATTATAGTAATTATATTCTTGTACATAGGAGCAGTATTATAGTAGTTATATTCTTGTATATAGGAGCAGTATTATAGTAGTTATATTCTTGTATATAGGAGCAGTATTATAGTAGTTATATTCTTGTACATAGGAGCAGTATTATAGTAGTTATATTCTTGTACATAGGAGGCAGTATTATAGTAGTTATATTCTTGTACATAGGAGCAGTATTATAGTAGTTATATTCTTGTACATAGGAGGTAGTATTATAGTAGTTATATTCTTGTATATATGGGACAGTATTATAGTAGTTATATTCTTGTACATAGGAGCAGTATTATAGTAGTTATATTCTTGTACATAGGAGCAGTATTATAGTAGTTATATTCTTGTACATAGGAGCAGTATTATAGTAGTTATATTCTTGCACATAGGAGCAGTATTATAGTAGTTATATTCTTGTACATAGGAGCAGTATTATAGTAGTTATATTCTTGTACATAGGAGCAGTATTATAGTAGTTATATTCTTACATAGGAGGAAGTATTATAGTAGTTATATTCTTGTACATAGGAGGTAGTATTATAGTAGTTATATTCTTGTACATAGGAGTAGTATTATAGTAGTTATATTCTTGTACATAGGGGCAGTATTATAGTAGTTATATTCTAGTACATAGGGGGCAGTATTACAGTAGTTATATTCTTGTACATTTGAGCAGTATTATAGTAGTTATATTCTTGTACATAGGGCAGTATTATAGTAGTTATATTCTTGTACATAGGAGTAGTATTATAGTAGTTATATTCTTGTACATAGGAGTAGTATTATAGTAGTTATATTCTTGTACATAGGAGGTAGTATTATAGTAGTTATATTCTTGTACATAGGAGGTACTATTATAGTAGTTATATTCTTGTACATAGGGGCAGTATTATAGTAGTTATATTCTTGTACATAGGGGCAGTATTATAGTAGTTATATTCTAGTACATAGGGGGCAGTATTATAGTAGTTATATTCTTGTACATAGGAGGTACTATTATAGTAGTTATATTCTTGTACATAGGAGCAGTATTATAGTAGTTATATTCTTGTACATAGGGCAGTATTATAGTAGTTATATTCTTGTACATAGGAGCAGTATTATAGTAGTTATATTCTTGTACATAGGAGTAGTATTATAGTAGTTATATTCTTGTACATAGGAGCAGTATTATAGTAGTTATATTCTTGTACATAGGGGGCAGTATTATAGTAGTTATATTCTTGTACATAGGAGGTACTATTAAAAGAGTTATATTCTTGTACATAGGAGCAGTATTATAGTAGTTATATTCTTGTACATAGGAGGTACTATTATAGTAGTTATATTCTTGTACACAGGAGGTAGTATTATAGTAGTTATATTCTTGTACATAGGAGTAGTATTATAGTAGTTATATTCTTGTACATAGGAGTAGTATTATAGTAGTTATATTCTTGTACATAGGAGCAGTATTATAGTAGTTATATTCTTGTACATAGGAGTAGTATTATAGTAGTTATATTCTTGTACATAGGAGGTAGTATTATAGTAGTTATATTCTTGTACATAGGAGTAGTATTATAGTAGTTATATTCTAGTACATAGGGGGCAGTATTACAGTAGTTATATTCTTGTACATAGGGGGCAGTATTATAGTAGTTATATTCTTGTACATAGGAGGTAGTATTATAGTAGTTATATTCTAGTACATAGGGGGCAGTATTATAGTAGTTATATTCTTGTACATAGGAGGAGTATTATAGTAGTTATATTCTTGTACATAGGGGACAGTATTATAGTAGTTATATTCTTGTACATAGGAGCAGTATTATAGTAGTTATATTCTTGTACATAGGGGGCAGTATTATAGTAGTTATATTCTTGTACATAGGAGGTAGTATTATAATAGTTATATTCTTGTACATAGGAGCAGTATTATAGTAGTTATATTCTTGTACATAGGAGCAGTATTATAGTAGTTATATTCTTGTACATAGGAGCAGTATTATAGTAGTTATATTCTTGTACATAGGAGCAGTATTATAGTAGTTATATTCTTGTACATAGGGGCAGTATTATAGTAGTTATATTCTTGTACATAGGAGCAGTATTATAGTAGTTATATTCTTGTACATAGGAGCAGTATTATAGTAGTTATATTCTTGTACATAGGAGCAGTATTATAGTAGTTATATTCTTGTACATAGGAGCAGTATTATAGTAGTTATATTCTTGTACATAGGAGTAGTATTATAGTAGTTATATTCTTGTACATAGGGCAGTATTATAGTAGTTATATTCTTGTACATAGGAGGTAGTATTATAGTAGTTATATTCTTGTACATAGGAGCAGTATTATAGTAGTTATATTCTTGTACATAGGAGCAGTATTATAGTACTTATATTTTTGTACATGGGGGATACATTTATTTTTGCACAGGTCAATCTTATAGCTGTTATAAGATTATTATTGTATTTTCTCAGTACTATTACATGATATTACACTACCTGGCACCACTGATCACATTACAGCATGGTCTGGCCTTCTAGTTTCCTATGGTTTCTGTTATCCCGCATTTTTCTCTGTAACGTTCTGAAATCATTAAAATCCTGTCTTCCCTTGTGTACAATAAATCTAAACTTATCTAAAAATTAGTGTTATAGAAAAATTCTTTAAGACTGGAGAAACAATGCGGTCAGCCATTATTATATAAGTGTGCCACAAACCTTAGTAAAGAGCTCACAGTTGGGTTTGCAGCCAATATAAACAAATAGAGTGAGATTGTTCATACATAGGAAGTTTTCCTGCGGCCCCCGCTGTGAGAGGCCGCCTCAGCCACACAACTCCCACCACAATGAAGTTCAGAAAAAGTCAATTAAGGTTCTTATCTATTACTACAGGGCTGAAAACCGAGCGGACCTGGCCGTACCCACATCAGGAGGCAAATAAATATTACTGAGCCAATAAGGTGCAAGAACCACAGAGCGGTCTCTGGGCATCCCGCCAACTCGGAGCAAAAGTTTATATTATATAGAGCCACATAATATATAAGAATATACAGGAAATATTCATTAGTAGACAGGCCGTCCATGTGGGATTGGTAGGCTACCGGATCCTGGGCAGCACAACAGCACCACACACATCCATATGGCGGTTTCTGGTCCTGCAGGTCTGTTGACCTGCTACTCCTAGGCAAGTCCTCTCTCCATCTTCAACTTTACTCTGCCCTCTAAATTTTTTTCCTTTTCATTGGGTACTCCAATGTTCATGAAGTTTATTCTTGACCCACTGCTCAGCCAACTTTGGCCTGTCCTTGGTCGGCGCTTCTAGATCCACCAGGTGCATTTTTCATAGCTCGTCCTCTACTTCTACACTCTTCGCAGGTGTTCATCTCCCATACGAGGTAAAAGTGATGTCTCTGGGACACGTCTCCATCCTTCGAAAGAAAGAACGGCCGTTTGGTCGGGAGTCGAAGGATCGGTTGCTTGTCTCTAACCCTGTACACCTTGTACAAGGACATGGACAGATCTCTTTACTCTTAGAATATTGCTGGGTTCTCTTTTTAAAGGAAGAATTATTGAGAATGAAGAATTAATCACCTCCGTAAAGCCTGTGAGAAGTAAGATCTAGAAGACGTTGGATACAGGATCTGCGGCTACTGGAACAGGCATCTCACTTGTGACCAGTATATAAGTGACAAGAAGCCGTAAAGTAAGATGTAAAGAAAATTCTGTACACAGCTTGAGGCACAAGTTGGTGGAACATAATCAAGTATACCATAAGAAGAGCTGTGGGAATGATCGTGCCGTGGACAAGACACCCCAAGCGTCAGCGACCAATGAAGAATCAAAAGAGCACGACTATCAGAAATGCGTAGTGGAGGTGAGGGAGGTTTTCTCGGTTCTGTTCCATTGAGCTATTTTTTTACATGTCTGTCTTTCCGATGATATTTTTTGTGGTTTTCTTGTGTAGATTATAGCTGGAAATCCACCATAAGTCCAGTACAGAAGCTTCTAAAAACTATTGTGAGAATTAAAGGGGTTGTCCAAAATTAAAAAAAACAAACACTGTCTTCTTGCCAAAGAAGGCCCTATCTATTGGCTCTGCACGATACTGCTGTCTAGTTCCATCTTAATGTTGTAATAGCAGGCACAGCCTGTGGACTGATTGTGGCACCATTTCTGGAGGGGGCAGACATGATTTTTAATCCTCCCCGCCCCCTTGGTGGGACTCGAGACTCACAGACCACCATTCCAGCATCATTTTTGTCACAAAAAAGTTTAATAAAAATAAAATGTAAAAAATAAAGATGTAACACGCACTTTCAACATCAACGTAACAAACCGTCCCATGATAAATTAACACATTAAGTTATAGACGTCCCCCACCGAAACAGATGAATGGGTCAGTATGAGACAGGGGATAGCCTGGTCTGAACACTGCCCAGCTTCTTTGCCCCCTACTAGACCCTGTTTGGTACCAATCCTGCCTTGAGCTGAGGACCTGAGTAATGTGAGACAGGTCGGATACTTGGGACTTGTTGTCTGACAACCCAATAATAGCAACCGACCTGTCAGACATCATGCAAGGAATCGGTAATGGCAGAAAGTATGGAAAGATTGAGGAAAGGGAACATGGTCAAGGCTCTGCACCTGGGTCATGTGTACCACAGGGGTGCAGGCCACGTCACTGGGGGGTGCTGGCACTACGCCCATGCTGTGATTCCCATAGGTAGCACTGTGTTTGATCATAGCCTTGGGGGTCCTTTGTCAATGTTCCTTCGTACCCCCCTACACAAACAAATATTGGTCTATACCGCTTCAATTTGTAATCACTCCAATATATCTAAAATAAAAATGAAGCAACTTTTTGATAATTCTTCATTAAAAATGCCCAGCTGTTTTGTGTACGCAGCACCTCTGCAGACCTATATATCTCTATGTTTAGTATGACCCTGCCCAAGTCACTATCATCTCCCTGTCTGTAAGCTATCAAGCAGCGGGTAGAAAACTGACTACATACAAGGATTCTGTCTGTAGTCTGTAACCATGGAGACACACAGATCTGCATAGGAGCTATGGACACAATACGGTAAGACATTATTGTTCAAGACTATTTGCAAAGTTGCAAAATGTTTTATTTTATATGCATAGGACAGATCAAAATAGATGCAAAATTAAACATGATCTACTGAAGTCTGTAAGTAACCTCAATGGTCCCTGCTCAGCCCAAAATCTCAAAGCTGGGATATAAATCAGGCTCTTAAAAAATGGACAAAGGTGTCTCCAAATGTGTCAGAGATGATGAAATGTAGAAACCGATCCTCAGGAGGGGTTTGTGGTTTTACGGTCTTGTTAATGTGCACAATACGTCCTGAGAGAATCGGATTTTTACATTTCTAAGTGATATCGGCAATTCCTAGAGCAGAAATGAAGCAGAGCTGAGTTTGTCAGATGTAGCAGAGCTCAGTGGGACAGGTGACACTGCTATCCTTATGTCTGGTTTTACATAGGACTGCAGATTAACCTTCTGAATGACTTTACATTCACAAATAACAGAGTTACACAGTCAGCTCTGCTACATCTCTAGAAGTTTTCCAGCACCCTGTTACGTCCTGACCTTTACCAATCTTCTGAATACGGTAACATCCTATTATTTTTGCGCGTTTTACAGCCCTATAAACAGCCTCTTTACTGCTCGCTTCGCACAATAGGATCCTTTACTTGAAGGACAATCGCCAAGCACGTCAGAGTCTCCTGAGGAAATGCCATGTGAGTGTCTGCTTGGCACCGAAACCATCTAAGGCGAATGTCCTCATGGCTGCGGTGCAAAGGGCGATCCTTCCCTGGATACGGGGTGAGGCGATTTATAGGATGGGCTCTGTACCGTTCCAGTCCACAACTGCGCCTTTCCACCTGAAAGAGTATATAGATATATCAGTAACTAAAGGGTAACTCTGCTCTCGGCAGCAATTCACAATATAAATCTATAGAAAAAAAGTAGTGTTAGTTTGTAAATACTTTCAAAATTCAGATGGTTGCCCTTGGAAACAGACAGCGGTGAGGTCCTCCTTGTTGTCAGACATGTGACCGGACAGCTGAGCTCTGTGTAACTACCATCTGAGCTCCATAAATACATTGTTACAAGAAAGTAGAAGAAATCAGAATGTAGAAGGATACAAATAACTCTAAATCAATAGGAGAGATAAAGAGAAGGATTTATCTGCTGCATATTAGGAAATTGCTTAAACAGCAATTCCATCACCTTGGCAATTGGTTAAAGGCAATGACATAACAAACAAGTAAGTAGAGAACTCCTTTAAATTTCAGAGCAAGCTGTCTAAAATGTTAAAAAACCCTTCCCCATAATGCTATATAATACAGAACATGTATAGCATGGCCGCTACTGCAGTCTTCCAAAGAAGTAGTGACTCAGTTTTCCCAGTATGTATATATATAATATGTGGGTGTACAACCTAAAATAAGCTTTCCCCCTGAAAACCCCTGAAAAAGAGGAAACCGTTTTCACCAGAAGAGCAGATACTACTCCCCACCATGCTGAGCAATGATGAGTCTTGTAGTAGTTCTTGCTCCGTGGCTGGCTTCTGACATGACTACTAGGGAGCAGGAGGTGGCGGAGGTACATGGCTGACCCATCTATGAGGGTGTGCTCCCTAGTACATAGTGTCTGCACAGTATATCTATCAGCGGAGCCCCCGATATGTGCACACAGCACAATATACAGTCATGCGCTGGGAGCAGCTGGATGTCCTTAGCTACAGGTTAGACTTCTCACATAGGCTTAACATGGAGGCCAAGTATGTACTAGATGGTTGACATGGGGAAACTGGAATTCTCCAAATCTAGCGCTTTCTCCATCCACCGCCGCACCCAACTGGCGCTTCTCCACACCGACTCCTTCCACTTACTAATGTGTAATGGTTATAAGCTGCTGGAGGAAATATGTGACCTGAGGTTATTATGGACGTGCACTGTAGTATCTTCACTGCTGTCAGGCCCCATAAGGAGCGCCCCCTGGATGCACCTGCACGGGCCATATATTGTCAGTGGAAGAGGTGTGAATAACCATCAAATTGCTGAAATGCATCCAAAATAAAAATGAAAGCAGCTTTGCAAATAGATGAAAAATCTCCTATGGTTTTGTGTATACAGCCCCGAGGCAGTCCTGTCCGTCACCATGGCTACAGACCACAAACAAGCCTTGCATGTGGTGTCATTATGTAGTCAGGTGTTATCTCTTCCATCTAATATCTGTAGGGTATCAAGAATAGGAAACAGTGGAGAAACCGGCAACTGCAGGGCCTGACTACACAGCGGTAGTCTGTAACCATAGAGACACACCAGCGCTGTATACACTATGCTACACTATGGTGCACTGCAGCAGTATAAACAAGACAGACTGGGAACGCTGCACATACAGTGGGGAAAAAAAAGTATTTAGTCAGCCCCCAATTGTGTAAGTTCTCCCACTTATAAAGATGAGACCGGCCTGTAATTGTCATCATAGGTAGACCTCAACTATGAGAGACAAAATGAGAAAACTAATCCAGAAAATCACATTGTCTGATTTTTTAAGAATTTATTTGCAAATTATGGTGGAAAATAAGTATTTGGTCAATAACAAAAGTTCATCTCAATCCTTTGTTCTATCTCCTTTGTTGGCAATGACAGAGGTGAAACGTTTCCTGTAAGTCCTCACAAGGTTGGCACACACTGTTGCTGGTATGTTGGCCCATTCCTCCATGCAGATCTCCTCTAGAGCAGGGATGTTTTGGGGCTGTCGCTGGGCAACACGGACTTTCTACTCCCTCCAAAGGTTTTCTATGGGGTTGAGATCTGGAGACTGGCTAGGCCACTCCAGGACCCTGAAATGCTTCTTACGAAGCCGCTCCTTCGTTGCCCTGGCGGTGTGCTTGGGATCATTGTCATGCTGAAAGACCCAGCCACGTTTCATCTTCAATGCCCTTGCTGATGGAAGGAGGTTTGTACTCAGAATCTCACCATACATGGCCCCATTCATTCTTTCATGTACACGGATCAGTCGTCCTGGTCCCTTTGCAGAGAAACAGCCCCATACATGATGTTGCCCCCCCATGCTTCACAGTAGGTATGGTGTTCTTTGGATACAACTCAGCATTCACTCTCCTCCAAACACCACGAGTTGTGTTTCTACCAAACAGTTCTACTTTGGTTTCATCTGACCATATGACATTCTCCCAATACTCTTCTGGAACATCCAAATGCTCTCTAGCAAACTTCAGACGGGCCCGGATATGTACTGGCTTAAGCAGGGGGACACGTCTGGCCCTGCAGGATCTGAGTCCCTGGCGGCGTAGTGTGTTACTGACGGTAGCCTTTGTTACGTTAGTCCCAGCTTTCTGCAGGTCACTCACTAGGTCCCCCCGTGTGGTTCTGGGATTTTTGCTCACCGTTCTTGTGATCATTTTGACCCCACGGGGTGAGATCTTGCGTGGAGCCCCTGATGGAGGGAGATTATCAGTGGTCTTGTATGTCTTCCATTTTCTAATTATTGCTCCCACAGGTGATTTCTTCACACCAAGCTGCTTGCCTATTGCAGATTCAGTCTTCCCAGCCTGGTGCAGGGCTACCATTTTGTTTCTGGTCCTTCCACAGCTCTTTGGTCTTCACCATAGTGGAGTTTGGAGTGTGACTGTTTGAGGTTGTGGACAGGAGTCTTTTATACTGATAACAATGTCACACAGGAGCCATTACTACAGGTAATGAGTGGAGGACAGAGGAGCCTCTTAAAGGAGAAGTTACAGGTCTGTGAGAGACAGAAATCTTGCTTGTTTGTAGGTGACCAAATGCTTATTTTCCACCATAATTTGCAAATAAATTCTTAAAAAATCAGACAATGTGATTTTCTGGATTAGTTTTCTCATTTTGTCTCTCATAGTTGAGGTCTACCTATGATGACAATTACAGGCCGGCCTCATCTTTATAAGTGGGAGAACTTGCACAATTGGTGGCTGACTAAATACTTTTTTTCCCCACTGTAGTCCTTGCATGTGGTGCTAATGAAGAAGTCCTTTCATCCCTCAGCCACAGCTAATTTTAGCTCATCGGAAGGAACCCATTGTTTCGTCTACACCCCTCCATTCTGTGCACTTAATGACCTGGTTTTCTATGGGAAGCAAAAGCCTCTTCTGGCAAGTTAAAGGTTCCTTAAAGGGGTTATCCCATGAAAAGTGTTTATCTTTTATCTGTAGAATCATTGAGAGTCTTCATGAGTATGAAGCAGCAGTGCACATGTGTAACCCCCGCTCCATTCACTTTGATGGGGTGAAGGAAATTATGTTTTTCTGATACAGAGCTCCAAATCCTCTGCATTTTAAAGATTACACACTGTTTACTTGCAGCCACCACTAGTGGGGGCTCAGGAGTTTACTGTATACTGTGTTACTATTGGGTTCAGTGTACATAGAGTATGCAGTAATCTGAGTCCTGAGCATCCCCTAGTGGTGACTGCAAGTAACAAGCGTGTAATCTTATTAATCTATGGGGAGATTTATTAAGGTTGCGTCTCCTGCTCCGGTCATAGAAAAATCCCCCAATGATGTGAGAATTAATAAGAGGCGACGTTACCAAGACTGGATCCTCGGGTGACAACTTAACTTTGGTCCCTCTGATGACAACATTAGTGAGTGCGGATCCTCTGGTGATAACATTAGTGAGTGCGGACCCTCTGGTGATAACATTAGTGAGTGCGGGTCCCTTGGTGATAACATTAGTGAGTGCGGGCCTCTGGTGATAACATTAGTTAGTGCGGGTCCCTCTGGTGATAACATTAGTGAGTGCGGGGCCTCTGGTGATAACATTAGTGAGTGCGGACCCTCTGGTGATAACATTAGTGAGTAAGTGCCTCTGGTGATAACATTAGTTAGTGCGGGGCCTCTGGTGATAACATTAGTTAGTGCGGGTCCCTCTGGTGATAACATTAGTGAGTGCGGGGCCTCTGGTGATAACATTAGTGAGTGCGGGCCCTCTGGTGATAACATTAGTGAGTGCGGGTCCCTCTGGTGATAACATTAGTGAGTGCGGGCCCTCTGGTGATAACATTAGTGAGTGCGGGGCCTCTGGTGATAACATTAGTGAGTGCGGGGCCTCTGGTGATAACATTAGTGAGTGCGGGGCCTCTGGTGATAACATTAGTGAGTGCGGGGCCTCTGGTGATAACATTAGTGAGTGCGGGGCCTCTGGTGATAACATTAGTGAGTGCGGGCCCTCTGGTGATAACATTAGTGAGTGCGGGGCCTCTGGTGATAACATTAGTGAGTGCGGGGCCTCTGGTGATAACATTAGTGAGTGCGGGTCCCTCTGGCGATAACATTAGTGAGTGCGGACCCTCTGGTGATAACATTAGTGAGTGCGGGGCCTCTGGTGATAACATTAGTGAGTGCGGACCCTCTGGTGATAACATTAGTGAGTGCGGGTCCTCTGGTGATAACATTAGTGAGTGCGGGGCCTCTGGTGATAACATTAGTGAGTGCGGGGCCTCTGGTGATAACATTAGTGAGTGCGGGGCCTCTGGTGATAACATTAGTGAGTGCGGGGCCTCTGGTGATAACATTAGTGAGTGCGGACCCTCTGGTGATAACATTAGTGAGTGCGGGGCCTCTGGTGATATTGTGAGTGCGGGGCCTCTGGTGATAACATTAGTGAGTGCGGACCCTCTGGTGAGTAACATTAGTGAGTGCGGGCCCTCTGGTGATAACATTAGTGAGTGCGGACCCTCTGGTGATAACATTAGTGAGTGCGGGTCCCTCTGGTGATAACATTAGTGAGTGCGGGGCCTCTGGTGATAACATTAGTGAGTGCGGGGCCTCTGGTGATAACATTAGTGAGTGCGGACCCTCTGGTGATAACATTAGTGAGTGCGGGTCCCTCTGGTGATAACATTAGTGAGTGCGGACCCTCTGGTGATAACATTAGTGAGTGCGGGGCCTCTGGTGATAACATTAGTGAGTGCGGGTCCCTCTGGTGATAACATTAGTGAGTGCGGGGCCCTCTGGTGATAACATTAGTGAGTGCGGACCCTCTGGTGATAACATTAGTGAGTGCGGGTCCCTCTGGTGATAACATTAGTGAGTGCGGGGCCTCTGGTGATAACATTAGTGAGTGAGGGGCCTCTGGTGATAACATTAGTGAGTGCGGACCCTCTGGTGATAACATTAGTGAGTGCGGGTCCCTCTGGTGATAACATTAGTGAGTGCGGGGCCTCTGGTGATAACATTAGTGAGTACGGGGCCTCTGGTGATAACATTAGTGAGTGCGGGTCCCTCTGGCGATAACATTAGTGAGTGCGGACCCTCTGGTGATAACATTAGTGAGTGCGGGGCCTCTGGTGATAACATTAGTGAGTGCGGACCCTCTGGTGATAACATTAGTGAGTGCGGACCCTCTGGTGATAACATTAGTGAGTGCGGATCCTCTGGTGATAACATTAGTGAGTGCGGGTCCCTCTGGTGATAACATTAGTGAGTGCGGACCCTCTGGTGATAACATTAGTGAGTGTGGGGCCTCTGGTGATAACATTAGTGAGTTCGGGGCCTCTGGTGATAACATTAGTGAGTACGGGGCCTCTGGTGATAACATTAGTGAGTTCGGGGCCTCTGGTGAGTACATTAGTGAGTGCGGGGCCTCTGGTGAGTACATTAGTGAGTGCGGGGCCTCTGGTGATAACATTAGTGAGTGCGGGTCCCTCTGGTGATAACATTAGTGAGTGCGGGTCCCTCTGGTGATAACATTAATGAGTGCGGGTCCCTCTGGTGATAACATTAGTGAGTGCGGGGCCTCTGGTGATAACATTAGTGAGTACGGGGCCTCTGGTGATAACATTAGTGAGTGCGGGGCCTCTGGTGATAACATTAGTGAGTGCGGGGCCTCTGGTGATAACATTAGTGAGTACGGGGCCTCTGGTGATAACATTAGTGAGTGCGGGGCCTCTGGTGATAACATTAGTGAGTGCGGGGCCTCTGGTGAGTACATTAGTGAGTGTGGACCCTCTGGTGATAACATTAGTGAGTGCGGGGCCTCTGGTGATAACATTATTGAGTGCGGGTCCCTCTGGTGATAACATTAGTGAGTGCGGGTCCCTCTGGTGATAACATTAGTGAGTGCAGACCCTCTGGTGATAACATTAGTGAGTGCGGGGCCTCTGGTGATAACATTAGTGAGTGCGGGTCCCTCTGGTGATAACATTAGTGAGTGCGGGTCCCTCTGGTGATAACATTAGTGAGTGCGGACCCTCTGGTGATAACATTAGTGAGTGCGGGGCCTCTGGTGATAACATTAGTGAGTGCGGGTCCTTCTGGTGATAACATTAGTGAGTGCGGGTCCTCTGGTGATAACATTAGTGAGTGCGGGGCCTCTGGTGATAACATTAGTGAGTGCGGGGCCTCTGGTGATAACATTAGTGAGTGCGGGTCCCTCTGGTGATAACATTAGTGAGTGCGGGTCCCTCTGGTGATAACATTAGTGAGTGCGGACCCTCTGGTGATAACATTAGTGAGTGCGGGGCCTCTGGTGATAACATTAGTGAGTGCGGGTCCCTCTGTTGATAACATTAGTGAGTGCGGGGCCTCTGGTGATAACATTAGTGAGTGCGGACCCTCTGGTGATAACATTAATGAGTGCGGGTCCCTCTGGTGATAACATTAGTGAGTGCGGGGCCTCTGGTGATAACATTAGTGAGTGCGGGGCCTCTGGTGATAACATTAGTGAGTGCGGGGCCTCTGGTGATAACATTAGTGAGTGCGGACCCTCTGGTGATAACATTAGTGAGTGCGGGGCCTCTGGTGATAACATTAGTGAGTGCGGGGCCTCTGGTGATAACATTAGTGAGTGCGGACCCTCTGGTGATAACATTAGTGAGTGCGGGGCCTCTGGTGATAACATTAGTGAGTGCGGGTCCCTCTGGTGATAACATTAGTGAGTGCAGACCCTCTGGTGATAACATTAGTGAGTGCGGGGCCTCTGGTGATAACATTAGTGAGTGAGGGGCCTCTGGTGATAACATTAGTGAGTGCGGACCCTCTGGTGATAACATTAGTGAGTGCGGGTCCCTCTGGTGATAACATTAGTGAGTGCGGGGCCTCTGGTGATAACATTAGTGAGTACGGGGCCTCTGGTGATAACATTAGTGAGTGCGGGTCCCTCTGGTGATAACATTAGTTAGTGCGGACCCTCTGGTGATAACATTAGTGAGTGCGGGGCCTCTGGTGATAACATTAGTGAGTGCGGACCCTCTGGTGATAACATTAGTGAGTGCGGACCCTCTGGTGATAACATTAGTGAGTACGGGGCCTCTGGTGATAACATTAGTGAGTGCGGGGCCTCTGGTGATAACATTAGTGAGTACAGGGCCTCTGGTGATAACATTAGTGAGTGCGGGGCCTCTGGTGATAACATTAGTGAGTGCGGGGCCTCTGGTGAGTACATTAGTGAGTATGGACCCTCTGGTGATAACATTAGTGAGTGCGGGGCCTCTGGTGATAACATTATTGAGTGCGGGTCCCTCTGGTGATAACATTAGTGAGTGCGGGTCCCTCTGGTGATAACATTAGTGAGTGCAGACCCTCTGGTGATAACATTAGTGAGTGCGGGGCCTCTGGTGATAACATTAGTGAGTGCGGGTCCCTCTGGTGATAACATTAGTGAGTGCGGACCCTCTGGTGATAACATTAGTGAGTGCGGGTCCCTCTGGTGATAACATTAGTGAGTGCGGGTCCCTCTGGTGATAACATTAGTGAGTGCGGGGCCTCTGGTGATAACATTAGTGAGTGCGGGTCCCTCTGGTGATAACATTAGTGAGTGCGGGTCCCTCTGGTGATAACATTAATGAGTGCGGGTCCCTCTGGTGATAACATTAGTGAGTGCGGGTCCCTCTGGTGATAACATTAATGAGTGCGGGTCCCTCTGGTGATAACATTAGTGAGTGCGGGTCCCTCTGGTAATAACATTAGTGAGTGCGGGTCCCTCTGGTGATAACATTAGTGAGTGCGGGTCCCTCTGGTGATAACATTAATGAGTGCGGGTCCCTCTGGTGATTACCATGGTTAATAAGTGCGGGCACCACGGTGAACACAATAGTAAGTCAGGAGCCTTGGGTGACATCATTAGTATGTGCAGACGCTCTGGTGATAACATTAGTGAGTGCGGGCCCTTGATTAAGTGCGGGCACTTTGTTGACAACATTAATCCGTGCTGACCTCCTGGTGACAATGTTAGTAGGTGTGTGTAAGATCTTGTGCACATGGTGACAGCGTACAACATGTGGGCACTCTATGGTCACCTACCCCTGCACTATGGTATGTGTCGGCTGTAGCACTTACTTGGTTCTGATGCAATATTCCAGGGGTGGGGTCAGATCCTCGTCCTCGTCCTCCATGGAGTTACCAGATGTGTCTGAATACAATAATAATAGCATCAGATACAGGATTATAATAACTGTGCAGATTAATACCAGCAGCAGAGGCGGGGGTGCCCAAGGCTGAGGACTACGGGATAAATCCCCTAAATACAGCGCTCTGGTGTTTACATAGTTCACATTACAGCAGCCAGACTGTCAGGACAGGAGGATTAATGGAGAATCAGAGGAACCCAGAAAAATACCGCACCGCACGATATTAATCTTGGCAGGTTCTATCCACTGCTTCACTACACACCGAGCATGCCAGGGGGCAACTATGTACTGCACGAGGGGAAAAAGAGCCGAGGGCTGCAGGGGTCACTAGTCACTGACTAACATACTGAAACCAGCTGTACAGGGGCAAAGGAGGACAACTCAATATACACAGAAGTAACAGGGGTAACACCAGCGCTAGAGATCACACCGCCCCCTACATATATGACACCGCCCCCTACATACACCACACCGCCCCCCTACATACATCACACCGCCACCTACATACACCACACCGCCACCTACATACACCACACCGCCACCTACATACATCACACCGCCACCTACATACACCACACTGCCCCCTATATACACCACACCGCCCCCTACATACACCACACCGCCCCTACATACATCACACCGCCACCTACATACACACCGCCCCCCTACATACACCACACCGCCACCTACATACATCACACCGCCTCCACCACACCGCCCCCTACATACACCACACCGCCCCATACATACATCACACACCGCCACCTACATACACCACACCGCCCCCTACATACATCACACCGCCACCTACATACACACCGCCCCCTACATACACCACACCGCCACCTACATACACCACAACGCCCCCTACATACACCACACCGCCACCTACATACACCACACCGCCACCTACATACACCACACCGCCCCAACATACATCACACCGCCACCTACATACACCACACCGCCCCAACATACACCACACCGCCCCCTACATACATCACACCGCCCCCTACATACATCACACCGCCACCTACATACACCACACCGCCCCCCAACATACACCACACCGCCCCCTACATACATCACACCGCCCCCCTATATACATCACACCGCCCCCTACATACATCACACCGCCCCCTACATACATCACACCGCCCCCCTACATACATCACATCGCCACCTACATACACACCGCCCCCTACATACACCACACCGCCCCCTACATACACCACACCGCCCCCTACATACACCACACCGCCCCCTACATACACCACACCGCCTCCTACATACATCACACCGCCACCTACATACACCACACCGCCCCCTACATACATCACACCGCCCCCTACATACACCACACCGCCCCCTACATACATCACACCGCCACCTACATACACACCGCCCCCTACATACACCACACCGCCACCTACATACATCACACCGCCCCCTACATACACCACACCGCCCCCTACATACATCACACCGCCCCCTACATACATCACACCGCCCCCTACATACACATAGTCTACACCAGAAATAGTCACCGACACAAGATATGATATAATATATAGTCAGGGTATAGCCTTATCCATACAATGCAGTATGAGAGCAGTGGAATATTTATACATAGGAGGCAGTATTATAGTAGTTATATTCTTGTACATAGGAGCAGTATTATAGTAGTTATATTCTTGTACATAGTAGGTAGTATTATAGTAGTTATATTCTTGTACATAGGGGCAGTATTATAGTAGTTATATTCTTGTACATAGGAGTAGTATTATAGTAGTTATATTCTTGTACATAGGAGGTAGTATTATAGTAGTTATATTCTTGTACATAGGGGTCAGTATTATAGTAGTTATATTCTTGTACATAGGGGGCAGTATTATAGTAGTTATATTCTTGTACATAGGAGCAGTATTATAGTAGTTATATTCTTGTACATAGGAGCAGTATTATAGTAGTTATATTCTTGTACATAGGAGCAGTATTATAGCAGTTATATTCTTGTACATAGGAGCAGTATTATAGTAGTTATATTCTTGTACATAGGAGCAGTATTATAGTAGTTATATTCTTGTACATAGGGGCAGTATTATAGTAGTTATATTCTTGTACATAGGAGCAGTATTATAGTAGTTATATTCTTGTACATAAGAGCAGTATTATAGTAGTTATATTCTTGTACATAGGAGGTAGTATTATAGTAGTTATATTCTTGTACATAGGAGCAGTATTATAGTAGTTATATTCTTGTACATAGGAGCAGTATTATAGTAGTTATATTCTTGTACATAGGAGTAGTATTATAGTAGTTATATTCTTGTACATAGTAGGCAGTATTATAGTAGTTATATTCTTGTACATAGTAGGCAGTATTATAGTAGTTATATTCTTGTACATAGAGGGCAGTATTATAGTAGTTATATTCTTGTACATAGGAGTAGTATTATAGTAGTTATATTCTTGTACATAGGAGGTAGTATTATACTAGTTATATTCTTGTACATAGGAGTAGTATTATAGTAGTTATATTCTTGTACATAGGAGGTAGTATTATAGTAGTTATATTCTTGTACATAGGAGCAGTATTATAGTAGTTATATTCTTGTACATAGGAGCAGTATTATAGTAGTTATATTCTTGTACATAGGAGCAGTATTATAGTAGTTATATTCTTGTATATAGGAGCAGTATTATAGTAGTTATATACTTGTACATAGGAGCAGTATTACAGTAGTTATATTCTTGTACATAGGAGCAGTATTATAGTAGTTATATTCTTGTACATAGGAGCAGTATTATAGTAGTTATATTCTTGTACATAGGAGCAGTATTATAGTAGTTATATTCTTGTACATAGGAGCAGTATTATAGTAGTTATATTCTTGTACATAGGAGTAGTATTATAGTAGTTATATTCTTGTACATAGGGGCAGTATTATAGTAGTTATATTCTTGTACATAGGGGGCAGTATTATAGTAGTTATATTCTTGTACATAGGGGCAGTATTATAGTAGTTATATTCTTGTACATAGGAGCAGTATTCTAGTAGTTATATTCTTGTACATAGGGGCAGTATTATAGTAGTTATATTCTTGTACATAGGAGCAGTATTATAGTAGTCATATTCTTGAACATAGGAGGTAGTATTATAGTAGTTATATTCTTGTACATAGGGGGCAGTATTATAGTAGTTATATTCTTGTACATAGGGGGCAGTATTATAGTAGTTATATTCTTGTACATAGGAATAGTATTATAGTAGTTATATTCTTGTACATAGGAGGTAGTATTATAGTAGTTATATTCTTGTACATAGGAGCAGTATTATAGTAGTTATATTCTTGTACATAGGGGGCAGTATTATAGTAGTTATATTCTTGTACATAGGAGTAGTATTATAGTAGTTATATTCTTGTACATAGGAGGTAGTATTATAGTAGTTATATTCTTGTACATAGGAGAAGTATTATAGTAGTTATATTCTTGTACATAGGAGCAGTATTATAGTAGTTATATTCTTGTACATAGGAGCAGTATTATAGTAGTTATATTCTTGTACATAGGAGGTAGTATTATAGTAGTTATATTCTTGTACATAGGAGGTAGTATTATAGTAGTTATATTCTTGTACATAGGGGCAGTATTATAGTAGTTATATTCTTGTACATAGGAGCAGTATTATAGTAGTTATATTCTTGCACATAGGAGGTAGTATTATAGTAGTTATATTCTTGTACATAGGAGCAGTATTATAGTAGTTATATTCTTGTACATAGGAGGTAGTATTATAGTAGTTATATTCTTGTACATAGGGGCAGTATTATAGTAGTAACTGCATAGGGGAGAAGTAGTTATATTCTTGTACATAGGAGGTAGTATTATAGTAGTTATATTCTTGTACATAGGAGGTAGTATTATAGTAGTTATATTCTTGTACATAGGAGCAGTATTATAGTAGCTATATTCTTGTACATAGGAGCAGTATTATAGTAGTTATATTCTTGTACATAGGAGCAGTATTATAGTAGTTATATTCTTGTACATAGGAGGTAGTATTATAGTAGTTATATTCTTGTACATAGGGGCAGTATTATAGTAGTTATATTCTTGTACATAGGGGGCAGTATTATAGTAGTTATATTCTTGTACATAGGAGCAGTATTATAGTAGTTATATTCTTGTACATAGGAGCAGTATTATAGTAGTTATATTCTTGTACATAGGAGGTAGTATTATAGTAGTTATATTCTTGTACATAGGGGCAGTATTATAGTAGTTATATTCTTGTATATAGGGGGCAGTATTATAGTAGTTATATTCTTGTACATAGGAGCAGTATTATAGTAGAAAAACTGTATTTTGTGATTTCTTAGGTTGTCTTTGTCTTGTAAATGTTGATGTTGTACTTATATATCAGCCTATCAGATCTGTTCCGGATCGCTTAGAATGGCTGCCATGACTTGTGTAAATATGGATGAGAACCTGCAGTAATATCATTGTGCAAATCCTCTTTAAGAAAAACGATAAGAAAATATAGCAAAAATTTCTTTTATTGAACAGATAATTGGCAAATAGATAAAACTGACTCCAGACTACAGGGGTGTAGTCAGATAATGGCTGGGCCCAAGATCAACTATTTTACACGGTGCTTTAACCCCGATTACCACATCTAAACACATCCCTTGTAATTCCCTGCACGCACTTTTCCATCAGCTGGACGGATAAACAGAAGTTAAAGGGGTTGTTCAGGAATTACTTTTGGATAGGCCACAAAAAATATATCCTGGACAACCCCTTTAATACAGACATACATATTAGATATATATATCAGCCAAACCTGTTGATTCTGTTGGGACTGACCAACCAACTATTGTGTATGCAGCTGAACATACACATGGGATAGCTTTTGGTTTGGGCCCACAGCCTCGTCCCACTCCCCTTTATACACTGACCTGAGCAGTACGTGTTTACTCTTCTATTATCTCCCCCGACCTCCGCTGTGAGGGATAGTCGGGAGGATCCCATACACATTGGCTGGTTGGCCGAACCCATCCAAAATTGCAGCTTTGGCCAACATCATACTCCTACCGTGTATGGGCTGCTTAAAGGAACCGTGAGGTCAGTCACATACATCACATCGGATCCTTACTAGTGACCCCGGGGGCCACTGATCGATCTGAATGGCCACATAAAGCTCAGGACTTCTAACGCTGCAGTTCCAGCACGCAAAGGAAAGGTAACAGGTGGAGGACAATGGAGCACCAGGGAAAGGCAAGTATGATTTTGTTTGTCTTTTACATCCCCCCAAAGCCGCCCCTGGGGATGAGGTCTCTCGACTCTTACCCAACGCATGTGTGGATTTAATATATCCATACATTTCCAGGAGGAATAACTGAGGCCCAGTATAAGAAGAAAAGCCCAATAAGAGCTGTTTAAGAATTGTTACTTTATGCGGAATAAGTATTTGCTGAAGCGGATACGTCAGGAGCGATGATGGATCCTCAAGGTACCAGAACATTAGCACACATTGTACCTAAAGACGTCTTAATAAAGGTGACGGGTAAATTGCTTTCTCCTCCTCCCCGCTGTGCGGGATACATAATACTCTGTGTATATCCTCCCCTTGGAGCTGGTGCACCGTGTAAACACCGCAGCAGATAAGATAAGGACCCTGTATACAAGAACCTATTACCAGTAAAAACAATTACAGAATGGGCGCCTCCTGTGTTTGGAGGGACGCCCGCCCGCCGTACATATTACCCAATTCATCAAGGCGATGGCAGGAGCGGAGGGCACCAAGCCAGACCTCACACTGCGCTGCTGCATACACACAGACTACCTAATATTACCCCCAAGTGATCCCGATTCAGCAGGCCTGCCCGGGGGCCACTTTATATACTTACATAGTACAGTTAGAAAAAGACTCCTGTCCATAAAGAACAACCAGGGGACGGGATCGGGCACAGACAATGGGATGAGTGGCCTAAAGAACGATAAACTCAGATGTCTGAACAGGCTCTTACATAGATGACCATTAATCACAGTGAGAAAGCTTCAGGCCAGTCCAACGAGAAATTCGGGGGCCGGAGTGTTTATGTCAATGAGTATATATGGGGGCTGGCACGTGTATATGGACATGTAGCAGAAAGTCTATATGGGGTATATGTGGCCCGCACTGTACATGGGGGACATGTGGCCCGTGCTGTACATGGAGGACATGTGTCAGGCACTGTATATGGAGGACATGTGTCAGGCACTGTATATGGAGGACATGTGTCCCACACTGTATATGGAGGACATGTGGCCCGCACTGTATATGGAAGACATGTGTCAGGCACTGTATATGGAGGACATGTGTCCCACACTGTATATGGAGGACATGTGTCAGGCACTGTATATGGGGTACATGTGGCCCACACTGTATATGGAGGACGTGTCAGGCACTGTATATGGAGGACGTGTCAGGCACTGTATATGGGGTACATGTGGCCCGCACTGTATATGGAGGACATGTGGCCCGCACTGTATATGGAGGACATGTGGCCCGCACTGTATATGGAGGACATGTGGCCCGCACTGTATATGGAGGACGTGTGTCAGGCACTGTATATGGAGGACGTGTGTCCCGCACTGTATACGGAGGACATGTGGCCCGCACTGTATACGGAGGACATGTGTCAGGCACTGTATATGGAGGACATGTGTCCCGCACTGTATACGGAGGACATGTGGCCCACACTGTATATGGAGGACATGTGGCCCGCACTGTATATGGAGGACGTGTGTCAGGCACTGTATATGGAGGACATGTGTCCCGCACTGTATACGGAGGACATGTGGCCCGCACTGTATATGGAGGACATGTGGCCCGCACTGTATATGGAGGACATGTGGCCCGCACTGTATATGGAGGACATGTGGCCCGCACTGTATATGGAGGACATGTGGCCCGCACTGTATATGGAGGACATGTGGCCCGCACTGTATATGGAGGACATGTGGCCCGCACTGTATATGGAAGACATGTGTCAGGCACTGTATATGGAGGACATGTGTCAGGCACTGTATATGGGGTACATGTGGCCCGCACTGTATATGGAGGACATGTGGCCCGCACTGTATATGGAAGACATGTGTCAGGCACTGTATATGGAGGACATGTGTCAGGCACTGTATATGGAGGACATGTGGCCCGCACTGTATATGGAAGACATGTGTCAGGCACTGTATATGGAGGACATGTGTCAGGCACTGTATATGGAGGACGTGTGTCAGGCACTGTATATGGAGGACATGTGGCCCGCACTGTATATGGAGGATGTGTGTCAGGCACTGTATATGGAGGACGTGTGTCCCGCACTGTATACGGAGGACATGTGGCCCGCACTGTATACGGAGGATATGTGTCCCACACTGTATATGGAGGACGTGTGTCAGGCACTGTATATGGAGGACATGTGTCCCGCACTGTATACGGAGGACATGTGACCCGCACTGTATATGGAGGACATGTGGCCCGCACTGTATATGGAAGACATATGTCAGGCACTGTATATGGAGGACATGTGTCAGGCACTGTATATGGGGTACATGTGGCCCGCACTGTATATTGAGGACATGTGTCAGGCACTGTATATGGGGTACATGTGGCCCGCACTGTATATGGAGGACATGTGGCCCGCACTGTATATGGAGGACATGTGGCCCGCACTGTATATGGAGGACATGTGGCCCGCACTGTATATGGAGGACATGTGTCCCACACTGTATATGGAGGACATGTGTCAGGCACTGTATATGGAGGACGTGTCAGGCACTGTATATGGGGTACATGTGGCCCGCACTGTATATGGAGGACATGTGGCCCGCACTGTATATGGAGGACATGTGGCCCGCACTGTATATGGAGGACATGTGTCCCGCACTGTATACGGAGGACATGTGTCAGGCACTGTATATGGAGGACATGTGTCAGGCACTGTATATGGGGGACATGTGGCCAGCATTGTATATGGAGGACATGTGGCCCGCACTGTATACGGAGGACATGTGTCAGGCACTGTATATGGAGGACATGTTGGAGGCACTGTATATGGAGGACATGTGTCAGGCACTGTATATGGAGGACATGTGTCCCGCACTGTATACGGAGGACACGTGTAAGGCACTGTATATGGGGGACATGTGTCAGGCACTGTATATGGAGGACATGTGGCCCGCATTGTACATGGGGGACATGTGGCCCGTACTGTATATGGAGGACATGTGTCAGGCACTGTATATGGAGGAAATGTGGCCTGCACTGTACATGGAGGACATGTTGGAGGCACTGTATATGGAGGACATGTGGCCAGCACTGTATATGGAGGACATGTGGCCCGCACTGTATATGGAGGACATGTGTCAGGCACTGTATATGGGGGACATGTGGCCAGCATTGTATATGGAGGACATGTGGCCCGCACTGTATATGGAAGACATGTGTCAGGCACTGTATATGGAGGACATGTGTCCCGCACTGTATACGGAGGACATGTGTCAGGCACTGTATATGGAGGACATGTTGGAGGCACTGTATATGGAGGACATGTGTCCCGCACTGTATACGGAGGACATGTGTCAGGCACTGTATATGGAGGACAAGTGTCAGGCACTGTATATGGAGGACATGTGTCCCGCACTGTATATGGAGGACATGTGTCAGGCACTGTATATGGAGGACATGTGTCCCGCACTGTATACGGAGGACATGTGTCCCGCACTGTATATGGAGGACATGTGTCCGGCACTGTATATGGAGGACATGTGTCCCGCACTGTATATGGAGGACATGTGTCCGGCACTGTATATGGATGACATGTGTCCCGCACTGTATACGGAGGACATGTGGCCTGCACTGTATACGGAGGACATGTGTCCCGCACTGTATACGGAGGACATGTGTCAGGCACTGTATATGGAGGACATGTGTCCCGCACTGTATATGGAGGACATGTGTCCGGCACTGTATATGGAGGACGTGTCCCGCACTGTATATGGAGGACATGTGTCCAGCACTGTATATGGAGGACATGTGTCAGGCACTGTATATGAAACATGTATATGGACACATAGCAGAAAGTGCAAATGCTGTTACATTTTACCTGCACCATATGAAACATTAACAAGGGGACACTAATATTTTCCTTTCTTTCTTCTTTAAGGCTGAAGCGGAGAGAACAGGGAGATAAAGCAGCGGAACGTTCCTCACAAGACCCGGCCCTGACCCGTTACTGTCCTGGCGCTGACATTTACAGATCACTCGGCTCACAGGGAGCAGCGCTCAGGACACACAACCCTGGGGCATGGTCTGAGATTTCTTTATTATCCATCCTGATCTTTAAGGGGACCCAACACTTCTTACTGAGAGATGCAATCTGCTACAATGTATCAGTGCAGACAATCCCTGTGAGCTTAACACAACAGCTGCACAACCCTCTCTCCTACACTGATACACTGTAACAAGCCCATCAGCTGACAAAACCGGGGAGGCCAGACCCTATACCCCTTTAAGGCCAGAGTTCCAAGGTCACTCTGGGTCACAGGAAATGTTAACCATTTGTATACTGAATATATCAGGGTCAGGCAGCTCATGGTGGGGGCTGCACAGAAGGTTCACATAACTAGAGATCACATGTTCAGAGCGGCCGGTACATTATATGCCGCATAAAGCATCATGACATCACGCGGTCACATGACTTACCGACAGTGAGGCGAATCTCCACCTGTTGATTGGCCAGCCCATCGTAGTAGTAAAGGTCAAATCTACGTTCGGCTCTCCAGTCGCTCATTAACTCTTTTTTCAAGCAAAACAGGACGCTGAAGTGACTTTCACTGCAGACCACCCAGATCGGATACTTGGGGGTCTTCAGATACGAGCCAACCTGCAAGAGAAATATTGGGGGTGATGAACTTATAGAGTTAAATGAGCCCCTGCTATGAGATAAATTACTTCTGTGTTCTGATTGTTCGTTACAATGTATCAGTGCAGGTAAAGTGTATCAGTCACTAGATAAGTCACTACTTTATGATCAGTGGGCGTCGTGATTTGGCCCTATAGCCCCTTCCACTGCAGGACCCAGGGAACATGCCCTATATACATTACCTGCCACATGTCCTCCATATACAGCGCCTGTACGTGCCCTCCATATACAGCGCCTGTACGTGTCCTCCATATACAGTGCCTGTACGTGCCCTGCATATACATTACCTGCCACATGTCCTCCATATACAGTGCCTGCCACATGTCCTCCATATACAGCGCCTGTACGTGCCCTCCATATACAGTGCCTGTACGTGCCCTCCATATACAGTGCCTGCACGTGTCCTATATACATTACCTGCCACATGTCCTCCATATACAGCGCCTGTACGTGCCCTCCATATACAGCGCCTGTACATGTCCTCCATATACAGCGCCTGTACGTGCCCTCCATAGACAGCGCCTGTATGTGCCCTCCATATACAGTGCCTGCACGTGCCCTATATACATTACCTGCCACATGTCCTCCATATACAGCGCCTGTACGTGCCCTCCATATACAGTGCCTGTACGTGTCCTCCATATACAGCGCCTGTACGTGCCCTGCATATACATTACCTGCCACATGTCCTCCATATACAGCGCCTGTACGTGTCCTCCATATACAGCGCCTGTACGTGCCCTCCATATACAGTGCCTGTACGTGCCCTCCATATACAGTGCCTGCACGTGTCCTATATACATTACCTGCCACATGTCCTCCATATACAGCGCCTGTACGTGTCCTCCATATACAGCGCCTGTACGTGCCCTCCATATACAGCGCCTGTACGTGTCCTCCATATACAGTGCCTGTACGTGTCCTCCATATACAGTGCCTGTACGTGCCCTGCATATACATTACCTGTCACATGTCCTCCATATACAGTGCCTGCGCACATGTCCTCCATATACAGCGCCTGTACGTGTCCTCCATATACAGCGCCTGTACGTGCCCTCCATAGACAGCGCCTGTATGTGCCCTCCATATACAGTGCCTGCACGTGTCCTATATACATTACCTGCCACATGTCCTCCATATACAGCGCCTGTACGTGCCCTCCATATACAGTGCCTGCCACATGTCCTCCATATACAGTGCCTGTACGTGCCCTCCATATACAGTGCCTGCCACATGTCCTCCATATACAGCGCCTGTATGTGCCCTCCATATACAGCGCCTGTACGTGCCCTCCATATACAGGGCCTGTACGTGCCCTCCATATACAGTGCCTGCACGTGTCCTATATACATTACCTGCCACATGTCCTCCATATACAGCGCCTGTACGTGCCCTCCATATACAGTGCCTGCCACATGTCCTCCATATACAGTGCCTGTACGTGTCCTCCATATACAATGCCTGCCACATACCCTCCATATACATTACCTGCCACATGTCCTCCATATACAGTGCCTGTACGTGCCCTCCATATGAATTTCCCCACTGTGGGACTATTAAAGGACTATTATTATTATTATTATTATTATACAGTGCCTGCCACATGTCCTCCATATACAGTGCCTGTACGTGCCCTCCATATACAGCGCCTGTACGTGCCCTCCATAGACAGCGCCTGTATGTGCCCTCCATATACAGCGCCTGTACGTGCCCTCCATATACAGTGCCTGCCACATGTCCTCCATATACAGTGCCTGTACATGTCCTCCATATACAGTGCCTGTACGTGTCCTCCATATACAGTGCCTGTACGTGTCCTCCATATACAGTGCCTGTACGTGTCCTCCATATACAGTGCCTGCCACATGTCCTCCATATACAGCGCCTGTACGTGCCCTCCATATACAGTGCCTGCACGTGTCCTATATACATTACCTGCCACATGTCCTCCATATACAGTGCCTGTACGTGCCCTCCATATACAGTGCCTGCATGTGTCCTATATACATTACCTGCCACATGTCCTCCATATACAACGCCTGTACGTGTCCTCCATATACAGCGCCTGTACGTGTCCTCCATATACAGTGCCTGCCACATGTCCTCCATATAAAGCGCCTGTACATACCCTCCATATACAGTGCCTGCCACATGTCCTCCATATACAGTGCCTGTACGTGTCCTCCATATACAGTGCCTGCCACATGTCCTCCATATACAGTGCCTGTACGTGTCCTCCATATACAGTGCCTGCCACATGTCCTCCATATACAGTGCCTGTACGTGTCCTCCATATACAGTGCCTGTACGTGTCCTCCATATACAGTGCCTGCCACATGTCCTCCATATACAGTGCCTGTACGTGTCCTCCATATACAGTGCCTGTACGTGTCCTCCATATACAGTGCCTGCACGTGTCCTATATACATTACCTGCCACATGTCCTCCATATACAGCGCCTGTACGTGCCCTCCATATACAGCGCCTGTACGTGCCCTCCATACACCGTCCTGTACGTGCCCTCCATAGACAGTGCCTGTACGTGTCCTCCATATACAGTGCCTGTACGTGTCCTCCATATACAGTGCCTGCCACATGTCCTCCATATACAGTGCCTGTACGTGTCCTCCATATACAGTGCCTGCACGTGTCCTATATACATTACCTGCCACATGTCCTCCATATACAGCTCCTGTACGTGCCCTCCATATACAGCGCCTGTACGTGCCCTCCATATACAGCGCCTGTACGTGCCCTCCATATACAGCGCCTGTACGTGCCCTCCATATACAGTGCCTGCCACATGTCCTCCATATACAGTGCCTGTACGTGCCCTCCATAGACAGTGCCTGTACGTGCCCTCCATAGACAGCGCCTGTATGTGCCCTCCATATACAGCGCCTGTACGTGCCCTCCATATACAGTGCCTGCCACATGTCCTCCATATACAGTGCCTGTACATGTCCTCCATATACAGTGCCTGCCACATGTCCTCCATATACAGCGCCTGTACGTGCCCTCCATATACAGTGCCTGCACGTGTCCTATATACATTACCTGCCACATGTCCTCCATATACAGCGCCTGTACGTGCCCTCCATATACAGTGCCTGCCACATGTCCTCCATATACAGTGCCTGTACGTGCCCTCCATATACAGTGCCTGCATGTGTCCTATATACATTACCTGCCACATGTCCTCCATATACAGCGCCTGTACGTGCCCTCCATATACAGTGCCTGCCACATGTCCTCCATATACAACGCCTGTACGTGTCCTCCATATACAGCGCCTGTACGTGTCCTCCATATACAGTGCCTGCCACATGTCCTCCATATACAGTGCCTGCCACATGTCCTCCATATAAAGCGCCTGTACATACCCTCCATATACAGTGCCTGCCACATGTCCTCCATATACAGTGCCTGTACGTGTCCTCCATATACAGTGCCTGCCACATGTCCTCCATATACAGTGCCTGTACGTGTCCTCCATATACAGTGCCTGCCACATGTCCTCCATATACAGTGCCTGTACGTGTCCTCCATATACAGTGCCTGTACGTTGTCCTCCATATACAGTGCCTGCCACATGTGCTCCATATACAGTGCCTGTACGTGCCTTCCATATACAGTGCCTGTACGTGTCCTTCATATACAGTGCCTGTACGTGTCCTCCATATACAGTGCCTGTACGTGTCCTCCATATACAGTGCCTGCCACATGTCCTCCATATACAGTGCCTGCCACATGTCCTCCATATACAGTGCATGTACGTGTCCTCCATATACAGTGCGTGTACGTGTCCTCCATATACAGTGCATGTACGTGTCCTCCATATACAGTGCCTGCCACATGTCCTCCATATACAGCGCCTGTACGTGCCCTCCATATACAGTGCCTGCCACATGTCCTCCATATACAGTGCCTGTACGTGCCCTCCATATACAGTGCCTGCATGTGTCCTATATACATTACCTGCCACATGTCCTCCATATACAGCGCCTGTACGTGTCCTCCATATACAGCGCCTGTACGTGTCCTCCATATACAGTGCCTGCCACATGTCCTCCATATACAGTGCCTGCCACATGTCCTCCATATACAGTGCCTGCCACATGTCCTCCATATACAGTGCCTGCCACATGTCCTCCATATACAGCGCCTGTACGTGCCCTCCATATACAGTGCCTGCCACATGTCCTCCATATACATTACCTGCCACATGTCCTCCATATACAGTGCCTGTACGTGTCCACCATATACAGTGCCTGTACGTGTCCTCCATATACAGTGCCTGTACGTGTCCTCCATATACAGTGCCTGTACGTGTCCTCCATATACAGCGCCTGTACGTTCCCTCCATATACAGCGCCTGTATGTGCCTTCCATATACAGTGCCTGACACATTTCTCCTCGCATACAGTGCATGGCACATGTCCTTTACATGCAGTGCCTGCCCCATGTTCCCCATATACAGTGCCTGCCACATGTCCTCCATATACAGTGCCTGCCACATGTCCTCCATATACAGTGCCTGCCCCATGTTCCCCATATACAGTGCCTGAGACATGTCCTCCATATACAGTGCCTGAGACATGTTCCCCATATACAGTGCCTGCCCCATGTCCCCCATATACAGTGCCTGCCCCATGTCCCCCATATACAGTGTCTGACATGCACAGATAGGCAGCGGTCTGACAACTATCCCTCCTCTGCCACTAGATTCTGGTTGTCACACATGACCACACTCCTTACCTGTACAAATTTGAAGAATTTTATTCCCACGCTGAAGATTCATAGTGTCTCACTGAAAGGACCCTAAACCGCCCCCCATCATCATCATCATCACTATCACATGTATTATCCTTCATCTCCAGGTAAAACTTCCACTTCTGGGGATGAAGCCAAATTCCATGAAAAAATGAGCTGTCAGATTTGGGTGGAATTTCCCTTTACTGGAGCCAAAATTAATCAAGTGAAGAATTTCATCCCTGGAGAAGGTCCGAGGCTCTTATAAAACATTGTGTAACACAAGAAGAGCCGTTCAGGGAGTGTTCACACTTACGGTTCTTCCCACGGCTTTTTCATGGTAATTGCAGGTATTTATGTGTGTGCCTCATCTACAGGTGCATGCTCGGCTCTGGATCTGACTCTCATATACGTAACTCATAGTTATAACCAACATGCAGGAGGAGCAGTTCTGTACAGGGAATATCATGGCAGCGGTGCAGGAGACTGTAGGGGGCGCAGTCTCATATAGGGGTTATAGTGTCGGCAGTACAGGAGACGTGAGGGGGCACAGTTCTGTACAGGGGTTATAGTGGCGGCAGTACAGGGGGGGGGGCACAGGACGGGGTTAGGGGGGGGGGGGGGGGCGCGGCACGGGGGGCGTGAGGGGGCACAGTTCTGTACAGGGGTTATAGTGGCGGCAGTACAGGAGGGGGGGCGGCAGTACGGGGACGTGAGGGGGCACAGTTCTGTACAGGGGTTATAGTGGCGGCAGTACAGAGGACGTGAGGGGGCACAGTTCTGTACAGGGGTTATAGTGGCGGCAGTACAGGGGACGTGAGGGGGCACAGTTCTGTACAGGGGTTATAGTGGCGGCAGTACAGGAGACGTGAGGGGGCACAGTTCTGTACAGGGGTTATAGTGGCGGCAGTACAGGAGACGTGAGGGGGCACAGTTCTGTACAGGGGTTATAGTGGCGGCAGTACAGGGGACGTGAGGGGGCACAGTTCTGTACAGGGGTTATAGTGGCGGCAGTACAGGAGACGTGAGGGGGCACAGTTCTGTACAGGGGTTATAGTGGCGGCAGTACAGGGGACGTGAGGGGGCACAGTTCTGTACAGGGGTTATAGTGGCGGCAGTACAGGAGACGTGAGGGGGCACAGTTCTGTACAGGGGTTATAGTGTCGGCAGTACAGGAGACGTGAGGGGGCACAGTTCTGTACAGGGGTTATAGTGTCGGCAGTACAGGAGACGTGAGGGGGCACAGTTCTGTACAGGGGTTATAGTGGCGGCAGTACAGGAGACGTGAGGGGGCACAGTTCTGTACAGGGGTTATAGTGGCGGCAGTACAGGAGACGTGAGGGGGCACAGTTCTGTACAGGGGTTATAGTGGCGGCAGTACAGGAGACGTGAGGGGGCACAGTTCTGTACAGGGGTTATCGTGGCGGCAGTACAGGAGACGTGAGGGGGCACAGTTCTGTACAGGGGTTATAGTGGCGGCAGTACAGGAGGTGGGGGATTCGTCAGGGGTGGGGGGGGGGGGGGGGGGGGGGGGCGGAGGGGGCACAGTTCTGTACAGGGGTTATAGTGGCGGCAGTACAGGGGACGTGAGGGGGCACAGTTCTGTACAGGGGTTATAGTGGCGGCAGTACAGGGGACGTGAGGGGGCACAGTTCTGTACAGGGGTTATAGTGGCGGCAGTACAGGGGACGTGAGGGGGCACAGTTCTGTACAGGGGTTATCGTGGCGGCAGTACAGGGGACGTGAGGGGGCAAAGTTCTGTACAGGGGTTATAGTGGCGGCAGTACAGGAGACGTGAGGGGGCACAGTTCTGTACAGGGGTTATAGTGGCGGCAGTACAGGAGACGTGAGGGGGCACAGTTCTGTACAGGGGTTATAGTGGCGGCAGTACAGGAGACGTGAGGGGGCACAGTTCTGTACAGGGGTTATAGTGGCGGCAGTACAGGGGACGTGAGGGGGCACAGTTCTGTACAGGGGTTATCGTGGCGGCAGTACAGGAGACGTGAGGGGGCACAGTTCTGTACAGGGGTTATAGTGGCGGCAGTACAGGAGACGTGAGGGGGCACAGTTCTGTACAGGGGTTATAGTGGCGGCAGTACAGGGGACGTGAGGGGGCACAGTTCTGTACAGGGGTTATAGTGGCGGCAGTACAGGAGACGTGAGGGGGCACAGTTCTGTACAGGGGTTATAGTGGCGGCAGTACAGGAGACGTGAGGGGGCACAGTTCTGTACAGGGGTTATAGTGGCGGCAGTACAGGAGACGTGAGGGGTCACAGTTCTGTACAGGGGTTATAGTGGCGGCAGTACAGGAGACGTGAGGGGGCACAGTTCTGTACAGGGGTTATTGTGGCGGCAGTACAGGAGACGTGAGGGGGCACAGTTCTGTACAGGGGTTATAGTGGCGGCAGTACAGGAGACGTGAGGGGGCACAGTTCTGTACAGGGGTTATAGTGGCGGCAGTACAGGAGACGTGAGGGGGCACAGTTCTGTACAGGGGTTATAGTGGCGGCAGTACAGGAGACGTGAGGGGGCACAGTTCTGTACAGGGGTTATAGTGGCGGCAGTACAGGGGACGTGAGGGGGCACAGTTCTGTACAGGGGTTATCGTGGCGGCAGTACAGGGGACGTGAGGGGGCACAGTTCTGTACAGGGGTTATAGTGGCGGCAGTACAGGAGACGTGAGGGGGCACAGTTCTGTACAGGGGTTATAGTGGCGGCAGTACAGGAGACGTGAGGGGGCACAGTTCTGTACAGGGGTTATAGTGGCGAGTACAGGAGACGTGAGGGGGCACAGTTCTGTACAGGGGTTATAGTGGCGGCAGTACAGGAGACATGAGGGGGCACAGTTCTGTACAGGGGTTATAGTGGCGGCAGTACAGGAGACGTGAGGGGGCACAGTTCTGTACAGGGGTTATAGTGGCGGCAGTACAGGAGGACGGGAGGGGGCACAGTTTGTCAGGGTTTTTTTTGGTGGGGGGGGGGGGGGTTATAGTGGCGGCAGTACAGGAGACGTGAGGGGGCACAGTTCTGTACAGGGGTTATAGTGGCGGCAGTACAGGAGACGTGAGGGGGCACAGTTCTGTACAGGGGTTATAGTGGCGGCAGTACAGGAGACGTGAGGGGGCACAGTTCTGTACAGGGGTTATAGTGGCGGCAGTACAGGAGACGTGAGGGGGCACAGTTCTGTACAGGGGTTATAGTGGCGGCAGTACAGGAGACGGTGAGGGGGCACAGTTCTGTACAGGGGTTATAGTGGCGGCAGTACAGGAGACGTGAGGGGGCACAGTTCTGTACAGGGGTTATAGTGGCGGCAGTACAGGAGACGTGAGGGGGCACAGTTCTGTACAGGGGTTATAGTGGCGGCAGTACAGGAGACGTGAGGGGGCACAGTTCTGTACAGGGGTTATAGTGGCGGCAGTACAGGAGACATGAGGGGGCACAGTTCTGTACAGGGGTTATTGTGGCAGTACAGGAGACGTGAGGGGTCACAGTTCTGTACAGGGGTTATAGTGTCGGCAGTACAGGAGACGTGAGGGGGCACAGTTCTGTACAGGGGTTATAGTGGCGGCAGTACAGGAGACATGAGGGGGCACAGTTCTGTACAGGGGTTATAGTGGCGGCAGTACAGGAGACATGAGGGGGCACAGTTCTGTACAGGGGTTATAGTGGCGGCAGTACAGGAGACGTGAGGGGGCACAGTTCTGTACAGGGGTTATAGTGGCGGCAGTACAGGGGACGTGAGGGGGCACAGTTCTGTACAGGGGTTATAGTGGCGGCAGTACAGGAGACGTGAGGGGGCACAGTTCTGTACAGGGGTTATAGTGGCGGCAGTACAGGGGACGTGAGGGGGCACAGTTCTGTACAGGGGTTATAGTGGCGGCAGTACAGGAGACGTGAGGGGGAACAGTTCTGTACAGTTCTGTACAGGGGTTATAGTGGCGGAGTACAGGAGACGTGAGGGGGCACAGTTCTGTACAGGGGTTATAGTGGCGGCAGTACAGGAGACGTGAGGGGGCACAGTTCTGTACAGGGGTTATAGTGGCGGCAGTACAGGAGACGTGAGGGGGCACAGTTCTGTACAGGGGTTATAGTGGCGGCAGTACAGGAGACGTGAGGGGGCACAGTTCTGTACAGGGGTTATAGTGGCGGCAGTACAGGGGAGGGGCCGTGAGGGGGGGGGGGGGGGGGGGGGCGGGGGGGGCACAGTTCTGTACAGGGGTTATAGTGGCGGCAGTACAGGAGACGTGAGGGGGCACAGTTCTGTACAGGGGTTATAGTGGCGGCAGTACAGGAGACGTGAGGGGGCACAGTTCTGTACAGGGGTTATAGTGGCGGTAGTACAGGAGACGTGAGGGGGAACAGTTCTGTACAGGGGTTATAGTGGCGGCAGTACAGGAGACATGAGGGGGCACAGTTCTGTACAGGGGTTATAGTGGCGGCAGTACAGGAGACGTGAGGGGGCACAGTTCTGTACAGGGGTTATAGTGGCGGCAGTACAGGAGACGTGAGGGGGCACAGTTCTGTACAGGGGTTATAGTGGCGGCAGTACAGGAGACGTGAGGGGGCACAGTTCTGTACAGGGGTTATAGTGGCGGCAGTACAGGAGACGTGAGGGGGCACAGTTCTGTACAGGGGTTATAGTGGCGGCAGTACAGGAGACGTGAGGGGGCACAGTTCTGTACAGGGGTTATAGTGGCGGCAGTACAGGAGACGTGAGGGGGCACAGTTCTGTACAGGGGTTATAGTGGCGGCAGTACAGGAGACGTGAGGGGGCACAGTTCTGTACAGGGGTTATAGTGGCGGCAGTACAGGAGACGTGAGGGGGCACAGTTCTGTACAGGGGTTATAGTGGCGGCAGTACAGGAGACGTGAGGGGGCACAGTTCTGTACAGGGGTTATAGTGGCGGCAGTACAGGAGACGTGAGGGGGCACAGTTCTGTACAGGGGTTATAGTGGCGGCAGTACAGGAGACATGAGGGGGCACAGTTCTGTACAGGGGTTATAGTGGCGGCAGTACAGGAGACGTGAGGGGGCACAGTTCTGTACAGGGGTTATAGTGGCGGCAGTACAGGAGACGTGAGGGGGCACAGTTCTGTACAGGGGTTATAGTGGCGGCAGTACAGGAGACGTGAGGGGGCACAGTTCTGTACAGGGGTTATAGTGGCGGCAGTACAGGAGACGTGAGGGGGCACAGTTCTGTACAGGGGTTATCGTGGCGGCAGTACAGGAGACATGAGGGGGCACAGTTCTGTACAGGGGTTATAGTGGCGGCAGTACAGGAGACGTGAGGGGGCACAGTTCTGTACAGGGGTTATAGTGGCGGCAGTACAGGAGACGTGAGGGGGCACAGTTCTGTACAGGGGTTATAGTGGCGGCAGTACAGGAGACGTGAGGGGCACAGTTCTGTACAGGGGTTATAGTGGCGGCAGTACAGAGGACGTGAGGGGGCACAGTTCTGTACAGGGGTTATAGTGGCGGCAGTACAGGGGACGTGAGGGGGGCACAGTTCTGTACAGGGGTTATAGTGGCGGCAGTACAGGAGACGTGAGGGGGGCACAGTTCTGTACAGGGGTTATCGTGGCGGCAGTACAGGAGACGTGAGGGGGCACAGTTCTGTACAGGGGTTATCGTGGCGGCAGTACAGGAGACATGAGGGGCCGCTTTCTCCGCCGCTCTGGTATGAGCCGGGTAAATCCTCTCCTTTTCATCTAGGCTCGGGGAGGTTTGGACGGGGGCAGCAGATGTTTTAGACATATTGCTTTTGTTCTGGCCGTACATTCCTGCATGGGCTGCAGCTTCTTATTCTGGGGAATTTCCTTTCGGAGGATTTCAGATATCGCTCTGTGACCTCGGGGCTCGCAGGGGTCAATCCTAGTTTACCGGATCGCCACGAGGACATTTTATCCTGTGTGACCGGTCAATGTGAGGTGAGATGACAGACCAGGTCACTACAAGGTAATAAACTGTAGGCAAAGGTGCGGATGAGGATCCTGGGCGCCGGGCGTAACTGGATGATCAAGAGCTATATCATCTTATTACTTCTCCACTATCCTGTGCAAGTGTCTGATCTGTAGGGGGACCGGATGGCTGGAATGGAGTGCATTAAGGACCACTGCTCCATTCATTCCTACATACAGATTATACAGCCACCACTAGGGGGAGCTCACTACATACAGATTATACAGTCACCACTAGAGGGAGCTCACTACATACAGATTATACAGTCACCACTAGGAGGAGCTCACTATATACAGATTATACAGTCACCACTAGAGGGAGCTCACTACATACAGATTATACAGTCACCACTAGGGGGAGCTCACTACATACAGATTATACAGTCACCACTAGGGGGAGCTCACTACATACAGATTATACAGTCACCTCTAGGGGGAGCTCACTACATACAGATTATACAGTCACCACTAGAGGGAGCTCACTACATACAGATTATACAGTCACCACTAGGAGGAGCTCACTACATACAGATTATACAGTCACCACTAGAGGGAGCTCACTACATACAGATTATACAGTCACCACTAGGGGGAGCTCACTACATACAGATTATACAGTCACCACTAGGGGGAGCTCACTATATACAGATTATACAGTCACCACTAGAGGGAGCTCACTACATACAGATTATACAGTCACCACTAGGAGGAGCTCACTACATACAGATTATACAGCCACCACTAGGAGGAGCTCACTACATACAGATTATACAGTCACCACTAGGGGGAGCTCACTGCATACAGATTATACAGTCACCACTAAAGGGAGCTCACTACATACAGATTATACAGTCACCACTAGGGGGAGCTCACTACATACAGATTATACAGTCACTACTAGGAGGAGCTCACTACATACAGATTATACAGTCACCACTAAAGGGAGCTCACTACATACAGATTATACAGTCACCACTAGGGGGAGCTCACTACATACAGATTATACAGTCACTACGGGTCTATACAGATTATACAGTCACCACTAGAGGATGCTCACTACATACAGATTATACAGTCACTACTAGGAGGAGCTCACTACATACAGATTATACAGTCACCACTAGGAGGAGCTCACTACATACAGATTATACAGTCACCACTAGGGGGAGCTCAGTGCATACAGATTATACAGTCACCACTAGGGGGACCTCACTACATACAGATTATACAGTCACCACTAGGAGGAGCTCACTACATACAGATTATACAGTCACCACTAGGGGGAACTCACTACATACAGATTATACAGTCACCACTAGGAGGAGCTCACTATATACAGATTATACAGTCACCACTAGGGGGAGCTCACTACATACAGATTATAGAGTCACCACTAGAGCGAGCTCACTACATACAGATTATACAGTCACCACTAGGGAGAGCTCACTACATACAGATTATACAGTCACCACTAGGGGGAGCTCACTACATACAGATTATACAGTCACCACTAGGGGGAGCTCACTATATACAGATTATACAGTCACCACTAGGGGGAGCTCACTACATACAGATTATACAGTCACCACTAGGAGGAGCTCACTACATACAGATTATACAGTCACCACTAGGGGGAGCTCACTACATACAGATTATACAGTCACCACTAGGAGGAGCTCACTACATACAGATTATACAGTCACCACTAGGAGGAGCTCACTACATACAGATTATACAGTCACTACTAGAGGGAGCTCACTACATACAGATTATACAGTCACCACTAGGGGGAGCTCACTACATACAGATTATACAGTCACCACTAGGAGGAGCTCACTACATACAGATTATACAGTCACCACTGGGAGGAGCTCACTATATACAGATTATACAGTCACCACTGGGAGGAGCTCACTATATACAGATTATACAGTCACCACTAGAGGGAGCTCACTACATACAGATTATACAGTCACCACTAGAGGGAGCTCACTACATACAGATTATACAGTCACCACTAGGAGGAGCTCACTACATACAGATTATACAGTCAGCACTAGAGGGAGTTCACTACATACAGATTATACAGTCACCACTAGAGGGAGCTCACTACATACAGATTATACAGTGAGCACGATGAGGAGCTCACTACATACAGATTATACAGTCACCACTAGAGGGAGCTCACTACATACAGATTATACAGTGAGCACGATGAGGAGCTCACTACATACAGATTATACAGTCACCACTAGGGGGAGCTCACTACATACAGATTATACAGTCACCACTAGGAGGAGCTCACTACATACAGATTATACAGTCACCACTGGGAGGAGCTCACTATATACAGATTATACAGTCACCACTAGAGGGAGCTCACTACATACAGATTATACAGTGAGCACGATGAGGAGCTCACTACATACAGATTATACAGTCACCACTAGGGGGAGCTCACTACATACAGATTATACAGTCACCACTAGGAGGAGCTCACTACATACAGATTATACAGTCACCACTGGGAGGAGCTCACTATATACAGATTATACAGTCACCACTGGGAGGAGCTCACTATATACAGATTATACAGTCACCACTAGGGGGAGCTCACTACATACAGATTATACAGTCACCACTAGAGGGAGCTCACTACATACAGATTATACAGTCACCACTAGGAGGAGCTCACTACATACAGATTATACAGTCACCACTAGAGGGAGCTCACTACATACAGATTATACAGTCACCACTAGAGGGAGCTCACTACATACAGATTATACAGTCACCACTAGAGGGAGCTCACTACATACAGATTATACAGTGAGCACGATGAGGAGCTCACTACATACAGATTATACAGTCACCACTAGGAGGAGCTCACTACATACAGATTATACAGTCACTACTATCATTTAATGGCTAAGGACACCTTCGGGAGCTTTTTTATATAACAAAATCAATGTATTTTCACCTAAAAATGATGTAGAAACCTTTTTACACCCCCTGCACTGCCCACATAGGACCCCGGTGAGCACTACACAGTAGTGGACATGCAGGAGTACAATAAATGTAATATTAGGGACCTTTTACTAATGAGGTTGTTTTTCTCTGTTTCTTCCTACAAAGTCATTAAATATAAATTTAGATTTTGGCGCTCGGCCTTGTATTTCTCTGTAAGGCGCTGACCTGACCTCCTGCAGGATAATAACAATAGATATAGTATTAGCGCCCCTGCAGTGATTCCTTAGAATTACCCTCTGATTGCATCAATTAACTTCTACTTAAGGAGCTAAGGTATTAAAGTGTAGCCTGCAAGATGATCCAAATTGATAAGGATCCCAGAGGGGAAGAAGCTGACGCTGCAGTGTAGGGCGGAGTCAATGTGTTTTGTTAGTAATACTGACCCCTCACCTCTCCTGACATCTCTGTTATACTATATAATTGTATTCCCCATTTTATAAGGATTCTGGAGCAGCTTCAACTACACACTGTGTTGTACCTCTGTTATTTCTCCGAGAAATGTTTGGGGGTGTGACCTTCCACACTCTGACACTGTCCAATCAGCGCTGACAGGCCCAGGCTGTGTAGTAGGGACATGATTGACTATATAGTCATACATTTCCAGGAAGAATAACAGAGGAACTGAAACCATGTCAGGACAGCTGACGGATCATCTTATTCACTTCTACTGTATTGGGGTTAGCAGTCTATGCAGTATGTGACCACCGGGGTCACTGATCGGCTGCAGCAGACATGTCAACAAAGCCTGGCCGAGGACTGCTGCAGCATCTGTACTGGGTCAGAGGGGGCAGAAAGGGGAAAGAGCGTTTATTTTGTTGTTGTGTTTGTTATTTACATTTTTGTTGTTTTTTTTTTATTTATTTTTTTTTAAACAAGAACCAGACAAGACAGTTATGTGACTACTGTATGGCGGTATTACATTTATGGGACTACTGTATGGTGGTATTACAGTTATGTGAGCACTGTATGGCGGTTTTACATTTATTTGAGTAACGTATAGCAGTATTACATTTATCTGAGCACTGTCAGGCGGTATTACATTTATGGGAGTAATGTATGGTGGTATTACATTTATGTGGGTACTGTATAGCAGTATTACATTTATGTGAGCACTGTATGGCGGTATTACATTTATGTGAGTACTGTATGGCGGTATTATAATGTGAGTACTGTATAGCAGTAATAAATTTATTTGACTACTGTATGGCGGTATTACATTTATGTAATTACAGTTCGACAGTCTTACATTTATCCGAGTACTGTACGGTGGTATTATTTAAGTACTGTATGGGAGTATTATTTAAGTGCTGCATAGTATTATTTGATGTATGGTGCGATTATTTTAGCACAGTAGGGTTTTTAGTTTAGTACTCTGTGATAGTATTGCTCAAGGACTGTATGGTGGGATTCTTTGAATACTATACAGTGGAATTATCTAAGTACTTTATTGTGGTATTTTAAAAGCACTGTATAGCGATATTATTTTTATGGGGTTTTTTTGTTTTTTTTTTTGCCCTGTGGCAGTATTAGCAGAGTACTGTATGGTGGTATTATTTGAGAACTGTATGGTATATTTGTAGTGTATGGTGCTGGCAGTAGTGTATTGTACGGTATAATTATGTGCACTGTATAGTATATTTGTAGCGTCTGGTGCTGGCAGTTGCATATTGTACAGTATAGTTATGTGCATTGTATAGTATATTTGTAGTGTCTAGTGCTAGCAGTTGTGTATTGTACGGTATAATTATGTGCACTGTATGGTATATTTGTAGTGTCTGGTGCTGGCAGTTGTGTATTGTACGGTATAATTATGTGCACTGTATAGTATATTTGTAGTGCCTGGTGCTCGTAGTACTGTATTGTACGGTATAGTTATGTGCACTGTATAGTATATTTGTAGTGTCTGGTGCTGGTAGTAGTATATTGTACGGTATATTTGTAGTGTCTGATGCTGGCAGTAGTGTATTGTACGGTATAATTATGTGCACTGTATAGTATATTTGTAGTGTCTGATGCTGGCAGTAGTGTATTGTACGGTATAGTTATGTGCACTGTATAGTATATTTGTAGTGTATGATGCTGGCAGTTGTATATTGTACGGTATAGTTATGTGCACTGTATGGTATATTTGTAGTGAGTGGCGCTGGAACCAGTGTATTGTACGGTATAATTAGGTGCAATGTATAGTTATGTGCACTGTATAGTATATTTGTAGTGTCTGGTGCTGGCAGTAGTGTATTGTACGGTATAGTTATGTGCACTGTTTGTTGATAGGGAACAACAATGAGAGCAGATACTGCACAGACCATATGAGTCCGGCCCTGATGACAACACATCCATCCAGAAGCTTTAGGGTGTGTGCGGTGTTGTTACACTGTACATCATATCTCACTGTGATAGCCATGATGCGACCGCTGCGGCTGGGGGTGCTCTCCTGCCCCTCTCCCTCATATAACAGCGTATCCCGGAGCGTTGCGGGGCGTACTTCATTTGGCAGGTATTATTTACACTGTGAGACTCTTATTATAATGCAGTGAACTAGTGTGACCCCAATAACCAGCGTCTCACAGTCCGCTGAGCAAATGTTTCTCTTCCTCCCTGAAGTGTTTGTGCTGTGCGGCCATGGGATAAAGGTAAATTGTTCTTTGGGTCCAGTAAAGGTCTCTCTCCCGATCCGTCCCGGGTCAGCCACATTATGATCATCAGGGAGCAGAGGGCAGAATGCCGGGAATGTTGGCCGGATTGTGAGGAGATTTCACGAAGCCTCGCCGCGTCTGAATAGAACAATTGTGCGGCCCTATAAAGGCCATGGGCTCAGTGCTATCTGCCCTGACACATAGGACTAGCACAGAAAAGTCCCGCTCTACTCCCAACCTGGCTACATGTTAAAGCCACCGAATATGACGTGTCCACCTGGCCTTTTAATAGGTGATCTGTGCGGGGTCCAGGTGTCGGATCCCCATAGATCGCATACTGTAGACCTATCCTGTGGATCGAGAATGGAGAGAAGAGAACTAGGTTGTGGTGTGCAGATCCAGTAGGTGGCGCTGCCTTGGGTATGTTAGCTATAGTATGTCAGTTATGGCCCCCCCCAGTGTATAAGCCTCTCCTGTGTATAGGTGACACCCGTAGCCGGAGGCGACTTACCTGGCACACGTTGTAGTGTTCGAACAGAGACAGGAAACCGATGTCACTGCGGCAGGCGACGCCTCTCAGAACCGTCACATTCCCATTGCCGGAGTCCAGCTCGATCACGTCATTGAAAACATTAGACACGGCTTGGCCGCCCAGTATCAGGTTCACCAGCTCCTGGGAATGACAAGGATACATGTACAGGTTACTGCTATACCGTGCACTGCCGCTCTCTGCAGCACAGACTTGTCTCAAGCCCCTCCCACACAGGCAGCCTGGATGACAGAAATCAGTGACATGCTGCAGTGCACAGGACAGAAATCAGTGAGGAGCTGCAGTGCACAGGACAGAAATCAGTGAGGTGCTGCAGTGCACAGGACAGAAATCAGTGAGGTGCTGCAGTGCACAGGACAGAAATCAGTGACATTCTGCAGTGCACAGGACAGAAATCAGTGAGGAGCTGCAGTGCACAGGACAGAAATCAGTGAGGTGCTGCAGTGCACAGGACAGAAATCAGTGACATGCTGCAGTGCACAGGACAGAAATCAGTGAGGAGCTGCAGTGCACAGGACAGAAATCAGTGAGGAGCTGCAGTGCACAGGACAGAAATCAGTGACATTCTGCAGTGCACAGGACAGAAATCAGTGAGGTGCTGCAGTGCACAGGACAGAAATCAGTGACATTCTGCAGTGCACAGGACAGAAATCAGTGAGGAGCTGCAGTGCACAGGACAGAAATCAGTGAGGTGCTGCAGTGCACAGGACAGAAATCAGTGAGGTGCTGCAGTGCACAGAACAGAAATCAGTGAGGAGCTGCAGTGCACAGGACAGAAATCAGTGAGGAGCTGCAGTGCACAGGACAGAAATCAGTGAGGAGCTGCAGTGCACAGGACAGAAATCAATGAGGTGCTGCAGTGCACAGGACAGAAATCAGGCGGCGTGACATTCTGCAGTGCACAGGACAGAAATCAGTGAGGTGCTGCAGTGCACAGGACAGAAATCAGTGAGGTGCTGCAGTGCACAGGACAGAAATCAGTGAGGTGCTGCAGTGCACAGGACAGAAATCAGTGAGGTGCTGCAGTGCACAGGACAGAAATCAGTGAGGTGCTGCAGTGCACAGGACAGAAATCAGTGAGGTGCTGCAGTGCACAGGACAGAAATTAGTGAGGTGCTGCAGTGCACAGGACAGAAATCAGTGAGGAGCTGCAGTGCACAGGACAGAAATCAGTGAGGAGCTGCAGTGCACAGGACAGAAATCAATGAGGTGCTGCAGTGCACAGGACAGAAATCAGTGACATTCTGCAGTGCACAGGACAGAAATCAGTGACATTCTGCAGTGCACAGGACAGAAATCAGTGAGGTGCTGCAGTGCACAGGACAGAAATCAGTGAGGTGCTGCAGTGCACAGGACAGAAATCAGTGAGGTGCTGCAGTGCACAGGACAGAAAATTTAGCGCCACCACAATGGGGAGATCAGAAAAGTTTATAAAGAAAAAAATTTTTCCAAATAATTTCTACTCCTTCCATTTTGATTTCTTAGAACAAGATTGTAAGGGTCGGGGCCCTTTAAATTCTAGTCCTGTTTAGATTGTGAGCTCTTGTGTCCTCCTCCTGCATGTACAGGAGACCTCATACAAATAAATAGAAGTACAGTCATATGAAAAAGTTTGGGCACCCCTATTAATCTTAATCATTTTTAGTTCTAAATATTTGGGTGTTTGCAACAGCCATTTCAATTTGATATATCTAATAACTGATGGACACAATAATATTTCAGGATTGAAATGAGGTTTATTGTACTAACAGAAAATGTGCAATATGCATTAAACCAAAATTTGACCGGTGCAAAAGTATGGGCACCTCAACAGAAAAGTGACATTAATATTTAGTAGATCCTCCTTTTGCAAAAATAACAGCCTCTAGTCCCTTCCTGTAGCTTTTAATCAGTTCCTGGATCCTGGATGAAGGTATTTTTGACCATTCCTCTTTACAAAACAATTCCAGTTCAGTTAAGTTTGATGGTCGCCGAGCATGGACAGCCCGCTTCAAATTATCCCACAGATGTTCAATGATATTCAGGTCTGGGGACTGGGATGGCCATTCCAGAACATTGTAATTGTTCCTCTGCATGAATGCCTGAGTAGATTTGGAGCTGTGTTTTGGATCATTGTCTTGCTGAAATATCCATCCCCGGCGTAACTTCAAATTCCTCACTGATTCTTGTACATTATTCTCAAGAATCTGCTGATACTGAGTTGAATCCATGCGACCCTCAACTTTAACAAGATTCCCGGTGCCGGCATTGGCCACACAGCCCCAAAGCATGATGGAACCTCCACCAAATTTTACAGTGGGTAGCAAGTGTTTTTCTTGGAATGCTGTGTTTTTTTGACGCCAAGCATAACGCCTTTTTGTATGACCAAACAACTCAATCTTTGTTTCATCAGTCCACAGGACCTTCTTCCAAAATGAAGCTGGCTTGTCCAAATGTGCTTTTGCATACCTCAGGCGACTCTATTTGTGGCGTGCTTTCAGAAACGACTTCTTTCGCATCACTCTCCCATACAGCTTCTCCTTGTGCAAAGTGTGCTGTATTGTTGACCGATGCACAGTGACACCATCTGCAGCAAGATGATGCTGCAGCTCTTTGGAGGTGGTCTGTGGATTGTCCTTGACTGTTCTCACATTCTTCTTCTCTGCCTTTCTGATATTTTTCTTGGCCTGCCACTTCTGGGCTTAACAAGAACTGTCCCTGTGGTCTTCCATTTCCTTACTATGTTCCTCACAGTGGAAACTGACAGGTTAAATCTCTGAGACAACTTTTTGTATCCTTCCCCTGAACAACTATGTTGAACAATCTTTGTTTTCAGATCATTTGAGAGTTGTTTTGAGGAGCCCATGATGCCACTCTTCAGAGGAGATTCAAATAGGAGAACAACTTGCAATTGGCCACCTTAAATACCTTTTCTCATGATTGGATACACCTGGCTATGAAGTTCAAAGCTCAGTGAGGTTACAAAACCAATTTTGTGCTTCAGTAAGTCAGTAAAAAGTAGTTAGGAGTATTCAAATCAATAAAATGATAAGGGTACCCAAATTTTTGCACCGGTCAAATTTTGGTTTAATGCATATTGCACATTTTCTGTTAGTACAATAAACCTCATTTCAATCCTGAAATATTACTGTGTCCATCAGTTATTAGATATATCAAATTGAAATGGCTGTTGCAAACACCCAAATATTTAGAACTAAAAATGATTAAGATTAATAGGGGTGCCCAAACTTTTTCATATGACTGTATATACCTCCTACCCCCATGTGTCTGATTTGTCCTTACACCAGACGGTCTTGTGACCGGCGTTCTCCCCGCCCATGTGCTGGGAGGGGCAGACTCTTATTTTTTACTGAATTACTAGTCTGTTCCACCAGGCTGCAGTTACAGTAGGGCGCAGTATGGCGGCCTCGGGCGCGGCGCGCTATGGCGTGGACTAGAATAGATTCCTTGTACCTTATCAGAATCAGGCAATGATTCATAACGCAATTTTGTCAGACACGCAAATCTTGTTTATCCCGTCCAGAAATAAACAACACATGACAATGCTGGCCCAGACGGACTGCGCAGAAGACACTGGAGGAAAGCACCAGGGAGAACTAAGTCTGTGCCGCTTAGATACCTATGGCAGACATTGTGCTGCGTGTATCCACGGTCACAGTACGGTCTCTACATTGTAGTAACTCTCTGACAACCACTTTTCCACAACCCAGAACAGGTGTCAGACGCCAAACATTTATTATTTTGTTATTTTCCCCAAAAGACATCAACACCTGTCAGTCCAGTAACACAAGAGAGGAGGGGGCGATAGTGTGATATGTCCCCCACACTGCCATCAACCGGCGGATGTGCAAGGTCATGTGACAACGAAGCTCCCGCCCAGGGGGGTAAGTATTACATCACAGGAGATAACTAGTACAGGGTTTATACAGCCTGAGGATCCAGGCTCTCGTGCACGGGGTCACAAGTGGAACATCCTCTGGGGATTGGGGATGTAATTAAAGCTTCATAGGATTACACGGCCTACTCCCTGATAACAGGGGTAAAGGGGTTAATCAGGCACACACGTGTTGACCTTGACAAGCCGGCCAAATCAGCCTAGTGCAGGGAAACAAGCGGCCTGCCAAAGTTCAGGGTGTCTTTTGTTCGGGCTGGGTGGACTGTGGAGATTTCACAATTGTCCAGTGATAATTTAAATGACATGTGTCTGATGGTTTACACACTGCCAAACCACGTAGCACCAAGCTTAGATACATCTAGATACAAGAGAAGGTGTGACAGACAGTATAGGTACAGTACAGCACACTATAGTACAGTACATAGATGTAGTGCTAGCACACTACAGTACAGTATATAGATGTAGTCAACACACTATAGTACAGTATATAGATGTAGTGCAGACACACTACAGTACAGTATATAGATGTAGTCTAGCACACTATAGTACAGTATATAGATGTAGTGCAACACACTACAGTAGTATAGATAAGTGCAGCACACTATACTACAGTGAGTATAGATGAGTGCAGCACACTACAGTACAGTATATATATGTGGGCAGCACACTACAGTGCAGTATATAGATATAGTGCAGCACACTACAGTACAGTATATATATGTAGTGCAGCACACTACAGTACAGTATATAGATGAGTGCAACACACTACAGTACAGTATATAGATGTAGTGCAACACACTACAGTACAGTATATAGATGTAGTGCAGCACACTATAGTACAGTATATATATGTAGTGCAGCACACTACAGTGCAGTATATAGATGTAGTGCAACACACTAAGTATAGATAAGTGCACCACTACAGTACAGTATATAGATGTAGTGCAGCACACTACAGTACAGTATATAGATGTAGTAGCACACTACAGTGCAGTATAAATATAGTGCAACACTATAGTACAGTATATAGATGTAGTGCAGCACACTATAGTACAGTATATAGATGTAGTGCAGCACACTACAGTACAGTATATAGATGTAGTGCAGCACACTATAGTACAGTATATAGATGTAGTGTAGCACACTATAGTACAGTATATAGATATAGTGCAACACACGTATATAATGTGCAGTATAGTAGTATGTAGTGCAGCACACTACAGGTCAGTATATAGATATAGTGCAGCACACTATAGATGTGCAGCTATAGTACAGTATATAGATGTAGTGCAGCACACTATAGTACAGTATATAGATGTAGTGCAACACACTATAGTACAGTATATAGATGTAGTGCAGCACACTACAGTACAGTATATAGATGTAGTTAGCACACTACAGTACAGTATATAGATGTAGTGCAGCACACTATAGTACAGTATATAGTTGTGCAGTATAGTACATATATAGATGTAGTCTAACACACTATATAGATGTAGTCTAGTATAGTACAGTATATAGATGTAGTCTAGCACACTATAGTACAGTATATAGATGTAGTGCAGCACACTATAGTACAGTATATAGATGTAGTGCAGCACACTATAGTACAGTATATAGATGTAGTCTAGCACACTATAGTACAGTATATAGATTTATTCTAGCACACTATAGTACAGTATATAGATGTAGTGCAGCACACTATAGTACAGTATATAGATGTAGTCTAGCACACTATAGTACAGTATATAGATGTAGTCTAGCACACTATAGTACAGTATATAGATGTAGTCCAGCACACTATAGTACAGTATATAGATGTAGTGCAGCACACTATAGTACAGTATATAGATGTAGTGCTAGCACACTATAGTACAGTATATAGATGTAGTGTAGCACACTATAGTACAGTATATAGATGTAGTCTAGCACACTATAGTACAGTATATAGATGTAGTGCAGCACACTATAGTACAGTATATAGTGTAGTCAGCACACTATAGTACAGTATATAGATGTAGTGCAGCACACTATAGTACAGTATATAGATGTAGTGCACTAGTTTGGTGCACACTATAGTACAGTATATAGATGTAGTCTAGCAGCACTATAGTACAGTATATAGATGTAGTTAGCACACTATAGTACAGTATATAGATGTAGTGTAGCACACTATAGTACAGTATATAGATGTAGTCTAGCACACTATAGTACAGTATATAGATGTGTACACACTATAGTACGTATATAATGTAGTGCAGCACACTATAGTACAGTATATAGATGTAGTCTAGCACACTATAGTACAGTATATAGATGTAGTGTAGCACACTATAGTACAGTATATAGATGTAGTCTAGCACACTATAGTACAGTATATAGATGTAGTCTAGCACACTATAGTACAGTATATAGATGTAGTCTAGCACACTATAGTACAGTATATAGATGTAGTGCAGCACACTATAGTACAGTATATAGATGTAGTCTAGCACACTATAGTACAGTATATAGATGTAGTCCTACGTATATAGATGTAGTCTAGCACACTTGGGTGGCACACTATAGTACAGTATATAGATGTAGTGTAGCACACTATAGTACAGTATATAGATGTAGTCTAGCACACTATAGTACAGTATATAGATGTAGTCTAGCACACTATAGTACAGTATATAGATGTAGTGCTAGCACACTATAGTACAGTATATAGATGTAGTGCAGCACACTATAGTACAGTATATAGATGTAGTCTAGCACACTATAGTACAGTATATAGATGTAGTCTAGCACACTATAGTACAGTATATAGATGTAGTGCAGCACACTATAGTACAGTATATAGATGTAGTCACTATAGTACAGTATATAGATGTAGTGTAGCACACTATAGTACAGTATATAGATGTAGTCTAGCACACTATAGTACAGTATATAGATGTAGTGCAGCACACTATAGTACAGTATATAGATGTAGTGCAGCACACTATAGTACAGTATATAGATGTAGTGCAGCACACTATAGTACAGTATATAGATGTAGTGCAGCACACTATAGTACAGTATATAGATGTAGTGCAGCACACTATAGTACAGTATATAGATGTAGTGCAGCACACTATAGTACAGTATATAGATGTAGTCTAGCACACTATAGTACAGTATATAGATGTAGTCTAGCACACTATAGTACAGTATATAGATGTAGTGCTAGCACACTATAGTACAGTATATAGATGTAGTCTAGCACACTATAGTACAGTATATAGATGTAGTGCAGCACACTATAGTACAGTATATAGATGTAGTCTAGCACACTATAGTACAGTATATAGATGTAGTCTAGCACACTATAGTACAGTATATAGATGTAGTGTAGCACACTATAGTACAGTATATAGATGTAGTGCTAGCACACTATAGTACAGTATATAGATGTAGTCTAGCACACTATAGTACAGTATATAGATGTAGTCTAGCACACTATAGTACAGTATATAGATGTAGTCTAGCACACTATGTACTATAGTGTAGCAGTATATATAGATGTAGTCTAGCACACTATAGTACAGTATATAGATGTAGTGCAGCACACTATAGTACAGTATATAGATGTAGTGCAGCACACTATAGTACAGTATATAGATGTAGTGCAGCACACTATAGTACAGTATATAGATGTAGTGCAGCACACTATAGTACAGTATATAGATGTAGTCTAGCACACTATAGTACAGTATATAGATGTAGTCTAGCACACTATAGTACAGTATATAGATGTAGTGCAGCACACTATAGTACAGTATATAGATGTAGTGCAGCACACTATAGTACAGTATATAGATGTAGTCTAGCACACTATAGTACAGTATATAGATGTAGTCTAGCACACTATAGTACAGTATATAGATGTAGTGCAGCACACTATAGTACAGTATATAGATGTAGTGTAGCACACTATAGTACAGTATATAGATGTAGTGCAGCACACTATAGTACAGTATATAGATGTAGTGTAGCACACTATAGTACAGTATATAGATGTAGTGCAGCACACTATAGTACAGTATATAGATGTAGTCTAGCACACTATAGTACAGTATATAGATGTAGTGTAGCACACTATAGTACAGTATATAGATGTAGTGCAGCACACTATAGTACAGTATATAGATGTAGTCTAGCACACTATAGTACAGTATATAGATGTAGTCTAGCACACTATAGTACAGTATATAGATGTAGTGTAGCACACTATAGTACAGTATATAGATGTAGTGCAGCACACTATAGTACAGTATATAGATGTAGTGCAGCACACTATAGTACAGTATATAGATGTAGTCTAGCACACTATAGTACAGTATATAGATGTAGTGCTAGCACACTATAGTACAGTATATAGATGTAGTCTAGCACACTATAGTACAGTATATAGATGTAGTGCAAGCACACTATAGTACAGTATATAGATGTAGTGTAGCACACTATAGTACAGTATATAGATGTAGTCTAGCACACTATAGTACAGTATATAGATGTAGTCTAGCACACTATAGTACAGTATATAGATGTAGTCTAGCACACTATAGTACAGTATATAGATGTAGTCTAGCACACTATAGTACAGTATATAGATGTAGTGCAGCACACTATAGTACAGTATATAGATGTAGTCTAGCACACTATAGTACAGTATATAGATGTAGTCTAGCACACTATAGTACAGTATATAGATGTAGTGCAGCACACTATAGTACAGTATATAGATGTAGTCTAGCACACTATAGTACAGTATATAGATGTAGTGCAGCACACTATAGTACAGTATATAGATGTAGTCTAGCACACTATAGTACAGTATATAGATGTAGTGCTAGCACACTATAGTACAGTATATAGATGTAGTGCAGCACACTATAGTACAGTATATAGATGTAGTCTAGCACACTATAGTACAGTATATAGATGTAGTCTAGCACACTATAGTACAGTATATAGATGTAGTGTAGCACACTATAGTACAGTATATAGATGTAGTGTAGCACACTATAGTACAGTATATAGATGTAGTCTAGCACACTATAGTACAGTATATAGATGTAGTCTAGCACACTATAGTACAGTATATAGATGTAGTCTAGCACACTATAGTACAGTATATAGATGTAGTGCAGCACACTATAGTACAGTATATAGATGTAGTGCAGCACACTATAGTACAGTATATAGATGTAGTGTAGCACACTATAGTACAGTATATAGATGTAGTGTAGCACACTATAGTACAGTATATAGATGTAGTGCAGCACACTATAGTACAGTATATAGATGTAGTGCAGCACACTATAGTACAGTATATAGATGTAGTCTAGCACACTATAGTACAGTATATAGATGTAGTCTAGCACACTATAGTACAGTATATAGATGTAGTCTAGCACACTATAGTACAGTATATAGATGTAGTCTAGCACACTATAGTACAGTATATAGATGTAGTCTAGCACACTATAGTACAGTATATAGATGTAGTGTAGCACACTATAGTACAGTATATAGATGTAGTGCTAGCACACTATAGTACAGTATATAGATGTAGTCTAGCACACTATAGTACAGTATATAGATGTAGTGTAGCACACTATAGTACAGTATATAGATGTAGTGCTAGCACACTATAGTACAGTATATAGATGTAGTCTAGCACACTATAGTACAGTATATAGATGTAGTGCAGCACACTATAGTACAGTATATAGATGTAGTCTAGCACACTATAGTACAGTATATAGATGTAGTCTAGCACACTATAGTACAGTATATAGATGTAGTGCAGCACACTATAGTACAGTATATAGATGTAGTCTAGCACACTATAGTACAGTATATAGATGTAGTCTAGCACACTATAGTACAGTATATAGATGTAGTGCAGCACACTATAGTACAGTATATAGATGTAGTCTAGCACACTATAGTACAGTATATAGATGTAGTCTAGCACACTATAGTACAGTATATAGATGTAGTCTAGCACACTATAGTACAGTATATAGATGTAGTCTAGCACACTATAGTACAGTATATAGATGTAGTCTAGCACACTATAGTACAGTATATAGATGTAGTCTAGCACACTATAGTACAGTATATAGATGTAGTGCAGCACACTATAGTACAGTATATAGATGTAGTCTAGCACACTATAGTACAGTATATAGATGTAGTGCAGCACACTATAGTACAGTATATAGATGTAGTCTAGCACACTATAGTACAGTATATAGATGTAGTGCAGCACACTATAGTACAGTATATAGATGTAGTCTAGCACACTATAGTACAGTATATAGATGTAGTCTAGCACACTATAGTACAGTATATAGATGTAGTCTAGCACACTATAGTACAGTATATAGATGTAGTCTAGCACACTATAGTACAGTATATAGATGTAGTGACACTATAGTACAGTATATAGATGTAGTGTAGCACACTATAGTACAGTATATAGATGTAGTCTAGCACACTATAGTACAGTATATAGATGTAGTCTAGCACACTATAGTACAGTATATAGATGTAGTGCAGCACACTATAGTACAGTATATAGATGTAGTCTAGCACACTATAGTACAGTATATAGATGTAGTCTAGCACACTATAGTACAGTATATAGATGTAGTGCAGCACACTATAGTACAGTATATAGATGTAGTCTAGCACACTATAGTACAGTATATAGATGTAGTGCAGCACACTATAGTACAGTATATAGATGTAGTCTAGCACACTATAGTACAGTATATAGATGTAGTGCAGCACACTATAGTACAGTATATAGATGTAGTGTAGCACACTATAGTACAGTATATAGATGTAGTCTATAGTACAGTATATAATGTAGTCTAGCACACTATAGTACAGTATATAGATGTAGTCTAGCACACTATAGTACAGTATATAGATGTAGTCTAGCACACTATAGTACAGTATATAGATGTAGTGCTAGCACACTATAGTACAGTATATAGATGTAGTCTAGCACACTATAGTACAGTATATAGATGTAGTCTAGCACACTATAGTACAGTATATAGATGTAGTAGCAGCACACTATAGTACAGTATATAGATGTAGTGCAGCACACTATAGTACAGTATATAGATGTAGTCTAGCACACTATAGTACAGTATATAGATGTAGTGTAGCACACTATAGTACAGTATATAGATGTAGTACACTTATACAGTATATAGATGTAGGCACACTATAGTACAGTATATAGATGTAGTGCAGCACACTATAGTACAGTATATAGATGTAGTCTAGCACACTATAGTACAGTATATAGATGTAGTGCAACACTATAGTCAGAGTGAGGAGCACACTATAGTACAGTATATAGATGTAGTGCAGCACACTATAGTACAGTATATAGATGTAGTCTAGCACACTATAGTACAGTATATAGATGTAGTCACTAGCACACTATAGTACAGTATATAGATAGTAGTCTAGCACACTATAGTACAGTATATAGATGTAGTCTAGCACACTATAGTACAGTATATAGATGTAGTCTAAGCACACTATAGTACAGTATATAGATGTAGTGTAGCACACTATAGTACAGTATATAGATGTAGTCTAGCACACTATAGTACAGTATATAGATGTAGTCTAGCACACTATAGTACAGTATATAGATGTAGTGCAGCACACTATAGTACAGTATATAGATGTAGTGCAGCACACTATAGTACAGTATATAGATGTAGTCTAGCACACTATAGTACAGTATATAGATGTAGTGCAGCACACTATAGTACAGTATATAGATGTAGTCTAGCACACTATAGTACAGTATATAGATGTAGTGCTAGCACACTATAGTACAGTATATAGATGTAGTCTAGCACACTATAGTACAGTATATAGATGTAGTGCAGCACACTATAGTACAGTATATAGATGTAGTCTAGCACACTATAGTACAGTATATAGATGTAGTCTAGCACACTATAGTACAGTATATAGATGTAGTGCAGCACACTATAGTACAGTATATAGATGTAGTCTAGCACACTATAGTACAGTATATAGATGTAGTCTAGCACACTATAGTACAGTATATAGATGTAGTGCAGCACACTATAGTACAGTATATAGATGTAGTCTAGCACACTATAGTACAGTATATAGATGTAGTGCACACTATAGTACAGTATATAGATGTAGTGCAGCACACTATAGTACAGTATATAGATGTAGTCTAGCACACTATAGTACAGTATATAGATGTAGTGCAGCACACTATAGTACGTATATATGGCCTTAGTCAGTATATAGATGTAGTGTAGCACACTATAGTACAGTATATAGATGTAGTCCTAGCACACTATAGTACAGTATATAGATGTAGTCTAGCACACTATAGTACAGTATATAGATGTAGTCTAGCACACTATAGTACAGTATATAGATGTAGTCTAGCACACTATAGTACAGTATATAGATGTAGTCTAGCACACTATAGTACAGTATATAGATGTAGTCTAGCACACTATAGTACAGTATATAGATGTAGTGCAGCACACTATAGTACAGTATATAGATGTAGTGCAGCACACTATAGTACAGTATATAGGTATAGCACACTATAGTACAGTATATAGATGTAGTGCAGCCACTATAGTACAGTATATAGATGTAGTGCTAGCACACTATAGTACAGTATATAGATGTAGTCTAGCACACTATAGTACAGTATATAGATGTAGTGTAGCACACTATAGTACAGTATATAGATGTAGTGCAGCACACTATAGTACAGTATATAGATGTACTGCAGCACACTATAGTACAGTATATAGATGTAGTGCTAGCACACTATAGTACAGTATATAGATGTAGTCTAGCACACTATAGTACAGTATATAGATGTAGTGTAGCACACTATAGTACAGTATATAGATGTAGTCTAGCACACTATAGTACAGTATATAGATGTAGTCTAGCACACTATAGTACAGTATATAGATGTAGTGCAGCACACTATAGTACAGTATATAGATGTAGTGCAGCACACTATAGTACAGTATATAGATGTAGTCTAGCACACTATAGTACAGTATATAGATGTAGTCTAGCACACTATAGTACAGTATATAGATGTAGTCTAGCACACTATAGTACAGTATATAGATGTAGTGTAGCACACTATAGTACAGTATATAGATGTAGTCTAGCACACTATAGTACAGTATATAGATGTAGTCTAGCACACTATAGTACAGTATATAGATGTAGTGCAGCACACTATAGTACAGTATATAGATGTAGTGTAGCACACTATAGTACAGTATATAGATGTAGTCTAGCACACTATAGTACAGTATATAGATGTAGTCTAGCACACTATAGTACAGTATATAGATGTAGTGCAGCACACTATAGTACAGTATATAGATGTAGTCTAGCACACTATAGTACAGTATATAGATGTAGTGCAGCACACTATAGTACAGTATATAGATGTAGTCTAGCACACTATAGTACAGTATATAGATGTAGTGCTAGCACACTATAGTACAGTATATAGATGTAGTCTAGCACACTATAGTACAGTATATAGATGTAGTGCAGCACACTATAGTACAGTATATAGATGTAGTCTAGCACACTATAGTACAGTATATAGATGTAGTGCAGCACACTATAGTACAGTATATAGATGTAGTGCAGCACACTATAGTACAGTATATAGATGTAGTCTAGCACACTATAGTACAGTATATAGATGTAGTCTGCAGCACACTATAGTACAGTATATAGATGTAGTCTAGCACACTATAGTACAGTATATAGATGTAGTCTAGCACACTATAGTACAGTATATAGATGTAGTCTAGCACACTATAGTACAGTATATAGATGTAGTCTAGCACACTATAGTACAGTATATAGATGTAGTGCAGCACACTATAGTACAGTATATAGATGTAGTCTAGCACACTATAGTACAGTATATAGATGTAGTGTAGCACACTATAGTACAGTATATAGATGTAGTCTAGCACACTATAGTACAGTATATAAGATGTAGTCTAGCACACTATAGTACAGTATATAGATGTAGTCTAGCACACTATAGTACAGTATATAGATGTAGTCTAGCACACTATAGTACAGTATATAGATGTAGTCTAGCACACTATAGTACAGTATATAGATGTAGTCTAGCACACTATAGTACAGTATATAGATGTAGTCTAGCACACTATAGTACAGTATATAAGATGTAGTCTAGCACACTATAGTACAGTATATAGATGTAGTCTAGCACACTATAGTACAGTATTGATGTGTGGCACTATAGTACAGTATATAGATGTAGTGCCCTTAGTACAGTATATAGATGTAGTGCTAGCACACTATAGTACAGTATATAGATGTAGTCTAGCACACTATAGTACAGTATATAGATGTAGTGCAGCACACTATAGTACAGTATATAGATGTAGTGCTAGCACACTATAGTACAGTATATAGATGTAGTCTAGCACACTATAGTACAGTATATAGATGTAGTACATAGATTTGCACACTATAGTACAGTATATAGATGTAGTGCAGCACACTATAGTACAGTATATAGATGTAGTGTAGCACACTATAGTACAGTATATAGATGTAGTCTAGCACACTATAGTACAGTATATAGATGTAGTCTAGCACACTATAGTACAGTATATAGATGTAGTCTAGCACACTATAGTACAGTATATAGATGTAGTGCAGCACACTATAGTACAGTATATAGATGTAGGATGTAGTGCAGCACACTATAGTACAGTATATAGATGTAGTCTAGCAGCACACTATAGTACAGTATATAGATGTAGTGTAGCACACTATAGTACAGTATATAGATGTAGTCTAGCACACTATAGTACAGTATATAGATGTAGTCTAGCACACTATAGTACAGTATATAGATGTAGTCTAGCACACTATAGTACAGTATATAGATGTAGTCTAGTACAGTATATAGATGTAGTGGCCTATAGTACGTATATAGATGTAGTGCAGCACACTATAGTACAGTATATAGATGTAGTGCTAGCACACTATAGTACAGTATATAGATGTAGTGTAGCACACTATAGTACAGTATATAGATGTAGTCTAGCACACTATAGTACAGTATATAGATGTAGTCTAGCACACTATAGTACAGTATATAGATGTAGTCTAGCACACTATAGTACAGTATATAGATGTAGTGCAGCACACTATAGTACAGTATATAGATGTAGTCTACACTAGAAAAGTATATAGATGTGGGCACACTATAGTACAGTATATAGATGTAGTGCAGCACACTATAGTACAGTATATAGATGTAGTCAGTATATGTGGTCTAGCACACTATAGTACAGTATATAGATGTAGTGCAGCACACTATAGTACAGTATATAGATGTAGTCTAGCACACTATGTACAGTATATAGATGTAGTGCTAGCACACTATAGTACAGTATATAGATGTAGTGCAGCACACTATAGTACAGTATATAGATGTAGTCTAGCACACTATAGTACAGTATATAGATGTAGTCTAGCACACTATAGTACAGTATATAGATGTAGTGTAGCACACTATAGTACAGTATATAGATGTAGTCTAGCACACTATAGTACAGTATATAGATGTAGTCTAGCACACTATAGTACAGTATATAGATGTAGTGCTAGCACACTATAGTACAGTATATAGATGTAGTGCAGCACACTATAGTACAGTATATAGATGTAGTCTAGCACACTATAGTACAGTATATAGATGTAGTCTAGCACACTATAGTACAGTATATAGATGTAGTCTAGCACACTATAGTACAGTATATAGATGTAGTCTAGCACACTATAGTACAGTATTAGATGTGTTAGACCTATAGCGTTGATGTAGTGTAGCACACTATAGTACAGTATATAGATGTAGTCTAGCACACTATAGTACAGTATATAGATGTAGTGCTAGCACACTATAGTACAGTATATAGATGTAGTCTAGCACACTATAGTACAGTATATAGATGTAGTCTAGCACACTATAGTACAGTATATAGATGTAGTGCAGCACACTATAGTACAGTATATAGATGTAGTCTAGCACACTATAGTACAGTATATAGATGTAGTCTAGCACACTATAGTACAGTATATAGATGTAGTCTAGCACACTATAGTACAGTATATAGATGTAGTGCAGCACACTATAGTGTTTGGTGCAGCACACTATAGTACAGTATATAGATGTAGTCTAGCACACTATAGTACAGTATATAGATGTAGTGCTAGCACACTATAGTACAGTATATAGATGTAGTGCAGCACACTATAGTACAGTATATAGATGTAGTCTAGCACACTATAGTACAGTATATAGATGTAGTGCAGCACACTATAGTACAGTATATAGATGTAGTGCAGCACACTATAGTACAGTATATAGATGTAGTCTAGCACACTATAGTACAGTATATAGATGTAGTGCAGCACACTATAGTACAGTATATAGATGTAGTTAGCACACTATAGTACAGTATATAGATGTAGTGCAGCACACTATAGTACAGTATATAGATGTAGTGTCAGTATATAGATGTAGTTAGCACACTATAGTACAGTATATAGATGTAGTCTAGCACACTATAGTACAGTATATAGATGTAGTCTAGCACACTATAGTACAGTATATAGATGTAGTCTAGCACACTATAGTACAGTATATAGATGTAGTCTAGCACACTATAGTACAGTATATAGATGTAGTGCAGCACACTATAGTACAGTATATAGATGTAGTGTAGCACACTATAGTACAGTATATAGATGTAGTGCAGCACACTATAGTACAGTATATAGATGTAGTGCAACACTATAGTACAGTATATAGATGTAGTGCAGCACACTATAGTACAGTATATAGATGTAGTAGCACACTATAGTACAGTATATAGATGTAGTGAGCACACTATAGTACAGTATATAGATGTAGTCTAGCACACTATAGTACAGTATATAGATGTAGTGTAGCACACTATAGTACAGTATATAGATGTAGTGCAGCACACTATAGTACAGTATATAGATGTAGTGCAGCACTAGCACTATAGTACAGTATATAGATGTAGTCCAGCACACTATAGTACAGTATATAGATGTAGTCTAGCACACTATAGTACAGTATATAGATGTAGTGCTAGCACACTATAGTACAGTATATAGATGTAGTCTAGCACACTATAGTACAGTATATAGATGTAGTCTAGCACACTATAGTACAGTATATAGATGTAGTCTAGCACACTATAGTACAGTATATAGATGTAGTCTAGCACACTATACATGTATCAGTATATAGATGTAGTGCAGCACACTATAGTACAGTATATAGATGTAGTGTAGCACACTATAGTACAGTATATAGATGTAGTCTAGCACACTATAGTACAGTATATAGATGTAGTCTAGCACACTATAGTACAGTATATAGATGTAGTCTAGCACACTATAGTACAGTATATAGATGTAGTGCAGCACACTATAGTACAGTATATAGATGTAGTGTAGCACACTATAGTACAGTATATAGATGTAGTCTAGCACACTATAGTACAGTATATAGATGTAGTGCAGCACACTATAGTACAGTATATAGATGTAGTCCAGCACACTATAGTACAGTATATAGATGTAGTCTAGCACACTATAGTACAGTATATAGATGTAGTGCAGCACACTATAGTACAGTATATAGATGTAGTCTAGCACACTATAGTACAGTATATAGATGTAGTCTAGCACACTATAGTACAGTATATAGATGTAGTCTAGCACACTATAGTACAGTATATAGATGTAGTCTAGCACACTATAGTACAGTATATAGATGTAGTCTAGCACACTATAGTACAGTATATAGATGTAGTCTAGCACACTATAGTACAGTATATAGATGTAGTCTAGCACACTATAGTACAGTATATAGATGTAGTCTAGCACACTATAGTACAGTATATAGATGTAGTCTAGCACACTATAGTACAGTATATAGATGTAGTGCAGCACACTATAGTACAGTATATAGATGTAGTCTAGCACACTATAGTACAGTATATAGATGTAGTGCTAGCACACTATAGTACAGTATATAGATGTAGTCTAGCACACTATAGTACAGTTTTTTAATTTTATGCAGCACACTATAGTACAGTATATAGATATGTAGTCTAGCACACTATAGTACAGTATATAGATGTAGTCTAGCACACTATAGTACAGTATATAGATGTAATTCTAGCACACTATAGTACAGTATATAGATGTAGTCTAGCACACTATAGTACAGTATATAGATGTAGTCTAGCACACTATAGTACAGTATATAGATGTAGTGCAGCACACATATAGTACAGTATATAGATGTAGTCTAGCACACTATAGTACAGTATATAGATGTAGTGCAGCACACTATAGTACAGTATATAGATGTAGTCTAGCACACTATAGTACAGTATATAGATGTAGTGCAGCACACTATAGTACAGTATATAGATGTAGTGCACACTATAGACAGTATATAGATGTAGTCTAGCACACTATGCAGCACACTATAGTACAGTATATAGATGTAGTGTAGCACACTATAGTACAGTATATAGATGTAGTCTAGCACACTATAGTACAGTATATAGATGTAGTCTAGCACACTATAGTACAGTATATAGATGTAGTGCTAGCACACTATAGTACAGTATATAGATGTAGTGCAGCACACTATAGTACAGTATATAGATGTAGTCTAGCACACTATAGTACAGTATATAGATGTAGTCTAGCACACTATAGTACAGTATATAGATGTAGTGTAGCACACTATAGTACAGTATATAGATGTAGTCTAGCACACTATAGTACAGTATATAGATGTAGTGTAGCACACTATAGTACAGTATATAGATGTAGTCTAGCACACTATAGTACAGTATATAGATGTAGTCTAGCACACTATAGTAGTTTGTGGTGCACACTATAGTACAGTATATAGATGTAGTGCTAGCACACTATAGTACAGTATATAGATGTAGTGTAGCACACTATAGTACAGTATATAGATGTAGTCTAGCACACTATAGTACAGTATATAGATGTAGTGCAGCACACTATAGTACAGTATATAGATGTAGTCTAGCACACTATAGTACAGTATATAGATGTAGTGTAGCACACTATAGTACAGTATATAGATGTAGTCTAGCACACTATAGTACAGTATATAGATGTAGTGCAGCACACTATAGTACAGTATATAGATGTAGTGCAGCACACTATAGTACAGTATATAGATGTAGTGCAGCACACTATAGTACAGTATATAGATGTAGTCTAGCACACTATAGTACAGTATATAGATGTAGTGAGCACACTATAGTACAGTATATAGATGTAGTCTAGCACACTATAGTACAGTATATAGATGTAGTCTAGCACACTATAGTACAGTATATAGATGTAGTGCAGCACACTATAGTACAGTATATAGATGTAGTGCAGCACACTATAGTACAGTATATAGATGTAGTGCAGCACACTATAGTACAGTATATAGATGTAGTCTAGCACACTATAGTACAGTATATAGATGTAGTCTAGCACACTATAGTACAGTATATAGATGTAGTGCAGCACACTATAGTACAGTATATAGATGTAGTGCAGCACACTATAGTACAGTATATAGATGTAGTGAGCTAGCACACTATAGTACAGTATATAGATGTAGTCTAGCACACTATAGTACAGTATATAGATGTAGTCTAGCACACTATAGTACAGTATATAGATGTAGTCTAGCACACTATAGTACAGTATATAGTTTTATTCTAGCACACTATAGTACAGTATATAGATGTAGTGTAGCACACTATAGTACAGTATATAGATGTAGTCTAGCACACTATAGTACAGTATATAGATGTAGTGCAGCACACTATAGTACAGTATATAGATGTAGTCTAGCACACTATAGTACAGTAGGGTCCACTATGTATATAGATGTAGTGCAGCACACTATAGTACAGTATATAGATGTAGTGCAGCACACTATAGTACAGTATATAGATGTAGTGCAGCACACTATAGTACAGTATATAGATGTAGTCTAGCACACTATAGTACAGTATATAGATGTAGTCTAGCACACTATAGTACAGTATATAGATG